>JARYHS010008074.1:97381899-97436162 GCA_031002005.1 Vandiemenella viatica | reverse complement strand
ATTTCATACTTAGTGTTTAGTAACAGTAGCATTTTTCTCTCTTCTTTCTTTTTATTTATTAATTTGATGATAGTGGGATTTTTATTACGATTCATGAAGTTTAGTACATATCATTCCGTTATCTATATATTAATACGCTAAGCGAAAACTTATGATACATTTTTAAGAATATTGCGCGCACAGAGAAGTGTGAGATTTGGCATAGTTAAAGTTTATATGGAGAAGAAGTGCAGAAAGCTAAAATCTGTGTATAATATGTATTACAGATATATCAAATTAAATTAAATAAAAAATTCGTTGTTTACATTCTTTTTTTTTTTTTAATGCGCAGCGATTAAAACCTTGGTCTTCAAGTCCTTTACCTTTACCTGAAACTAGTGCAGAAATTTAAAATCTGTATTCACCATCAAAATTTTCATATCTTTGTGTAAGTTCGAAAGGAGATGTCTTATGTGAGGAGACTGGGATAGTAAGGGAGCGTGCACAAACTACGTGGCTCGGACCAGGGGAGGGGGGAGGGGTTGGCTGGAAGGCTACGCTGGGGTGGGGGGGGGGGGGGGGGGGGGTTCCGAGCTAGGTCACGTAGCTTTCCCTCCATAACATTTTTTTTCACAGTTAAAATGAGCAACTGAACACACAACAGCATGTTTATAATTATTTCCCTAAGTTAATTATCTCCATATGTAATTTACGATAGTCTGGCGAGAGAAACAATACAAAATGTCTTCTGGCATCAAAAAGGAAAAAAGTGACGTTCTTCGTGTGGTAGGGGAGGGGGGGGGATAGAGGCAAAACCCACGTAGGACTACAGGGGGGGGGGGGTTCACTGGAGGCCAAAATGGACCTACGTGGTTTATGCACGTTCCCTAATGCACCTAAGGTATACCACCCTATTGCCGTCCAGGCAGGTCTCCGTTTTATGACAAATAGGGTTAAAAGAATGTAAAATACTGAGTGTATACAAATAGAAAATCCGTTTAAACAACAACGGCTGATTGAATGATCTCATTGAGGCGTCGTGTTCCCACCCTATGGTTCGTAAGATCGATTACAAATTTACTGTTATAAAATTTCACCAGATTAAACTTTCGATTTTACTCTTTGAAGTCATTTTGCAAATGAATTTCGTTAATATTGTTGTTGACAGGTTACTCTTTCTATTAGTTTTTAAAAAAAATTTAATCGCGCTTCTATGTAATCTTAATTATATTTAATATATTATATTATATTTATTTATTTCTTCAGGTTTTTCAAATATAGTACGTTATGCTGCAAGTAAAATGTAGATCAAACCTTTCACACTCGTCATAAGAAACTACGTAGGAGGAAGGTAATGACTTATATTTAACTTAGGTGTCTTTGCCGTAAAAAGTTAATTAGGCGGGTGAAGCTTGTGCGTAATAAACTGGATGTATCATGTCAGATATGATTTAAACGTTCACTGAGAGTGTAAATCTCTTAGCATGTCCATCTCGCCAATCTTCCTCGACATCCACCGACGGGAAATGTGACGGGACAGGCAATGACTGTCTTTACCAAAATGGACGTGTAAACAAACCCTGCTCTTCATGTCTCTTATCTCTGACACGGCATTATCTGACTGTTTCAAATCCAGCAAACTGTTTCTAAATATAACTGGCAAGTCATCTGCCAGTCAGCTAACACATACATCATGGCAAACCGTGCTCGTCGTGTTAGTCGTCGTTTTTACTTATCATGCAGCGGAACGAGCCTGGCGAAATGCCGAACCGCAAGAGTAAAGAGAGCAAAAAAGTCGAGTGTGTTGAGGAAATGGAAACAGGGAGAGTGTAGTCGGGATAGGGACTCCTAAAAGCCTGTCAGCAGCACTACACTCTCTTCAGCGCAGCCTGGGGCTGTCAGCCGGAGATTATCACTGAATAATCAGATAGCTTTGATCACATTCGGCAGTTTGGCAGCGAGCCTTAAACTGCCACCATAGGAGGAGTACTCGGGCCTGAAGTACTGGTTGCCCTGATACTGTTATTTTTTTCACCGCTTAAACATGCAGGCGAATGATCGGATTGCCTCCAATTTCCACCTCAACGAAATTTTGGAATGGTAGTTTGCCAACTGATATTTGGTAAAAAGTATAGGAGAGAAATTGACCCATTGTTCATAACGACCAGAGTTTTTGCGAAGGTTCTGGGTCAAGGTCCAAACTTCTCCACAGTGCATATGGAGTGAGGGCCTCTTAGTGTCTTTCGAAATACTAAGCCTGAAAGGGCCAACACCGGACTTCATCCTCTCATTCCTTTGATCTCTGATCAACAACACAAATAAAAATCTACCCTGAACACAAACTTTATCGCAGTATTTCTAGCAAAACAGAAACAACTGCGAATAATTTTTCACCGGAGAGTGCAACGGGAAACCATTCCAGTTACATGCCAATGCCGGGCTTAGTCAGTGCGAAAAATAATTTAAGATTCCTAGTGAAAGCGTTTCAGTCAATCAAGAATCAATGATAAGCAAAGATACCCATCCTGACTCAACATGTCTGTAATTCTATGTCAGCGCAAGTTTTGCCTACGTTTGGTGCATAGTCGCCGACATTGTGCTATCACGTTAGATAATCGACGGTTCTAGTTCGAAGATACGCATCTGGATTACATTTGGAGTTATCCTTATCACGACTGTAACAAGTTCATAAGCTCAGTATTCAAAAACAATGTAGACCCTCAGCTTAAAGAACAATGTACAATGTACAAATGCATTAATTTTTTATTGAATAAAGAGAAAACATGGCTCATCTTCCCGTGAAAGATTTAAAGTCCTTATTCCATGACAGCAACGTTAATGTTTCATAACCTCTTCAGTCCCGAGGTATCATATATGATACCTCCAGGAATTATTTTTTTCTTGGGCCACTGCACAGCTGAACCTTTTCTGGCTTATCGTATCATATACAATAAACATCGCACTTCTCACAGCTCATATGTTCAATCTTCTGCTTTTGACAGCACTGATTTGAAACTTGGGATCCTGCAGCTGTACAACATGGCTCGTCGAAATAAAGGTAAAGACATATATTTTTTCCATGAAATAAAGTAACATGAAGCAGTAAAGTTGTGTGTATAATTTTCCTGCTTGACTCCCTAGGTATCTATATATACCATCCATAAAAAAAATTAATTTTGTTTCAAAAAAAAAAAGTTATGGTCAGTCATTGTTAACTAGCATTAACACAAAGTAAATAACACAATAGTAGTTCTCTTGCACTTTTATTATGAACTCAGGACTGAAGAGGATAAGGCGTTGGAATATCATTTTGTGTAGAGCGAGTTTTTTTGTTTGTTTTTAAGAAAAAACGGAATGGTTATCGGTGTCTCTCACCATGGAACGCTTCCAATGCTAACTCAGCATTTGCGAGTGGACACTACAATGTGGGCTCAACACTGGCACCAGTGTCAGGGATTCGTTGCGCCGTGCCATTGAAGTAAGCTCGCTGAGACAATGGAAGAACAGCGACCGATAGCTGGCGGGCGGAGGCCTTCTTCGTTAGGAGTTTTCTCGAAGTGATGTCATAAGGGCGAGGTAAGGAATCCGCAAGACAACAAGCTTTCAGTCAAACAGCCAGGAGAGGGCCGAGATCTATTATACCTTCTCTCGAGGATAAGTGGCTTTAAATATCCAACTGAGACACCTCGAATCATCTCATCTGAAGTAGGCCTTCGTTAAGAATTGCTTGGATTCCATTTTCTGTGAACATACCATGCGATTGCAGTCAACCATATTAATGAAGTTTATCGTGGAATTTTATATTGACAACGTCAACTAGTTTTTGTATGAGTTGGTTAAATACGTTTTCGGTAACTTGGTTTCAAAAGTTAAATTTTAAGAAAATGGAAACAGTAAGGCCTTTAAAAGACGTACATTTTAGTGCTTTTTTTTTGACTATATAAATTAAACAGATAACTAATATTCTGTATTATTCATATGTACGTACAATAACATATTCACAATAATTTCTTTCTTCATCTAAAGTCACTCTGCAAATAACGAGGATTTTAGCGGCCATTCAGCCTCTGGATACTGATTCAAAATGTAATAGAAAAAGTAAATCACTTAATTTTAGTGTTTATCCATTTCGCTAAAGGCCTTATGTAGCTGTGATATGAAATGCAAACAGTAATTATATCGGGTATCCTAGGTCTGAGTCTTTCTTCGCATACAGTGATTATTACGCAGCTCATTAATTCATATTTGTATGCAATCGATGCATAAACAGTTGATGTAAGTGAGAAATATTTTTTTTTTTCTGGTGGCTGAGGTCATCAGAGAAGGGAAAGGATAGAGCTGTAAGAAACGGGAAGGAATTCGAACTTTTGAAGTCACTATTCCGACAGTCACTTGGAGTGTTCAGGAAACTATGGAAAACCGAAATCGGGATGGCCATAGGGAGGTTTGAACCTGCGTTCTCTCGATTGCGAAGCCACAGCGTGGAGGTTCACTTTCATATGAAAAGTAGACTATATATCCAATGACTTCTAAAATTTAAGAATGCTCTAATATTCATCTAGTTGATTCGTGATAGTAACCATGTGTAACTAATCATTATTGAACTCGACGAATCGTTTTGGGTGAGCGGTAGCGCTCTGGCCTCGCATTCGGGAGAACTCGGGTTCGAATCACCGTCTGGCCATTCAGATTTGGGTATTTCATGGTTTCCCCAAATCAATCCGGGATAATTCTGGGATGGCGCCTTCATTTGGCCAGGGCCTAATTCCTTTCCGTTTCTTACCTCCATATCTTTCCCACCTCGACGTTGACGAGCGTAAAACCATAAGCAATAAATAAATAAAAACCGAATAGATTTCTCAAACTACATCAAATGATTCTTCATGTAAAGTTACTGTATCATTACACCCTCACTTTTCGACGAAATAACCCCCCCCCCCCTAAAATCGACTTTCGCATCATTTGTAGACTTTTTTTTTTAGTTCTACAGTCTAACAAAAATTTACAAAACCTCAAATGAGATTTCCGTTGCCCCCCCCCCCTCCCCCTCGGTGAGATTTCGCCGGACCCACCCCCAATTCCACCTCACGTAATTAGGACGCTCCCTTATTAATGGCCTCGTCGACGGCGAGGTCATTAGAGGCGGGATGGGACTGGGGACAAGAAATTAGAAGGAATTCGGCCATTGCATTTTGAAGCAAGTATCCCGGCATTCGCCTGGAGTGATTTGGGGAAACCATGGAAAACCCAAATCTGGATGCCCGGACGGGGATTCGAACCGCCGTCCTCCCGAATGCGAGGCCAGAACGCTATCCGTTACACCACCACGCTCGGTGCTGTTTAGTCGATAAACCTTTAATACGTCATGTATACTCATAAACCTAAATAATTAATGCTCTTATTCTAGTTCTAGAGTAAAATAAGCAATATTATCATCTTATAATTATACACCTTGCATTTATATAAGGATATTAAAGTTCAGATTACACTGTGGTGAAACGTCTGGCATATATGGTTCCTTAAGAAATTTTTAGGATGTGGTATCCTATAGAATAATGGTAAGGAAACGTACTTTTCTCTTATAACAGATAGAAACCAACTTTTAGCGGATGCAACAGAGCTGGAGCACCACAAAACAGTTTGAGACCACCTACTTCGTGTTATGCGCAACAGCTTTTCAATTCCCTGCCCAAGGTACGAATTGACAAGTGTCCCAGTTTTATCTGCACCTCTCGAGCATTCACTGCGGAAGCCTCTAAGGTGTGCAGTTGCACAACCAGTTGAGAGGTGTGAATTTCGGGTGGACTGTTTGGCGTATGCGGTTCGTCTCAAATGTCTGCAGAGTTGCAGTCAAGTCAAAAACTGGTGTGGGTTATGAAACACCCGCAACCATTATGCAAACGTCATCTGGTGTTACACTGTCTCCAAGTTGAGGCATATTACAACCAATTGCCTGTAATAGTCTGCGTATATCTGAAGCGACTGATAAAATGTACAAGGAGAAGATTCGGATGTATCAGTACTTCCAAAGGCGTCATAAAAATCAATATTTAGAGATTTAGATACACTTATAGTGGAAAACAATGTCACAGCATAACATTATCATTTAAACCAAACCTTCATGTAATGGACCAATATGTATATAAGGGCTATCTTCAGCCACGTTTACGTTAGCGTAAGCAGATCACGTATTCAAATACAGGTGTAATCTTTCAGAAAAGGGAAAAATAAATCCTGCCAATTAGAACGAGTTGAAACCAAGAAAGGGTCATAAAAGCAAATTTTGTATTCTCTGTTTGATGCCGAAGCTAAAAAAAAGTTATCACTAGATAATACGACTTCCACTTTTCCTGCGTACATGTTGTCGATTATCACTTTGCTTCAGACAGAATCGATGCTCGTCTCTAAAAGCAAATGTACGCCATTAGGAGTATACTGGGTGATTCACGAAGATATGGAAATATTTTAATATGTTATTCTACAAGTAAAACTAAAGAAAAACGTTCACATAAACATAGGTCCACAAATGTTTAGTTACGGCTAATAAAATGTTTAGCCTGAAATTTAGCAACCTCACTAATGTGAAGCCATCGCAAAACTGTACGAGGTTACAGTAAAGCACGATTTCCATTTATTTTGTTGTTATTGATCTGATGAATGTAATAAAACAAGTCACAGACGTGTATCTGCAATAGTTTTCCAGAAATTACAGAGAAGCAAAGAAATAATATGGGAAAATTTGTAATTTATCAGCCCATTTTTTTAAAAAAAATTCCAGATATTTGCACAAAGTTTTCAACAGAAGTTGTAGAGAATTTAATTTTGGAAAATGACGGTAGTAAAGTTAACTAAAACAGTGTGAATGTGTCAGATAATCTGTTTTTGCTAATACCATAGCTCAGTGTTAAGGAAGTTGTACTGTGTTTATACAATTTCACAATAAATGTTAAAAATGTCTTTACTTGTATAACCTCTGGAATTTCAGGAAAACTACTGCAGATACACGTCTGGGACTTGTTTTATTATATTCACCAGATCAATAAGAACAAAATAAATGGAAATCGTGCTTTACTGTAACCTCATACAGTTTTGCAATGGCTTCATATTAGCGAGGTTCCTAAATTTCAGAAAAAATCTTTTATTAGCCGTAACTCCGTAACTAAACAATTGCGGACCTATGTTTATATGAACATTTTTCTTTAGTTTTACTTGTAGAATAGTATAGTAGAATAGAATATTTGTGAATCTTCGTGAATCACCCTGTATTTGGGTTTAACATTACACCAGGTTAGACGATGAAGGCAATGAAATCGGGTTAATGGAATACTTTGCATAGGGGACACTGAATGTAGCCAAGCTTTAAGAAATTGGTTTACAATGGTCCGGGAGTGACTCTCTCTGTAACCACTGCTTGGATCTGGGCTGTAGTCACCCATCTGCCAGCAACAGCAACCCTCCCAATTTGGCGGTCTTCACGCCCTGTTGTTCTTCTGTATGGAACTGTACCTGTTCTAGTACAAGAGCCTTCTGGAGATTTCACGATATGATGCATCCATTTCAAACACGCCAATTCTCCCACCTATCTCACAGTTATACATCTGGTTGCAGAGGGTCGTGACTCTTCGCCTTGGCATACATGGACAACAAGAAGTTGTGGTCAAAAAAGAGTCATGTTACACCACACTGTTCACCACTTATACGCTAAAAGACATAGCAATTTTTCATAGTAAATAGCCCCGTAATTCTCATATTATTACATTAGTTTTGAAACATTTAATACTCTTCATATAGGGATATTCGGGGACAAATTTCATTCATTTCGGGAACGTGCATTTTGGCCTCCTGTGAACCCCCCCTTCCCCCAACATAGCCCTACGTGGCTTTTGCCTCTACCCCAACTCCCCCCTCCCGCCCCTCACGTAGCACGTAGCTTTTTTCCCTTTTGATTCCAGTAGACGTTTGTACTGTTTTCTCTTGTCAGACGATTGTAAATTACATACGGAGATAATTAACTGAGGGGAATAAAAATTCACATACTGTTGTGTGTTCTGTTCCTCATTTTAACTGTGAAAAATGTTATGAAAGGAAAGCTACATGGCCTGGCTTTGAACCCCCCTCCCCCCATGTAGCCCCTCGTAGCCTTCCAGCCAACCACTCCCCTCCATTGGACCGAGCCACGTAGTTTGTGCACGCTTCCTCATCACAAACCATCTGGGTGTTGCACTTTAAATTTCCGCCAGTGTATTTTAATTACAAAATAAGTGACATATCTATCAAAAAAGTATCTACTGTATAGAGAAATAACTATTGCTTGTCCTGCTATACGTCATGACAACTAAAAATCTTTGCTCTTTGGTAGGAAAGTTTAGTAGTCAGTAAATCCGTGTTCCCACGATCTCTTGTAACGAAGGTGGGATGGGACCTCATTAGCCGAAGTGTAGGGACGATCGCGCGCCTCAGTTTAGCCCTCGCTTACATCGCCGCCACCTCCCCACCACGTTGTCTAGTGTCGTTTGGCACAGAGCACTTTACAACAACAGAAGGGGTGCGCACCGCTGCTGAAAACCAATGGCAACAGCGCTCCACTACGCATGCCTGTGATGTTCACCGACATAGAGTGGGTAGCTGCGTCTCGTCCCCGCTAGCAGAGGCGGCCCTGTTCCCATGGCGTGTTGTTGAGAATTCGTCCCGTCCCGCCTTCGTTACAAGACGTTGTGGGAACGCGGCTTAATAAATACAAGAATTAAAACCATGGAAGATGTTACTTGGTTTTCTTATTTAACATGTTGCAGTGCTTAGATGCACGGGTTCCACTGATCATCACCTTGTGAGTGTGAAGTGGACCCCGGACTCACCTGGAACTGGCCCTTGCCGTTGATGAGCACGTTCTCCGGGTCTTGGCCAGGGTTGACGGCCAGTCGTCCAGGGAAGCGCTCATTGGCGTCCTCGTGCATCCAATCACTGATCAGGACGACGTGGGTGGTGAGGTCAAAGTCGTACAGATGGCTGTTGGGATCCTGGGAAGGCGGCTGACGCACCACGATACTGCCGTACAGACCGTCCATCTTCTGAAGACCTGTAATCAGTCAACAAGGAGTTAGAGAGGGTTCAGGGGAATGTGAAAAATCATACAGTGATGTAGGTTTGAGTTCAGCTTTTGGAATTATACATCCTAGCCACGTGCGTTAGCTGATCTACGTTATCCACTAACAGGACACGAACTGAAGATAGCCTGTAACGGAGGCTAGGTTCAACACATTGACCAATTGAGCTACTACCTATGTCGTGATCCGTTAAACAGTGCTTTAGCGGTATAGCAGCGAGAGATAATTATTAATAACTGAGAAATTTTAATCATCGATATTGATAACTTCACTTGGATCAACAAAATTTGGAATCTCAGATAAATGAAACTAGATTACCTGACAAAAGGGAGCGCTAAAACACCTAAAACAGAAACGGTAAGACGTCAACAGTAAATATGCCATTTTATTTAAGTGGTATTGTACTCACACACTCTTTCTTGTCTGTAAATTATGAAGGGTGTGTTGTTCTTTGGCATCTTCCCATGGAGTGAACGATATATAAACCACAATTTTGTCGCTTGTGTGTTAAACTTTTCCAGTCGTTTAAAAGTGAAGGTAATGAGTTGTTGAATGTTAATGCATGTGTAAATGACTGTGATGGGCCTGTAAATAGTGTAGTGAGATCCTCGTGATGGTATTAGAGATGAAAAAAAAGGGGAAACTGATGCGAGCTTATTTGCGTGAAAAATATCAAGGAGCCGCCAGTTTCATTGTCCGGATTCGATGGAAGCGTTATCGCTAAGTGACGAACCTCATTATTCCATTTGCAACGCGGAAAGTGGTTTTGGATTTAACTCGGGCGATAAGTGAATAGGCACAATGGACTACCAGTCCTCCACGCTGCTTATCCACCATCCGGGCTCGAATTGTCACAGACGGTAATACCAATTATTAGTGAGCACTTGCAATCAATTACTGTAAGTCTGTTCAATTTTCTTATAATATAGGCGCAGTTTCGCGGCCGCAACTAACCTGCGTTTATTGCGGGGCGTATTTAATCGAATGGATAATTGCATTGAGTTGATCAGTGGATCAAAGTTGCGTTTATTAAGATACATAAAAGTTTATTTATAAAGTTAATGTAGCGCATAAAGTGATTTCGGAATGCACCCGAATGAGGTAAGCGGCACAAAGCTGTTGTCGGCCTAGGGTTTACTGAGGGCACTGAAAGATTCTAGTGTGGATTCTTTGAGGGAGTAAAGTGTGAAAGTCACCTGAATACGCGTAACCTTGGACGACTATAGCCTTCAGATGTGGTCACTGGTAGGCGGGAGCTGTGCTATATCAAAACATTTTCAGTGCACAAGTGTAGACGAATAATAAGTCAAAAATCGTTTCTCATATAGGGAGTTGCTAACGGCGGGGATGAATGTAAGCCCCATCAGACATAATCACGTACGGTTTTAAAAAATTATTAATGCACGTGTTATATGCTGCACAACTGGCAACGGGACGGGGAGTTGAGTCGAGGCGAGATGGGACAGTTCGTTCGAAGGCGAGGGACTCTGTTGCGGGACTTCACCAGAGATGAAGGTTTACGCAAGGCTAACTGACTATGTCGGTGACTATACGAAACGTTCTGACTCCTGCACGGCGGTTGGCGATATCTGCTACACCGAGCAGACCCCCCCCCCCCTCCCCTCATCCCGACCAGCTGACAGCTGATCCGACAGATGGAAGCCACGCCGCTGCATTGTCGGATTGAAAACTACGCCGTCGATTGCCAACTACTCTGCTTCCACATCAATTCGATAATTACTCGCACAATCACAATCCACGGACAGGGAAGCTACTGATTTCAGAAACAATTAGCTGTAAATTCAATTGTCCTTAACGAAACAACTAATGATGAAACGGATTAATTTTATCAATTAATAAATCTCAAATTTTGGCAAGACTGAAATTTTTTTTTTTTTTTATATTAACTTAGTTCTCGAGATATACTGTCTTAAAATTGAATTGGTTATGTCGAGATGTGGCCTGGACCAAAAATAATCGCCAACGCCTCAAGGAACTACACGCTGTCCGCGTGCCGAAGGTCGCCGGTTCGAGTCCGGCAGAGGGCATGGGTGTTTAAGTGTTGTGTGTCTGTGTGAATGGCCTGTCTGTCCTGATGACTGATTCACTGGAAGCTACGTTAATTACATTGAGCTGGCTGTATGGCCTCCGTTGCCAAATGCCATTAAAAACAACTACACGCTGTACATATACAATAGGTATTTCGTTTTCTTACTAACGGTTGCGATTAGGTTGAAATGCGGCCTGGAACAGAAAAGAAACATCGCCAAAGGCAAGTAAGTGTGCCTATAACTAATTTTTAACAGTAATTATCTAAAAAATTAAGCGAGATATCAAAAAGTTTTACTCTTCACTTTCGATTTTTCTCGTTCATTTATTGCAGCGCCAAATCTTATTATAGTGCTGCCGGTAATTAATTAACTAAATATTCTCATTGAAGCAGTTAATCCAAGAGATACCCTTTGGGGTACTTTCAAACTATGACGTACACTGTCATATAAATCAGACATTTTGGCCCTAGATTGGTAGTCAATTGACAGAACAATGAAATTTCTGTCTTTTTTTGTGTTGTGTTTTTTTCATACAGCCATTCAACCTTTAAAGTGAGCAGCATATTGTTTTGAATGTTCAGGTGTACCTGTGTGGGCGTGCCAGAAGTGAGTGCCCGCGTTGCCGGCTGTGTACTGGTATCTGAAGGTGTTGCCCTGCTGGATGGGACACTGCGTGACGAACGGCACTCCATCGTAGTACTGCGACCCCCGCTGCCACACGCCGTGCCAGTGGATCGTCACCTCCTGTCCGTCCATCTTGTTCTCAACGTCGATCACCACCTTGTCGTTCTCGCACACCTGTAATACACAGAACACCGTCATAATAACACCACGGAAATCATTGAAAATAGCAATTGGATTGAAAGAATGTAGGCTTTCTCGGTGAGTCAGTTGCGTAAAATCTTCTAGGGATAGCGTGACAGTAAAAATACATAGCGGCGTTTCGGAGCCTGCCTTCGGCTTCGCCGGAAGATAGAGCCGGAGGCAGGCTCCGAAACGTCGCTATGTATTTTTATTGACGCGCTATCCTGGTGGAAAGCCCTAGAAGATTTTACGCAATACTTTGGATTGCTGTATGTATACATATATGTATATAGGCCTATATATATACAGGGTGTTACAAAAAGGTACGGCCAAACTTTCAGGAAACATTCCGCACACACAAACAAAGAAAATTTGTTATGTGGACATGTGTCCGGAAACGCTTACTTTCCATGTTAGAGCTCATTTTATTACTTCTCTTCAAATCACATTAAACATGGAATGGAAACACATAGCAACAGAACGTACCAGCGTGACTTCAAACACTTTGTTACAGGAAATGTTTAAAATGTCCTCCGTTAGCGAGGATACATGCATTCGCCCTCCGTCGCATGGAATTCCTGATGCGCTGATGCAGCCCTGGAGAATGGCGTATTGTATCACAGCCGTCCACAATACGAACATGAAGAGTCTCTACATCTGGTACTGGGGTTGCGTAGACAAGGGCTTTCAAATGCCCCCATAAATGGAAGTCAAGGGGGATTGAGGTCAGGAGAGCGTACTAACATACGAACGAAACTAAAATGAGCTCTAACATGGAAAGTTAGCGTTTCCGGACACATGTCCATATAACATATTTTCTTTGTTTGTGTGTGTGGAATGTTTCCTGAAAGTTTGGCCGTACCTTTTTGTAACACCCAGTATATTAAGAAAACTTGGAAACATATTATAGTAGTATGACAGCAACATCAGAGATTGATATGATTTATTTTTTTCATTTGATGATACCCTTTAAACTTACCAACAAAAAAAAGGAAGCACTTAGAAGACATGGTCGGTTTTTAATGTAACTTAGTGCACATACACACCATCGGAGGGTATGTAAATGATTATAGTTGCTATTCTTTGAGACACCAGAGTTAATTAGTATTGTTCGTGTTTAGCCTGGTATATAAGGAGCATGAACAGCGTCATATGTTGAGTGATAGCTGTGAAGGATGGAGATGGCGCGTAGTAGTGTGATACAGCGTTATCAGCACCTGACAGAGTTTTAAAGAGGCCTCATTGTGGATGTCCAATTATTCGGCTGGTCGAATCTTGTAATACTCAGATTTGTGGAGTATTCAGATTTGTGTGTGTGTGTTTCTTTTTTACTTATGGCTTTACGCAACGTCAACGTCGAGGTCATTAGAGGCGGGATGGGACTGGGGACAAGGAACGAGAAGGAATTCGGCCATGGCCTTTTGAAGGAAGCAACGCGACATTCGCCTGGACTGATTTGGGGGAACCATGGAAAACCCAAATTTGGATGCCCGAACGGGGATTCGAACCGGCGTCCTCCCGAATGTGACAGTGACTGAAAGTTGAACTTAATGGGAATATGAGGTCAGGCATACTCGTCGTCCAGGTTCCGGTCAATTATGTCTGACCATCACAAGGAAGAATCGCCATACTGTGCACCAACCACATTGTGACCCCTACAAATCTACGTCTGCCATGCGAGAACAAGTAATGAACCCCTTGCAACATTCTGTGACAACGCACAACATTGCTCACATACTAGCAGCAGCTGGACTAATGAATGACCGTCCTATGTGTATGCTGCCACTAACTCTACAACATAAACGGCTGCGTGCCGTGTCCTAGAAGCATGGACTATTGATGAATGGTTTCGCATTGTGGTCAGCGACAGGGCCGGCGTTAGGGAAAGGGGGGGGGGGGGTATGCGGGTCAAATGTATCCGGGCCCGCCCGGTGCCGGGGGGGGGGGGGGGGAGCGATCATCGGCTGTAGGGGCCCCACTCGAAAAGTTGTAGAGCTAAAGAAAATAAAAGGTCCCCCATGGTCCACCATGGTCCCCCACTTGGTCGAGGGAGAGGCCCTAACTGATGAATTCGCCAAGGGCCTCCCAACTGATTACCCCGGGCCCCAAGCGCGGTTCTCCATAACCTTGGATAAGTATGGTGGCAACCTGGGGAAAGGTCCCATTCTTCCAATATTCTGAAGAGGCACACTGGTACTACTCCATTTATTGGTGTATTTTACTTCTACCGAAATGTGTCATGATGTTTAGTGAGCATGTATGTATAGTATTACGGAAATCTGGGGCTATTAATAATTCTGTTATTATAATATAGTATTTCTCTTACGTCTATAAAAAATGTCGGTGGGAGTAGAGGCACATATATCACTTGGCAGCTGCAAATTTATGTAGTGTGTGGTGATAATACAATGAGCGATACTAAAATTCTAAATTGGGTGAGAATGATTAAGAAAGAGCGGGTTTATGTGCATAATGAGCCATGCCCAGGAAAACTTTCTTTGATTTCTAAAGGTGGATCATCCACCTCACAGTCCAGACGTTGCTCCCAGTGATTTTCACTTGTTTCGGTACTTAAACGAGTTTCTTGGTGTGAAACGGTACAACGACGACGAAGAATCAACAACTGTAGTCTTGGTTTAGCTTTCTTCACAGGCGTTCGAATACAAAAACTAGTTGAAAGGTATGACAAATGTTTAAACAAAAATGAAAATGAGTTATAAAAGTAGCTGAAAGTATGCAGAATATGAAATAAACATATTTTAATGATATTTACAGTATTTTACTTTTTTAAAATTTAAAACGGACCTTATGTAAAAATAACCCTGGTATAATTACTAAATAGCAAAAATTGTGGGCTGCAATTGATAAAATTGCAGTGTGTGTATTAGCGAAAAAAGAGAAAAAAACAAGAAAACCGGTATACAGACAGAGACGTTATAGAGACAGAGACGCTGTTGTCAATACCTGTATGCTGGGTCCAGGAATCATCCTGTTGGCGGTGAGTATTCCTCTCTCCACTCCGTCCGCTAAGACGCACTGGCAGTGAGACCACACAGTGTTTGTGGCGTTAGGCGTGCACACCTGGCAAGCACTGAAACACACGTCAACTCGTGCTACTATCACACTGAATGACATGAAACATTGAAATATGAGAAATACAGAATTTGTTTATCTTATACACTAGAAAATATATATCTCAATATTGCGATAAATTAAACACACGCTAATATGACTGCACGCATTAAAAAGCCACCACACTGGTTCGGAGATGTATAAAGGGTCCAGTTTCGAGTCCTGATCCCGTCGTACAGGCCGTTCTGATTGCGGATCTAAGGCGGTTTCTCGCGGTCACCTAATAGAATATTCTCCTCATAAACGACACATTTCGCAAATGAAAATACACTTGCCATACAAAAAACAAGCTAAACCTTTCGCAGACAGATGAGTAAACGGTCCGGATCTAAAAAATGTGGTTTTAGTTTCTCATCGAGGACATTAGAGACGGAAAAGAACTGGGGGTCAAGGAACAGAAGCGAATTCTGTCAGGGTCTTTTCAAGAAACCATCCCGACATAAGTCTGGAGTAATTTTGGAAAACCATGGGGATTTAGACCCTCGTCTTCCCGAATAAGAAGCCAGAACGTTACTGCTCACCAACCATGTTCATGTTCTTTTTTTTTATTTTATTTTTTACCACAATAAATTCTTGCAAATAGTCTTAACAGCAATGATAGAATTTTACCACTAATTTATTATCTTTAAAAAAATAAAAGAAGGCATTATATGTTTTACTTGATAAGCTATACTTTTTGTTTTTGAAGCATTGAAATTCAAAAATTTATATATGACTACGCTTGTGTTGACTAGTATACTGTAGCAATAAGATTATTTTTCAGACTATTGTGCTGCGTCAGTTTATAGTTAATGCCACAGTTTAGAAACAAGACCTAAGGCTGCGACCAAATGGTTAGGAGAAGCAGTAAAACCTGAAAGTTTGAATAGCAATTTTGTTGATATAATGGTGCATGACAGAAATAGCCAGTGCGACTACCGAGGTTAAGAACACAACACAACCAATTATTGAAGTATGACAAGTGTTCTGAACTCTACGGTTGCATGCAAGTCAATTGACATAGTTCGCCACCGTATATATCAAATCGTAAACTGAGAAAATAAAAGAACAATAATACTGAAAACCGTCTGACATATTAGAAAGCTAAATTTTTAAAAGAGGAGGCACTAATGAATAAAGAAAAACTTCCGCTCTTTTTATTAATTTCTTGACACATATTATTTAACAAATTCAGACAGCGTTAGTGATTGCTCAGTGGGGTAGAATACAAAAACATAAATCACTGTCCAGCAGAACAAAGACGTGACATCGTCCAGAATGACAGTAGAATATTGTTTCCATTTTGTGTTGTAGTCAAATCTTTTTGTCGTGAAACGATCAGAAATATATATATTTTTTTTAAATTTTTGCTCTGCTTATGGAATTTTATTTTATATGTAAGGTGTAATCGAGCGGTCTATTAGCTCAGTGGTTCAATATACAGAAATGTCAGTGTGGTAGGAACACAAATGCCAGTCGGGAATGCTTACGTCAAAATTATTTAGGAAGTGCGGGTTGCGGATGGTAGGCGTATAGAAGACAGGGGGAACAAATTTTAGATAAATAATTGATATGCGGCGTATTAAAATAAAACTGAAGACTGAAGTCGTCATGGGTTGACAATCTTATATTATAATAATTTGCCAGTTTATTATGTATTTAGTGTTGCGATATCATTTATAGTAATAGTGATGGACTGGTGGTATCACAACGCTAAAACTTTACTAGTGCAAGACGATTCAGTTTACGAGGCTGAGAATGCTTCTACAGACAAAACTGTTCCCTAGGCTTAACTGCTCACACAGATGAAATTGGCTTGACAAGAAGCTATTGTACTGGAACTATCTGCTGGTCTGACAGATGAACAACTACAGGAAGAAAAAGAAACAGTGAGAGTCCAGTTAGCAGCCATTTTCCAGCTGTTCCGGCAATAAGAGGACGAAATTCAAGTTATGTCAATGGAAGAGTTACAGAGTCAATTGAAATTTTACAGGCGTTACAAATAAATGGCACACGAGGTTTAGTATTAATTTTTTCACTGCGTTTACAGTTTTGTTTAGTTTTATTATTGTTTATAAACTATTGAAATTCAGCTTTTGAAATTTCTAGTTACTGCTTAAAATAAAAAATGATGATACTAAACAAAAACTAATGTTTGGGGGAAAATTAACATATTTTTATATTTTTGTAAATCTAAATATGTACTATTTATACCAATAAAGTAATAACTATAAGTGTCAAAAAAACAAAGAAACAAAAAAAGTAAATGGTTAAGACGCTTGCTTTCAAAACTTCACTGCTCCGGCCCTGGGTTCAAATCCCGGTGGGCACAGACTTGTATTTGGTCATATGAGCTATTCCAGATCGTTCGGTAGTTCGGAATCCACATTAAACAGTAGGTGCCAGAGGAAAGGAACTGGCCGTCTTATCTCTGACACAAAGGCTTAGTATGCTTCCTTCGGGAAGATCCAACCAAACTTTAAGTTATTTTTTAGAGGTGTGATTAATAGGTCAAGATACTCAGAAGAATGTTAGAGACAAAGGATGCGAGGAATTCGGAATGAGAATCAATAGAACTAAAACTAAATGTATGATGGTGGGAAAGAGTAAGAAAGAAATGATGATAACGCTGCAAGGGGAAATAATTGAACAAGTGGAGTCCTTTAAATATCTCGGGATTATTGTGAGTGGTGATATGAGCTGCAAGAAGGAGGTAAAAACTAGAATAGCAATGGCAAAGGAAGCTTTCAATAGAAAGAAAAATTTACTATGCGGAAGGCTGGACAAAACCCTGAGGAAAAATTATTTAAATGTTTGGTATGGAGCGTAAGACTGCATGGAGCAGAAACGTGGACGCTACGCAAAGAAGATCTAAACAGGTTGGAAGCTTTTGAAATGTGGGTATGGAGGAGGATGGAGAAAATAAGTTGGGAGGACAAAGTAAGGAATGAGGAAGTGCTGAAACGAATAGGAGAGAAAAGGTCACTCATAAAAACAATAAGAAACAGAAAAAAGAACTGGATTGGGCTAGTGCTGAGGAACGAATGCCTGCTTAAGACTGCTCTGGAAGGGACTGTAAACGGAGAGAAGAGGTTGGCGAAGGATGAAAATGATGGATGATATAATGATAAACGGGAGATATATAGAAACTAAGAGAATGGTGGAACAGAGGGAGGCGTGGAAGGCTGGGCTGTCACTGTGTGTGGACCTGCTGTATAGCAGAGAACCCTCGATGATGATGATGAATAAGTAAATAGTTCATGCAGTTCATATAATCCACTAGCTAGCTGGCCGGGTGTACTTACGCGCCGAGCACGTTGTAGAGCTCGAGGGTGAAGTGGTAGTAGCAGATGCGCGGCGGCTCGTCCTCGCGGCACGCCCTGGCGCACTCGTCGGGCGCCGACAGCGACGGGTTGCGGCGCAGCTCATTGAGCGCTCTGTTGCCGAAGTCGATGGTGCGCATCCCTGCGGCGGCGCCGGGCCCCCTCACCGGGTGCGTCTGCACCAGGCCGTGGCTCGCCGTGTAGTAGTTGGTGCCCGCCGTGTCGAACAGCGTGTCGGGCACCCGCCACGACGGCTCCGCCGACTGGTCGACCACCACGGCGGCGCGGGGCTCTGCGGAAACAACGCACGGTTAGCAACGGTACTACCGTGCGCACAATTGGCGCGGCCGCCTGGCCCCTAGTACTTATGCAGCAGAAGTGTACAAACAAATGAAATGAAGCATACCTGATTATTGATGACCTCGGAAAATTCGCAAGGAATAAATGTGGATACTAATCTCGTTACAACATAATTCAGTAGCACAACTCTAAAATAAATTTGATCCACATCAACTACTTTTCACAAAGGAAATGGTTTGGTCATTCCACCTGCTGTTAGTCATAATTAGTGCTATGCATTGTAAACTGTGGATATTCGTGGAGTACAATGACTCTTCACATTAGTTTTCGGTTACTGAAATTATATCGAATGCAAATATTGTTATTTTGGTAGGATTCAAGGACTACGATTATGCGTAATACAGGAATAGGAAAATTGCTATGCAAGAGACCTGTACCATTTGGTAAAGAATCTCCAGACATTAAGGCTGCTTATATAGCAGTTGAAAATATTTTGTCCTTACTTCTACCGAATTCCTACGTAAGACTACTACCGAATTCTATGCTTTAAAACGGCTATTGTCCAGAGTGTGTGTAATGGACGAATATGTTGTAGTGGTAAATAAGTGATGTTTGGTTAGGTTAATTAACAATTTATTTGGCAGTTATATTACGAGATCGTGATAAATAGAAACTTCTTATCTGCTAGGAAACTAAAATCTTAAAAATTAAATTGATTTGTAGAACGCTTGTGATGCGACATTTTTTTTTTTTTTTTTTTTTTTTTTTTTTTTTTTTTTTTTTTAACAAAAATGAGTTGTATTACTGAATTTCTATGAGTTCGTACATTTTCATTGCATAAATGTCAGTCCACAACGCAAGCTAGTTTTTATTCTATGTCTACAATTTATACTAAATTTAAGTATCGAAATATTAATATAATAGTTATATAGCAGGGGTGGCCAACACGAATGACCTTGCGGGCCACTTTAGAAATGCAACATAACTCTGTGGGCCGCATATAAAATTATATCTTCCCAATAATATTGTTTTAAATACAAAGTTAATTTTTCTCATAATTTCGATAGTTAATTTTTGTATATATGGATGCACAAATAATGTATTTTTTTTTTAAAATCATTGGTTTTCACTACTTTGGTAGATTTCGTAAAAGTGTGATGAATCTCGCGGGCCGGAAAAATGTTCAAGGCGGGCCGTCGGTTGGCCATCCCTGTTATATATCAATAAATATAACAGAATGACGCACCCAAATGCATAGTCACATATTAAGTCTGGAGTTATTTTCAGCTGATTTTCTTAGTAATAAATATATTTGAGTTAAAATAACTTCTTATTGAACCTGTAACTGAAAGTCCGGCACAGTGAGAAATAATTATACCAGCCATTCTGTCATTACGTATTCATTTACGATAATACTGGAAAGAGCTTCTCATCTCAGAAACAGAACAAAAAAGAAAGAATAGCAAAAATTTATACTATTTGCAGTCAAAGAGTGACGTGAAATTCGCTCTCTTAGCCTAAACGGCGTTGTAGAAGACCTAGTAGTTCGGTTATTAACATTTATGGAGTTCAAGACACGCCAAAGAATATAGTGAGCCGGCCATGCTTTAAGGGCACAAATAAGGAAGGGAAAATAATATATATAGTTTGAAGTAAATGGCTGAATGTTTTATCACACTGGGAATAAAATATTTACAGGTTGCACTTAAGTTCGATACGATGTAATAATATGAAAAAATTCTTCCTTCCAAATTAAGGCAGGCGTTTGGAAGCTCATGGATAAGAAAACCGCCTCCTCGAATCATAATAAGTGTCTAAAATATAAAAATGCCCTCTAAAAGAACTTTGCTAACCAATCAATTTGTATCGCCTATAAAACAGTCCCTGTTTAACTTATTACTCTGTTTAGCGATCATGAAAGTTACTACCATAAACGAACAGGGAAGGAAACACATTAGGTACAGACACTAACATTTATTTTAAGTCTGGGCTGTTATGTTAAAGCGGAAAACAGTAAAAAAAAGAAGCGCTGCCAATTGCCCCGCCTCTCATCAAAATGAGAAGACCCGTAGCAGTTCGGTCCATTAACGGTTACTGCGGCAACCTGGACTTATTGGATGTCGGACGCCTGGTCCTCCTTTTTACGAGCTCTGTTCCCGCCTACCCACACAAATGCTATAAACAATGACGGGGAATCAGTTTGAAGTTACCTTAGGAGGACAACCGCAGCACAGTATCCAATATAACTAACTTATGGGTTTGTGTGGGAGGATATCCTTGTCCCTCCGGTAAATTATTGCCTCTCCCGAAATCAAGAGTACCGACATACCACAGTGATCGAATATCCCGTTCTGCCTTGCTGCAGGCGGGTCAAACACAACTTCTGTCAATCTCTCTTTTTATGTTGCTAACCAATACTAGATGATGTTTAAATAGGATATATATTTTCATGGGAATAGATGGAATCCTATCAAATAACCGCTTCTGCGGACTGAAGGTAAAGTTAGTATCCATTTCTGGTGTAGTGGTGGGGCTGATGAATTTACAGTTCCAGTTTCACTTTCATGACCTCGACAGTAGAATGCAGGTGGCATGATCAGCAGCAAGTTGTGTCCGAAGAATTTTCTCCTAGCTACTCATTTTTCAATGTGCTGAATGTGCCTTGGAAGCATTCCGAAGGACAGTTTAAAATGCTCGGCATCATTTGGGACTGAAACCCGTCCACCCAGTTCAGCCAATAACAAACTAATTACTTACACAAACGCTGTTGGAAAATTCTGCATTGCTCTATTGATTGTAATGCCGACAAAAGTATTTAAGTATGCACCGTCCATACCAAGGGTTCAAATCTCCCGACACGATTAATACCGAGCATGATGGGTGAGCGGTAACGTTCTAGCCTCGCAATCGGGAGGACACGGGTTCGAATCGCCGCACAGTGTGTTATTTTCGAAATCTAGAGGGACAAAAGTCAATTTTGACACTAGTCTACACAGGAAAAATAGTTACTTATATTTAAAGTAGACAAACTACATTATTAGGAACAAAGGTTTATTTTCCACGAATATGTGCCTAACAATAGAAAAAATATTTTTTAGGAAGCGGTCTCTACGTCTTTTCGTTTTAGACCATATTTGCTCAATTGTTAGAAAATCAATTCTGATAGTAGCTTTTAAACTCCTTATAATGTCATCTGAAAACGATGTGTCACCTAGATTTTGCAATACAAACTGTAAAAAAAGCAGCATCTATCCTTGATTGTTTTGCGTTAGCAAACCACACGTTGAAAAATTCTCTATGCGAAATTTATGCAATCATTCTGAAAATGAAGAAAAGTTGTATGGGTGTCGCAAACATGCGCAAACAAATGAAGGTAATTCTTGTAGTTAATAAACAGCTCTTTCAATTAAATATAAGAATAGATTGGTATAATGAACTAAAACTCAAAATGAAACTGGCTCAGTAGTTTTTTTTAATCAAAAATTATCTCGCTCTGTTTTAATGATGCTCATGATTCAGTTTTAAAACGTATTACAGAAAAATCATGCATAAACTTATCTTGAAACTTACCTAAAGCAATAGCAACACACAAATTACTAATACCAAACAGAAACACAGAGTAATCATTGACCAAACTCAGGCGAATGGCGCGGCCGAATGGAGCACTTGATCGGAAGGTCACAGGAAGCCCATTGTTCAAATTATTTTTTCTATTGTTGGGCGCATATTTGTGGAAAATAAACCATTGTTCCTAATAATGTAGTTTGTCTACTTTAAATATAAGTAACTATTTTGCCTGTGTAGACTAGTGTCAAAATTGACTTTTGCCCCTCTAGATTTCGAAAATAACACACTGTGCGCCGTTTGGTAAGGCAGATTTTGGTTTCCATGGTTTCTTCAGATCACTCCAGGAGAATGTGTGGATGGTTCCTTTGAAAGGTAATGGCCAAAATCCTTCCCACTCTTACACTCCATTCCCTCCCTGCCTCTCGACGTCGTAGAGGCGTAAAGCCATAAGCAAAAAGTGCGATTATTACCCACCTCACCTCCGCTTCACTGTCCCACTAGCTTAGTTCAAAGCTTCTTGCTTCTGTGACATTTCACTATCTGTTCGTTCTTCTGCCGGGTGGTCCGAATTTAAGCTTCCATTAGTTTTACAAATCTCTCTAGGGTAATGATGCTTCCTGCAGAAGTCCATAGTATAATTCATGCCCTTTACTTGTCGTCTCTCCAACTTCTCATGGTTTTTCGGATCGTTGACTTCTTTGGAGCTGGAAGCGCTATCAATGTGCATTAGAAGACGTTAACCACATATTCTTTGGATGCCCACTACGAAAAAGTATATCCGACAACCTTATCATGAAACTGGTACAGCTGGAACAGCAACTACCAACAAATGTTTCAACTCTGTTAGCCACTAACAAATACAAAATTTTCTACGTCATGTACTCTTTCCTACAAAAAATCAAGAGGGAATTATAATAACAGCGTTGTGAATAATTGTAACAATCTAACCCTACCGCTATGTTCTATAAAAACCATACCCTTTAAAGCTGCTATCAAAATGTACACAATGCAGTAGGCAATTTGTCACTGTAAGTATATAAAAACTATGTAACGCATCACAGTAAGGTATCTAATCATGTAAATGGATAATGGCTAAATGGCATGCATGGCTGAAATCTGGACTTATAAAACAGCGGTGCTGATAACTATAACGGACTTCCCCATTACTGTGTTTTATGTTTTGTTAAAATTATAATGTATATATTGTACCCTGTAAAACAGTAATTTAAATGTACATAATGTGGTAGGCAATTTGTCACTTTAAGTATATAAGGAATTATATAATTGACCACTGTAATGTATTTAATCATGCAAATGGGTAATGGCTAAGTGGCCTGCACAGCCGAAACCTGGACTTATAAAAACAGCAATGTTGATAACTGTAACAGACTTATCCTATTAATGTGTCTTATATTGTATTAAAATTATAATGTATATATTGTACTCTGTAAACCCGTCATTTAAATGTATATAAAGTAGTAGGCAATTTGTCAATCTAAGTATATTAGGAACCATGTAACTGACCACTGTAATGTATTCAATCATGTTCATGGGTATGGACTAAGTGGCCGGCACGGCCGAAATATGGACTTACAAAACAGCGGTGTTGATAACTGTAACAGACTAATCCCACCATTACGCCTTATAAAAACCTTAATGTATATTTTGTACCTTGTAGACCTGATATTTAAATGTATATAATGTAGTAGGCAATTTTCATCCTAAATACCTAAGGAACTATGTAACGGAGGACAGGAATGTATCTAATCATGTAAATGGATAATGGCTAAATGGCCTGCACGGCTGAAGGCCAAATAAAAATAATTAAAAAAAAACCTAAAACCCTTGTGCATTGCTGATTTCCAGCAGTAGTGAAAACGTTTGTAAGGAAGTTCTTCAGTTCGTTGTAGTAATATGTGTGCCTTCCATTTCATGGAAATGTTTCCAGTGCTGCGACTTACGGATTGTTGTGAAGCAATGAGAGCAATATCGACCTCAACCTGTATGATGAAAGTATAACGGCAGCAGGCTAGGAGTAAAGGAAATAGTGTTGTCAGCGACATTTTTACCGGAGTCCGCTAGAACGTCAGTTATCATCCCTGACAATTTGCAGCCTCTGCTATCTGCCTTGAATAGTCTTCTCCATCGTCTCCTCTTTTAACACCATTCCTCGTCTTCTTTCGCTGATCTGTCTACTACACTCTTTGTTCCCTTAATCCATCTATCCTATCTAGACCTGTGAAACGACTTAAATGTTCCATCGGCTAGCTTGGGTTAACACTGGATTAATCTATCTGTAGTTTCAATAAATTAGGAATTAATGATTAGCTTTTAAATAATTTGCTGTCGTATAAAAAAATATTCTTCTTTGCAACTAGTGAGCAAGGAAAATCTGGGGTTCGCATTTGGAAACCAAAGTGTATACTGTGAAGCTGTTGATATAACACAACGGTCGCTTACAGAAATTACCGATTACGAAAGTGCTCTTTTGTAACCTCAATCTCCAAAACAGCGCCGTTTTCGAGCAACAAAAAGCACTCGTTTGAAGTCTAGGCTTCCGCGGCCACGACAGCCAAGTTCATAAATAAAAGCACTCCATTGTTCACCAAAAGTTTTCCAGATTATATAACCTGATTGGAGCACTTACCGTTTTACGAAGCTATCCACGATCCGGAACAGGCGATTCAGTAATCAGCTTAAGCTTATATACTGAGCTATATACTAACGGTTTACTCTTTGATCAGTAGCCGGTTCGTGATGAGGTTGTCAAAGATCTACTTTTACGATACAGCTTACTGATTGCTTGAAGTGACGGGAAACTACGGCTGGAGCCGTAAGACGTCAAGGCACGACTGTTTAAGGGCCGTGAAAGCTGTTGACTTGGATGGGAGTGCGATGAACTGGACATAAAGACACGTCTGTCGCGATGTCGCATACAGATGTCTTTGACAGCTTGGAAGGTGGCGCCCTTAAAGACGGTGCGAACGAAGTCGCATAATGCCTAATTTATTCGAAGACTATCTCTCAGAAATCACATTCGGAGGGAACTGGATCTGACACACTGTAACACAACAGGAATAGTTTTTAGATTGGTGTAGAATACGAGAAAGTTTCCATGACAAATTACGAGTATATTTGTTTCTTTGGATATTGAATAGCAACTGCTCTTAGATGAAGGGTTATCATGGTGAGAGAGATAGATAGCGAGTGTTGAAATGCGTATAACGTGTATATGAGTTGTTGCTAGGAATATTACAGTCACTGCCGAATAAGAACCTGGCATTTCTGGACACCTTATCTCTCCGAAGAAATTCCGTGGACAGATAAACAAAAGGACGTAATAAAGTATGAGCCTGAGTAAAAATAAAAGATACTACATTCTTTATTTGGGGACAGTAAAGAGTAAGGCAAATTAAACCAGACTTATTCCCTAGCGGTCGTAATTATTAAAACATCTAAAAATTACAATATAATAAGCATTAAGTTATACGACAAATAAATCCAATAGTTATAAGACAACATATTCCGATATATTCAGCTCATCAGTTGTGTATCTGACAGCTTCAGTTTAAAATCCTATGATTACAGAATTTTTCACTGGTTCCTAAAGTGACTTTTGAGATTTAAGTTCAATAAGCCAGCACGAAATTTTATAATTACCTACCCCGATATTGAGTTGTTAGCTGCATGTCATTGCTGCCTGTTACAGTTATCACCAGCATAGAAAGTTTTCAGGCAAAAGCCGAGTATGTCTGGGATACAAACATTTCAACCTGTCTTCTGACATTCATCAATATTCCTCATCCACTACTTTCCATTTACGACATCAGTCTTTTACAGTTTTCGTGATGCCTTTATCTATCTGCCTCTTACTCGTCGTCAAAGGCTATTTTTTCCAGTTTCTATTTAAAAACTTTCTTTGCATCCTTTCTTCAAACATCCTCTTCGTGTTACTGTACTAATGGAGTCTCGATCTTTATATTTAACACTCCACAGGTTCTTCATTCATCTATTTCCTCACAAGTCCGCACTACAACTTGCAACCAGCAAGAGAAATCATGGAAAAGAATACATAGAACCAAATTTAGTTCGGTATATTGAATCTCTAAATGTCTGTTAGATAGTTGGCCGACAAAAAAACTGAGTCAACAGCTTCCAGATGTAGAAACATAGCTTCGTGTGGCGTGTGTGCAATTACCAGTATAAAATCGTATGTAGGCCACAGACCCGCCCGAACGGATGGAAAGCTGTAGACATCCCGTTGTATTATGTCATAAGCGTTCCTAGCTTCGTTTAGTGGCTGTGAAACATGTTGTTTAATTGCCAGGTTACAAGTTTCGAACGTTCAGACGCATATATGGAGTAATTTAAGCACCTGTTTGAATAGCTGGTGCTTTGCCCGTAGCATTTCATCACCGCACGTCGGGTAAACCCTCACACAGTTTAGTGTAATCACGTATTCTTGCGGTTTGTTCCTTGACTATCCCCACATGAGGCACTACGATGAAGCGAAATTGCCCTCTTTTCTGTTATTAATACCTCCTTGATAGTTCTGCAGTTAAATTTAAGTAAATGTAAGAGAAAGACGTGTATTCAAATTCTGAACCAGTTGCTGTGGTCAAAGTAAATAAATATTGGCACAAAGGTCAACGTACATAAATAAAAGTTACAGAAACTATTGGTACTTTTGGTGCGGTGATGGCAGATGACAAAAAAATGAAAACGGGAAAAGGCAATTGCAATGGTATTGGCAAGTAATGGGTGTGAGAAATGTTAAGTCTACGAAAGTAAGGTTGAAGTCTGCTTCAATAAGAAGACTGATATATCTCGGAAGAAAGGTTTTGAACTGTTAATGCAAAATAAAGGTTTGAAGAACGAAATATGGAAGGACTGAAAGAGGTGAAGACTAAAATGCAGGAGAACGTAAACGTTTTTTTAAATTGCCCCTCGGAGCAAATTTTTGCAATTTATTTCCTTCCATTACTTTTTTTATATACAAAACTACAAAATTTCCAGATGGCATTCCAAATTTTTTTGGAGCTATTTCACCGCATAAACAAGTTTTACCGCAAATAAAACAATCATATGGGGAACCTCATAGACACTGACACCTCCTACATGCACGAATTCATCATTTTGTTTGGAATAGCGGAAATAGATCACTAATTTGTATGAATCAGTACAGTTTGCTAAAACTATGGAAGGTAAAAAGCAACCTCCTTCTGTGGATACGATATCATATGAAGCATTTAACTCAATATGGAAGTATTTGACATGCTCAGTTATTGCTGCAGATAATAACCAACGGCACAGGAAAGGCTTGTTTAAAAAATTTAAAAAAAAGACAGACTAGCAGCTTGTAAAACATTATTCGTTAGAAGTGGTACTGGTCAAGTTACAACTAAAGTCGTGAATTTTGTTACATTCGGAAATGCTACAAATCATATTTAAGGAACTGGAAAGGAATGTCTGAAAGACAGATGTAGGAATCGGTGCGAAAAATTATGAGAAAGAATGTAATCAGTTAGCTGATCTATGAATGAAGTGGAATATTATTTCCATCCACTTACACCGGTATGGACGAGAAGATTATCGAATTTGCAGAATTACGATTTGCGATACATTCATTTAATTATTGTTTTTTAGCTTTGGACGAAGAAAAACTTAAATTCTGCCCTTTTCAAAAAGCAAAAATATAGGTAAGTTTCCAGCAAACTTAGTGGCACCTATCGGCTTAACACTAACCTCCTATGAACTTCTATAGCGTCGGAGCTGAAAAAGTTTCAATTTTTTATACTTTCTTGAGAAATACTGTTTAACGTTAAAAAAAAACGTTTCAAGGACAAGTTGGCCAAATATAGAGAAAGGCAGCACTCAATTCTCAAATCGGCTGGCTCCGTTACCTCTAATCAATAGAAGAAAAAACTGAGGAGAATGTAACCACAGAAAAGAGTGTCGGTCATGGGATACTGCTTACGTAACATTACCGGTAACGTTTACCAAGTAACTCATAATCTCCTGATAACAAAAATTAGAGCTGCAGGCCGAAAGCCAACACAAATAAATAAAAAAAGATATCTTCATCTGTGTCAAAGAATTTAATTCCGTAAATCAGAAATTGATGTACGTACACGTGTATCGGATGCACTAATACCATTTCCGGTATGGACTGTATTCTCCTCACGCAATCACCCTTTTTAAGATCAGTATCATCATTAACTTCTATGCAACAGGTTCCACAGAATGAATCAAGAAAAACATTTATGTCAATAATTTCAACATTAAATTTTAGTAAATAATAGTTCGTAGGAAGTAATTGGCCAAAATTTGCTAAGAGAGATGGAACAGCATGCTAGTTAATCTTTTAAATGAAACACAGCTTCCCAATCTGCCTGATTTATAGAATTATTTGCGAGTGGATAAATGACTGCAACAGAAAATGCTTATACGTGACAATATGGTCGATGCTCTGAGCACTATAAGGAAACCATACAGTTTTTTAATTACTCTTCAGTACAACTGACAATACACTACCATTGCCAGTAGAACTGTCAGTATATCCTGTCCGCGCAGCCAGATTTGAGTTTTCCATGGCTTCCACAAATCACTCCAGGCGATTGCCGGGATGCTTCCTTCAAAAAGTCCACGGTGGAATTGCTTCCTGTTCCTTGTCCCCAGCACCATCCCGCCTCTAATGACCTCGACGTCGACGACGCGTAAAGCCACAAGTAAAAAAAAAAGTGTCAGTATAGGAATTTTCACAATTTCCCGACGGCAACAAGCTCATTACGCTCTCCATCCATTCCGGGAGCTTCATTTCATTTTGGAAGCATTTTCAACACTACATTTAGTGTCAGAACTGAGACAAAACGTTTCGCTGGAACATCACCAAATATTTGCTTTCCAAGCGCAACATTTAGACTGCTTCCACCATAGCAATCTTCAGGCGATCAGAAAAACTGCCAGATAGTGATAATTTATTGTAACACACAGCTGAAGAAGATCATGGGTGAAGTGTTCGAAACGTTTTAATAAGATACAAAATTCGGTGGTACCTTCGAAGACTTCTATGTAAAACATTAAGTATTACCAAGTCTTACATCTCAAACTTTGGAAATAGAAAACAGAATTAATTTTTAACAGTAGTGGGGATAAAAAAAGGATAGTAGAACTGTTAACGGCAAATTTACTGTACCTGGCGACAGGCGAGGCTGTTAGCTGGGTGATTGCCTTTTTTTTTCCGGAACTGTCGAAACGACTGTCAGACAGCAGGCGGCGAGCTTGGTACCGAATGAGGCGTGTCGCGGTCTACCCTGCAAGCGAAAGTCCAACCGCAGGCACGGCGACGCAGCAAAAAATATTGCTACCGGGCAAAGTTTCTGTCTGGCTTGAGGCACGGGGCATAGTGGCTGCTAGTCAAATGCAGCCACCGGCGTCAAATGCGCCGTGCTGTAGGGGCGCATTGTTCGAAATCCAACCTTCTCGAAAGTTTAACTTGGTGCATAATAGACCTCGCTACAAGCGTGAATGTGGTATTGTTTTACATCCTGACCGCTTAGGGAGCGTTCATTAAACACGTAGCTACATTTCGGCCTCCTGTGAAGCCAGGGGCGTAGCTATCGGAGGGCTAGGTGGTACCGTGCACCGGGCCCCCCAAAGCTCAGGCAGGGCCAGCGTTAGGGGGGGTTAAGTGGGGCAAAAGTGCCCGAGGCCCTGGCCACCAAAGGGGGGCCCGCCGGCCTGGGTGCCTAAATAAATAAAACACAAATTTTAAAATCTGCACCAATAATTTTAAACATTTTTGTATTAAAATTTTCTGACTTACACAAAAAACCAAAGTGTAAAGTAAAAATATTTTCGGGGGGGGGAGGGGGAGGGGGAAGAGCGCCTAAGATCGCTTACCCGGGGCCCGAGAATTGTAGCGCCGGCCCTGAGCTCAGGGGAAATCCAAGAGCAGCTCAGGGGGCCCCCTAAAGCTCAAGGAGGACCGGTTTTTTGCACCGGGGCCCTTGTTAACCTAACTACGCCACTGTGTGAACCACCCACGTAGCCCGACGTTGCTCTCATCTTTTCCCCTCCCCTTATCCCCTCCCCCTTCCCCGCGTGGTAGTTGGCTTTTTTCCCCACTTAATTTCAGAAGACATTCTGTGCTGTTTTCTCTTGTTATACTATCGTAAATTACATACGGAGAAAATTAAATGATGGAAATATATATTCATAAGCTGTTATATGTTCTGTACCTTATTTTAACAAATAGTATGAATGAAAAGCTACGTGACTTGGCTCTGAAATCCCTCCCCCACGTAATCCAGTGTATCTTATAAACCAAACCTTCCCTTCCCCCAACCTAGAAAGAGCCACGTATTTTAAGGAAGCTCCCTTATCTAAGCAGGTGTCATTTCGGTATCCACTACAGATCTGTAAAGCCGCGTTCCCACGACTTCTTCTAACGAAGGTGGGACGAGACGGGACCAATACTCAGCAACACGCCATGGGAACAGGGCCGCCTCTGCTAGTGGGGACAAGATGCAGCTACCCACGCTGTGTCGGTAAACATCACAGGCGTGAGTAGTGGAGCGCTGTTGCCATCGGTTTGCCGCAGCGGTGCGCACCCCTTCTGTTGCTGTAAAGTGCTCTGTGCCAAACGACACTAGGCAACGTGGTGGGGAGGTGGTGGCGAGGTAAGCGAGGGCTAACCTGCGGCGCGCGCTCGTCCCTACACTTCGGCTAATGAGGTCCCGTCCCGTCCCGCCTTCGTTACAAGACGTCGTGGGACCGCGGCTTAAGACTGAGCGGGTACAGGGGCAGTTACAGACATTCAGCTTACAACAAAATCCTTGACTTTACTGGAATCTGAACTCCGGTCACGCAGCTATTAGTATGCTACTCCGTGTACTGAAGTTACATGACCAATGTCTAATCGCCGAACTGCTACTGGTTGAAGTTGTCGTTAGCAGTAGTACAGAATGGTGTAACAGTGATTCGTCCGTTGGCTTACCTAGGGTCTATTTACTCAGAAGCAGTTTTGTTTATCTATTTCATTTCATATTGTAAGAACGAAGACTTTAGCCACGGCAGCCAACCGCCAGTTGGTTGCGGGCCTGGCTCATAGTAAGCCATCGCCGAGGCCAAGCGGACTTGTATATAAGGAAGAGTGGCTCCCGAACCATCTCAGTATCTGTGGGTCAGCCGACCATTACACATGTCTCATCACCTGAAGAAGACGGCAGAGCCAGCCGTCGAAATATTGTGTTTCCACAACACTATCCGGCGGTACACCCGTGAAGACTACATTTCATTTCATATTGTTGTCAAAAATAACGAAAAGAATGATGTTGTCAAAAGAAATCAGTATCTGAATGACAACAAATGCAGCTAATTCTGCTTTGCCGTACAACTATATACACCTATACATATACACGAGTCGCACCGTTAGCTCAGTTGGTTGTGGCAACTTGATGGGGATTCCGGGTTAGCTGGTTCAGGTAGGAATTTTTCATCAGAACTTGAATGGTGCCTAATATTAAGTATCCTGCCTAAACTTGATCGGCCGTCGTATATTGTTTGCATTGCGGTTGGTTTAGAAAGGCTGATGCCGATCGGAACCGTACCCTTGATCCAGATGTCGCGTTCACAGGAATGTTGCCTCGCCTATAAGAGACATTTCGCTGTGTGTGGCCCCAGCTTTATCGCCGTTCGCTACGAAGGTCTCAGTACCGTGAGATCTCGAGCTAATGCGAACAGTTCCAGATAAACCGTATTGATTCTAACATGAAACAACATTTACTGAAGTCCCACAAGGTCGTTAGAAGTCGAGTTCAAAACTTTAACTGCTAACTATCTGATTTGTAGCGCTGTTACAATACCAATAAACAGAGATACTGAAAGGGCGTGTAGAGAAGTTTATAGACAGTACCTTCCGCAGTGAAATAGTGTACTGTAGAATAATCAATGTCAATTCTTGAGTATCAGTTCTTGGAAGAAGTGTTTGTCGCTTAGGAGTCGCTGGTATTCAAAAGAGAGTTGCCTTCTCATTCTAATGTTTGTGATTTAAGATACGTGCAAGATCATACGAGAAATAGTATATGAAGTGGTAAAAGCTGACTCACAGATACGCGAAACGTAGTTTGAGACTGATGGATTCATTGCTTCTTGAGTGGCGTGGGTAAGGTCCTCCTCTCTAGCAGAATTACTCTAGAATTGTACTGCTAAACTGTTTGTCGGCGTGATGAATGTCTAAGATTTTTATGCGGTAATCTCATCGTTCTACCGACGAATCTAGGTATGTATGCAATGAAATTAATGCAACGTATTATAATGAGTAGAAACTTTTTTGAGCCAGCATTTTCACTACCACTTATTAGTTCCTTCCCAACAGTCTATTGGTTTTCAAACCATAATAATTGCAGAGGTTATATATCCTCCATGTTCATTGTTCCTTCTGGGACTTTTCTTGTTAGTGTGATGACAGCTATGGTATCTGAAGACAGTGAAATATCACTATATGTCACCCTTATGCCAATTTTTAGTGTCTCCCTAACATAATTCATGTCTTTCGGTACATACACCTTAAACATAATAGGTGACATGGGGTAGCCTAGTCTAATTTCTTTCCTTACCACTAATTATTCCTTGTTTGCTCCATCTCTGACAACCTCTTTCTCCCCTACACAAATTGAATGTTATTATTCTAACTTTATTTGCTTTCTTTAGAACCAGAAACATCATCTTCCAGTTGATATTATCAAAAGCCTTGTCCACAGCCAAAGAAGCTAAAAATAGTTGCTTGTCTTTTTAGAGCTACTCTTGAACCAGTGGTCTTAAAGCCAGGATTGCCTCCCGTGTACCGATGTATTTCCAGCATCCAAATTCAGAGAGTAAGCATCAACTCAGCTTTCCATTCACCTTTGTATGTTTTCGGTTATAATTTTTGATGTATGTGAAATGATGCCTAATATAGTGTTCTGTTAACACTTATGCTCCTGACTTCTTAGGAATAAGAACTATTTAACACATTTTAAAGTCTCATGGCACATCTCACAGTACACTTTTAATATCGTCACAAAAATTCTTTATCAGTTAGCCAGTGGCTAATTTAAAAAAATAAAATAAATAGACTTGTGTGTCAATATATATTACTCTGTAGCCATCACCACCTAGCGCAGACCACTGGTAATAGCATGGAGTCACACATCGTCCACAAAGTTGGCCGAATGTCGGTAGCTGTGGGGCTGTGGAAGATGTAGTGGTTGTGGTGTTTGTGTCTGATACTGGTCTCGAATCTCCCATTGTGCACTATGGTTGTTATATGTCTGTAGCTATAGAGGTGTGGGAGATAAGGTGGTTGAAAGTGGTAAGGGCATTTTCTTATTTCTACCAATAACGTGTGTGTTCCTACATTTCACCTTGCATCCAGAACTACCAAGCGCAGACCACTGGCGTTTGTGTGTGGTAGTAGCCTGGAGTCTTCCATCGTGCACTATAGTGATTGCCTGTCGGTAGCTGTGAGGGTTTGGTAGACATGGTGGCTGAAAATGGTTGACCTGATATCAGAACAGACATTTGTGTCCCCATATTTCATTGTGCATCAAAACTACCTAGCGCAGACCACTAGTGTTTGTGTTTAGTAGTAGCCTCAAGTCTCCCATCGTGCACTATGGTGGTTGTATGTCGATAGCTGTGGAGATGTGGCAGAAATGGTGGTTGGAAATGGTTGACATAGGGTATTTTCTCATTTTCATTAAAGACGTGTGTGTCCTTATATTTCACTTTGAAAACACAACTCCATAACACAGCTCACTGGTGTTTTGTGTGTAGTACTAGCCACGCGTCTCCGGGAGAGAGTGCAAAGTATCTGCTCCTTTGAGCAGAGTACGGTGGAGTTTGTTGTCTTGCGACATTTACTCCAAGTCATTTGATGGATCATAACGTTGCTGTTGGTAGGTCTTCTTGTTTGGCTTTTGATGTTTTTCTTCACTGGGCGGAATGCCGCCTTTGCGGCATCTTCGGGCAAGGAGTCGTGCCTCCTTGCGATGAAAGGTAATTTACAAGTTGGACGAGTAGTGTGGTGAGAACATCCCGCCTGTCCTGTCCTCCCGTTGGTTCACTACGTGCCGAACACGGGGGTCGCCTGACTATCTTGTTTGTTCCCCGGCGTCTTCCTGTTTCTTCGGCGTTGACTGATGTTCACTGTTCAGGCGTCGTGGTGATGTGTCGTCATCGACTGGAGGTTTGTGCCACCACGGCGGGCCGTGGTGACACTGGACGCTTTGGGCATTTCCTGCGCCTCCGTCCTTTTGCTTAATTTGTTGAATTAGGAATTTATATTATGAATTTTGGTGAAGGTCGGGCTGGCAGTGGGTAGGAGAGGGAGTCGCTTCGCTGTCTAAAACGGCTGTAGGTTGGCGACCAGCTGCGACAGTTCAGTCACAGCTCTGAGAAGCTGTTGCAGGATGGCTGCCTGGCCGCCTGCGTCTTGAGTATATCCGGAGTGGTGACATAGAAGCTGCAATCAGATTGCTGCAGGACGCAGGGATCCTGTACCAGGAAAAACAGCCAGAGGCACCGCGTCTGCAGGTGCACCAGCGACCCCATGCGTCATCGACAGCCACAAAACCAGATGAGGCTCCAAGCCAACACCAACGCAAGAAAAGAAGGAAGAAAATCGCAGGGATCCAGCAGTGCTACAGGTGCCAGAAGTTTCTGCACCTTGCCAAAGACTGCCATGCTCAGGAGCGCTGTGTCCGCTGCGGAGAAAAGCACAACGTCAAGAAATGTAGCCGACCGCGGGATGCACAACCAACATGTGCCAACTGCCGCGGTACGCACGCAGCCTCATACGAAGGCTGTCCTGTAAGGCGTAATCTGTGGAAAACAACTGCTAAAAACCTGCCTCACCCTAGCGCCAAGACAGTCCACGTGCCGAAAGCTAGTACACCGTATCAGCAGAGCCATGCAGGCCCCAGGCAGCCAGCCCCTCACGACGCACACAAACACCGCTGGCCGACAGATAGAACAAGTCAGAAAGAAGCGACGTCGAAAAGAAGCCGCCAAGATATCCAACGCCAACACCACGATCAAGACAACGGCTGTGCAAGGTGTTCCAGCCATCCACTCCCTGACGAAAGGGACAGAAGCCAAGACCCGTGTCGCTGAAGCCCCGCTCTCTTTTTGTCTTGTTGCGGGCTGCGTATGGAGCACATTTGGCCGCTGCAATCCCTTATTGCTTCCTTGCTGTTCCCGTGCGCTGCGACGGTGTTGTTACGTTGGAGCTCCGCTCTGTTGACGACTTATTGCAGGCTGCATTTGAGGAACTTGACGCCGCTGAGGTCTGTTTCTGCTTCTCCCATCGTGTAGTATTGTGGTTGCATGTCGGTAGCTGTGGGGGTGGGGGAAATATGAAGGTTGAAAGTATACGACCAAAGACATGTGTGTCCTTATATTTAACTTTGCAGCCATAAAGACCCTGCGCAGATCACTTGCGTTTGTGTGTGACATTAGCCTCGAGTCTCCCATCGTGCACTAAGGTGGCTGCGTGTCGGTATCTATCAATCAAAATCAATCTTTACAAACACGAACAAATTCGTGGGCACCAGCTAGTAAATAATATGGCAAGATTTGCTTCCAGTAGCCCACTGTGACGCTGTTAGTCACACAACGAGCGGTGCCTGGTTGTAGGTCGCGGTGAGAGGTGCCGGTCACGGTCCAAGGACAGCCGCAGGACTCTGGCAGTTTTTTCTTTAGGTCGGGCAACTTCGACACACCATGGGCGGCCCCTCATCCGAGATAAGGGCGACGGCGTGCCCGGGGCGTGGCTGAGGTCGCTGCCTACCAGGATGGAGTTCACAAAGAACAGTGTCGCAAGGGAAAGTTTCATTTCACACAACTTGTTATTACAGTGAATTTTTTGAAAATAAAATTTACTTAGTAGCCATTACAATAGGGAAATATAATAGTGAAAGTATTGAGACATCAAAAGCGGATGAAAATTAAACTTCGATGACTGTGCAAGCAGAACTCATGTCGCCTGTGACGGTGTGGAGAACAGCATTTACAGTGTAGTGAGCGGAACTAATTTCTGTAGGAGAAAGTTTTCGGGTTGGATTCAAATCGGATAATTAACTGCGCGGCGGGAAATGATCTCAAATGTATCAAAAGACAGTAATACCATTGCGACGAACACAATTTTTTAAAATCAGTCATACCAATAGTATTTTTCTGACTGAACCATTACAACTCGTTTTCGATAGACGATCAGAAGACAACTATGTCGGGAGGAATCAGGTTTATTCTCTGGAACAGCAATCCGTATTGTAGGGGGTTTAATGATTGTCTGAAGCGAAAGCAAGGAAATCAAAGGATTCTTACTCAGTAAAAATCGGGACCATGTATGTCTAAGAAAGGGCGCAGGATTCTTCTTGATAGTTCGAACATTTACAGCAAATATCAATAAATAGCACTTTTAAGTTTGATACAACCAGCTGTAGAATTATTTTCTTGTTACGTTAGAAAATATTTATACTGTTACATTAATTCGAGTAATATATGCAGAAGTTCCTATTTCTTACGTAAAATATAGCAAATGTAAAAGGTTGCTGCATGCTTTATCTACCCCCGAGTTTTCGTTGAGGTTATTTCAAGTTCATCGAGAAGACTAATTTTAGAAGTAAACACTAATGAGGATAGCTTGAAATATCATATTGATAAAGTCGAGTGAACGGTAGCCTTAGAGCCTAATACATGGAAACTGATTTTGTTGCCATTCCAGTTACCAGATTTTTGTTGTTCCTCCTCGTTTTATACTAAAATGCAGTCCCGGCTCTAATAATGTAGAATAAGTACTAAATTTGATGATAGGCAGCCTTGGCCGGGATCTGACCCGTGACCCTAGAATGACACAGGCAGCTCGCCATCGATTGAGCAAGTACTCGTACATTCGGCACATCGTCACATCTCGTGAATCTACTGTTGAGCATTGTTCCCAACGTTGAGCCGGTTCCATTTGCATTACACCCTGCGTTCTCGGCCGAGAGCAGATCTGTATCTTTTCAATAGGACAGCGGCGGGGAACTGAAATCTTCATTCAGGGAGGATTAAAGAAAAAAAAGCTGCTTGTTGCGTGGTGTACAATGTCGGTAATTAACATATCTGCATCGTCCATCAAGTGCACTTAGCGTTACAAGCCACTGTTTGCTTTCCGCTCAGCACACCGCTCTCTGCTTTGAAGACGAAGATCTGTTAACGAGGACCTTTAAAAGGTCTAATGCCAGATTTAATAGTCAAAAATACTTTCTCTTGGTAGATGAAAACTAGGGGTTTATTTTTACTTATAGTAAGCAAACAGCCTTTATGAAACAGCAGTTCTATTTAAGCTCATGGCAGTTGTTTTTTATTCTTCTTCTCCTCGCGGAAGAAAATAGGCTGGTAAGCATTCCTTTGCGACTATCTTTCAGTTTTCAGTAGCCGCAAAATTGTATAATTGAATACGACGCCAACATTAACTACCCCGGATCTCTAAATTTTCACCTGTTGAGCCACAACTGAGGGCGTAATTCATGTAACTAGGTTTATGATAGAGAAAATCGTTTTAAGTGCTCGAAATTCCTTCTTTGGTTACAGGTAGGGCTGGCTCGTGAAAATGTAACGTAAGACTGTAGAGGGTTAAAGACGTGAGAAGGGTGTGAGAATAAGGAGAGTGACCACGACCATAAGCTGGCACTCGGTTAAGGGTGTGAGAATTAGCAGAGCGGCCATGACCACAAAATGGCACTCGATTAAGGGTGTGAGAATTAGGAGAGAGGACACGACAACAAGCCGGCACTCTATTAAGGGTGTGAGAATTAGGAGAGAGGCCACGACCACAAGCTGGCACTCGATTAAGGGTGTGAGAATTAGGAGAGAGGCCAAGACCACAAGCTGGCACTCGATTAAGGGTGTGAGAATTAGGAGAGAGGCCAAGACCACAAGCTGGCACTCGATTAAGGGTGTGAGAATTACGAGAGAGGCCATGACCAAAAGTTGGCACTCGATTAAGGGTGTGAGAATTAGGAGAGAGGACACGACCACAAGCCGCACTCTATTAAGGGTGTGAGAATTAGGAGAGAGGCCAAGACCACAAGCTGGCACTCGATTAAGGGTGTGAGAATTAGGAGAGAGGCCACGACCACAAGCAGGCACTCGATTAAGGGTGTGAGAATTAGGAGAGAAGCCACGACCACAAGCTGGCACTCGGTTAAGGGTGTGAGAATTAGCAGAGCGGCCATGACTACAAGCTGGCACTCGATTAAGGGTGTGAGAATTAGGAGAGAGGACACGACCACAAGCCGGCACTCTATTAAGGGTGTGAGAATTAGGAGAGAGGCCACGACCACAAGCTGGCACTCGATTAAGGGTGTGAGAATTAGGAGAGAGGCCACGACCACAAGCAGGCACTCGATTAAGGGTGTGAGAATTAGGAGAGAAGCCACGACCACAAGCTGGCACTCGGTTAAGGGTGTGAGAATTAGCAGAGCGGCCATGACTACAAGCTGGCACTCGATTAAGGGTGTGAGAATTAGGAGAGAGGACACGACCACAAGCCGGCACTCTATTAAGGGTGTGAGAATTAGGAGAGAGGCCACGACCACAAGCTGGCACTCGATTAAGGGTGTGAGAATTACGAGAGAGGCCATGACCAAAAGTTGGCACTCGATTAAGGGTGTGAGAATTAGGAGAGAGGACACGACCACAAGCCGGCACTCTATTAAGGGTGTGAGAATTAGGAGAGAGGGCACGACCACAAGCTGGCACTCGATTAAGGGTGTGAGAATTAGGAGAGAGGGCACGACCACAAGCAGGCACTCGATTAAGGGTGTGAGAAGTAGGAGAGAAGCCACGACCACAAGCTGGCACTCGATTAAGGGTGTGAGAATTAAGAGAGAGGGCACGACCACAAGCAGGCACTCGATTAAGGGTGTGAGAACTAGCAGAGCGGCCATGACCTCAAGCGGGCACTCGGTTAAGGGTGTGAGAATTAGGAGAGAGGGCACGACCACAAGCTGGCACTCGATTAAGGGTGTGAGAAGTAGGAGAGAAGCCACGACCACATGCCAGCACTCGGTTAAGGGTGTGAGAATTAGGAGAGAGCATTTAAGAGACATAACGTATGTTCGCTCGTTTCTAGGAGCCATGTGTGGGGTCTGTTTCTATGATGGCAGCATTTCACCGGTGAAGAAGGAAAATGTTTTTATCTTTAAGAACTTACCTTAGCGATTATCTAGGAACATGGGACGTTTGAATAATATATCAAAGTAGCCTACTTATTATTATTCTCGAATCACAAACATCAAAAAAACAGTTGGAAAATTGTGTAAATTAACAACTTTAAACTCAATTCGCCCAGTACTTCGCAGTCTCAAATACATTCGTGTTGCTCGAAACAGATCACATTCGTTGCACTCGAGCATATGGATCATGGTTTGGTTCTCACCACGTTCGCGCTTAATACTGGTAGCATCAGTATAACCCCATTTCACTAGGTTTTCCTTGGACTTTCCCACTCCTGTTCGCAATCGATTTAAGGAACTCCAGACGTTCCAGACCTCTGCGTGACCAGGTGGCAAACGCTCTGCAACTGTCAGTGGTCCCGAGATGTTAGGGACCTTCATTTTTCACAACTGTACTTTTTCCTTTTCAGAAGACATATATAGCTCTCGCGATGTTCTCAGGAAGCTTTTTCTGGACTTGAGTCTCTGGGCTGATGGTGTATGGCTATACAGTGGATGAGCGCTTTCCCGTTCTTCTTTTGTTTTCTCCTTGTTCGCAGCAACTTTGTCTCCGGATACTGGGTAGTGCAATCCCCGAAAGCTGGTAAAGCCTGCCAACTGGGATAGGCTCTAGGCAGCCTGTCACTAGTCTACAGATGTTACTGAGGGCTACATCCACCTGGTTGGTGTGAGATGATGAGTACCAAAATGGGCATGCATATTCTGTAACAGAGTAACATAGGACCATTGCTGATGTACGTATAGTTTGTGGTAGGCTGCCCCACTGTGATGCAACTATTTTGCACAGTAAGTTGTTTCTTGTAGAGATCTTCATATTGCAATTCATGCAGTGCTTCTTATAGGTGAGTATTAAAGTACCTATGAAGTGTTAACATAATTTTTTTCCACTGTGTTTTAAAGTTTACGAAATCGATTGAAACCCAGTGCTTTCATTAAATTATTTACTTTTTGCATTTCACAGGCTTTAACGATATTGGTATAATATAATTAAATAAAAAATGGGAAAGATTTAGGTGTATAAAATTATAAAATTGAAACTATCAAAAGCTGTATATCAACGTATGTAAAGCTTTTTTCGCAGGTTGAATAGCCAGTGTGTAGCTGCTAAGAACTCTTCGGAAAAGTAGTCCTAAATAGGTCGCCATCGGATTTCATCCTCCCCCTTCTTTCATCTTCCAGTCAATCACAATGCAAATAACACACAGCTGAACACACATATTACGATTTTACAAACAAAACAATAACATGTATATAAACTTCCATCAGTGGAGAATGAAAGTGGAAATGCAGTTAAATTTCAAAAGAAAGATACCATGCAGGAATTACTCATTCCATATCAGGCATAAGCTTGGATCATAGGTCCTCCAGCATGTGCTTCGAGTAACTGTTCACAGATAACAAAGACGGACTGGTATGGTTTATCTCACTGGTACAAAGGATTTTCCCGTCTTGTGGTTTGCTGTAGACAAAATACGTCCAGACAGCAGTCTCAAGTGGGTAGAATGGTTCGTAGTTGCAGATATTGAGGTTGCGGTCAACCTTTGCACTGCCTTGTATACTTTCCAACGGTAGCTTATGGAAAGCACGTTAAGAAGAAGTGCAAAACTTTTAGTGATACTCACGTTAGCTGCAGTAGTGAAACCCGTTATTTATTTCCTATTGACTTGTCTTACCCAGCTGTGCAGTGGCTTTTTACTGGTGATGTTCAGTGAAACCTTTGCGAACAATGTTCTACTGCAGAGACGTGTAGTCGTAAGTATCGTCCAGGCGAAGTTATTAAAATATAAATCACCTTATCAGAAAAATTAATACATTCATTTTGCCATAACATAAGAGATTACAGAAACCACCCATTTCTGACTTTCGGCTGTTACACCCTGGATGTGGTTTCTCGCCATGGGCGGATCCAGGATTTTGGTTTGGGAAGGGCTTGAGCGGACTTTGGTTTGGGGGGTTTGGCTTAATTGGATTTTAGTTTTTTTTGGGGGGGGGGGAGGCTTGAGTCGGGCAAGGGGTAGTCTTTATGGTATAGTCTTCTCGGGCCTCGAAACCGTAGAGCTAAAAAAAAAAAGAAAAAACAACTTTGAGGGGCTGTTGAGCCCCCTCGCCCCCCCCCCCCCCCCACTTGGATCCGCCCCTGTTTCTCGCGAAATTGCAGTTGCAACCGCGAGAAACCGCAGAACCAGAACGCAGAGATGCATTTGGTCAACTCCTCCGTGCAACATTTTCCCGTCATCATACAGACCAAATAATTTAACACTGTGCTAACCTTTTGACGCCAGGTCTCATCTGTAATGAGAGCTTTGCAAGCGTGTGTTGTTACCGAGGGTGCTGCGAGGATTGCTGTTGTTAGCAGGCAAATCTCTGCTGACAGTGAATGAAGTTCGCAACCTAAAAGTGACTTGCTTAGTGTGTAATTTTTAGAGCTTTTCCTTCGAGTGAGTGTATTAATGTTGCTGAATACAATTATTCCTGCGCCTATTTGATGTGTGGTATTAGCTTGACGAATAAGACCCTAGAATTTTTGGTATAGAAACAATGTGGAGTTTGCAATTTGTTTATATTAATTCCATTTCACAGTGCAGCGTTTGTAAATATTCCTTTCTCTTTTAATGATTGAAGAAAGTTTGTGCTATTTATGGCTGAAGAAGATAGCGGGTCCAGTAAAGGAAAAAAGTACATCTGCTACATATTATTCTGTATAAGTTATTTAATTGTTTGCTTGACTTGGAGGTGGGAAAGGACCGGGGACAAGGAATGGGGAGGTATTTGGTCATGGCATTTTAAAGGAACAGTCCCGGTATTTCCTTGGAGTGATTTGGGCAAACGATGGATAACCCAAATCTGGATGTCCGAATGGGAATTCGAAGCCGCGTCCTCCTAAAAACCAGAGCTTTACCACTCACCCACCTCGCTCGGTATTTTGTTTGACTATAACAAAGGAACAATAGCAGCAGAAGGCGGTATACATGAGAATACCGTCGCGAAAAGCACGACAGAAAAATGATTTTTGCTGGTTTATAAAGAACCACTCTGATTTATACGTTTGTTCCTTCACATTCAGGAAAACCAACGATCTTTTAGAAAGACTATTAGGACGACTCCATGCAGAGCAGTGGTAGATCCAGGATTTTGGTTTGAGGTGGGGAGGGGGGCTTGAGCGGATTTTGGTTTTGGTGGGGGCGTGAGTGGATTTCGTTGGGAGGGAGAGCCCTTGAGTGGATTTTGATTTGGGGAGGGCTTGAGCTGATTTAATTTTGGGTTTTTTTTTGGGGGGGGGGGCTTGAGTCGGGTAAGGGAAGGCATTGTAGTCATGTTGCCCTTAAAAGGTCAACAGAGCTAAAATCTCAATTCTCAATTTCCCAATCTCAAAAATTGCGATGTCGGGATTGAACCTAAATACTTTTTTTTGGGGGGGGGGCTTTAACCGCTATTCCCCTCCTCCATGATCCGCCGCTGATGCAGAGTGATGCACGTCAACCAGCAGTATGTTTGGTAAATATAATGAACTGTAACCAATCAAGCAAAGCAAAAAAATTTGCATCTGCGAAAAAAAATGATACACAGTAATGTACCAGTCTCAAAAGAGGAAAGAGTTGCAACGCTCTCGTAGCCTACGCTTATATATAGACACTGTGGACGCTAGGATTAGCGTCCCTATTCGATAGAGTGCTGAACATCAGTAATGTAGTGTTCCCTCGCTCTATACGGACGACATAATCCATTAGGATTTAACATTTGCATTTTGTACACAATCTTGTAATTAGGAGTTGCATACCTGTATTTCTCGTTCCCTGCCATCCAAGAACCGGAATTTGAAAAATTTCTTACGTCAATCCTTCCCCTTCTCTAATGGCTTCGTTGACGTCGAGTTCATTCGATGCGAGGAACTGTACCGACATTCGTCTGGAACGATTTTGGGAAACTATGGAATACCGATATGCGGATGGCCGGTCAGGAATTCGAACCCGCATCCTCCGGAATTCGAGGCCAGATTGCTACCGCTCTCCCACCACGCTCGGTCCATCAGAATTACACTTTGGACGACTGACAACGAAGCGAGGACATATCTGCTTATAAACTATAACTTGTTAAAATGTTCTGCAAATATACTCTCACATTCGCTGTAAGTAGCTGTGCGGTCTCTTTGGTGAAACACGTATCCTGTTCTGCACACCAAAAGTAGCACTAAAATATCTCCAAACGGAGTCATGACATCTGTTCTAAAAGTACAGTGTTTTCTAATTCATTGTAGTCGCACATTACCTTTTTTATTCCACTACCCATTAAATGTCCATCTGAGTAAATAACAGGTGCGAGAGTGGTGTGCAAACATTCTGAGGCGACGGCAGCCGAAATGTGGGCGGCTTGAGCACTTTGGTCTGCTGGCGAGGCACGTAGGTGTGAGGGAGAGATAGGCCCCAACACACGGCCGATTTTCGGGAAGTCAGAACTGACAGTATTCATCTTTTCTCTCATATATTTTTTTAACTGTGGCTGCAAAAAAAAAAAAATATAAAAAATCGGGCAGTAAACTCATTTTACGTTTGAAAAAATCAACAAAAAAGTTAGGCTTGGCCTATTTAAACGAACAAGTGAAGCTGAAATGGAGTTTTATTGTGTCTGAATCTAACGCACTACCTCTCGAATGAATTGTACGATTTTCCAAAAGTTGGTATGCAAACTCATGAGCCGATAATGCAATTCATGTTCGTTGGGGCAAAATTATTGGACGAGGGGGTGGGGAGACAACAAAAAAAAGTTTTAGTGCAACGTATAGTCCTATTTTAATGAAAAACTGACATGTAAACTGATGAGCCGATAGTATAATTTACAAAAATTTTCAAAACTGGTTTTAAAGAAAGAAAAATTTCTTACTATTTTTCTATTGACCAATAAGTATAGAAAGTTTGACGAATTGAAATCCGAGCTAACTACTTCATAATGGCGGAGAGTTCCTGACAGGTTGCACTGACTCGTGAAAATTGTGATTTTTTTATCCAATTTTCGTAATAATAATCTACAACAGAAAATTATTTTAAATGTAGAAAACAATGCGTCTTATCGCCGATTCTGGAACCCAAATAAAACACCCGGTTGGAGAGTCCTATTTCCATTGATATTGACATGGGCTGTGACAACTAATGAACACAAGGTTTGACTTATAAACCGAGAGCCAGCTGTAATTATATAGCACTTCCAAGGGCTCGCTAAGCCTTTTGATTTGGATCGTCTCTGTTTAGTAAAAAAATAAAATTACTTGGACTTGCATTGCATTGAATTAAAAGTATATTTTGCTCAAAATCCTCTTCTTATTGAATAATATTTCCAAAAAAATAATAACTTTTGTACCTTTTAAATAGCAAAAATCTTTTTTATAACGAAAACGAGTAAAATTATTGTTTCACACACAACGGACACATGTTACCTTAAGTATGCGAGTTCTTCAGCTAAAGGAGCTTAAGCTCAGTAGTTAAGTAAAAATCCTCACTCACTAGACGTTGAACCAACGAAAACTAATATCCTGGCGTATGAATCGCGATCTGAATCTGCATTTAACACTATAGCTTAGGACCAAATCCTAAATCTGTTAATTCCCAGCTTGGGACTTTGTTATTGACCTTGTGGAATAATTCTGTGTTCTACCAGTAAATCTGCGGAGAAATTGTATCACTTTGTCCTGACAGCCAGTAAATCATTTAAAATCCGGTCTGAGGTAAGAGCCTCGCATACTGCTAATTAGGGCAGCAGATGTCGAAAGCAGTCGGTGGGAGGATGATTTAGATAACCCGCTTTGCAGAACACGTTCCAATCAAAAGAACAGCACAGATCTGCTCCCCTGTGATAGCGTCATAAATGAGCCTTGTAGACTTAAAAAGGAGTAAGTGACCTCATAATTGATGAAAGAAAGAGTTACCTTTGTTTGCGAATTACCACAATTGTGAGCAAGATCTACAATCAGTTTTAATGCGATTCAGTAATTGGCTGTTTTTCCCGTTTAGTATTATTTATGATCAGTAAATAAAGTGCTTATAAAATCATGGATAAAAGTTAATGATAGCAAAAGGAAATACAAACATACCGATCGTGATGGGTGGGCGGTAACGCTCTGGCCTCACATTCTGGAGGACGCGGGTTCGAATCCCCGTCCGTTTAACCATTTTTATATTTTCCACTCTAGACGAATGCCGGGATGGTTTCTTCAAAACACCATGAACGAATTCTCTCCCGTTCCTTGCCCACCAGTCCTCTCACCTGGATTGGCCTCGAGGTTGACGAAGCGTAGAAAATGACAAACACTATATTCTCTTCTTCACCAGAAGCCTCACGTCTTGAAATATGCAAATCATCATTTTCGGATTTGTCCAATATACTCGTATGTTACAGTATACATATAGCGAAGTTTCCTAAAGAAAAAGTCGTACTACTCTGAAGAATTATTGCGAATATTCGGTAGTGGAAGAGTTAGGAACTGTAATAGATCAAACATTGGATATAAATATTAAATTATAATTTTGTGATTATCTTATACTTTCATCAGCTGCTTTGATAAATAAATCTTACAATCGATTAAACTTCAAATGGCTGAAACAATTTTCGACCACTTTTGATACAAAAACATGCTACATAAATGAAGAAAAATTCAGTGGTGAATATTTTTTTTGTATTTGACGCGTGTATGTACTGACGCCGTTACAATTCAACGGATCTGGTAATTACGAGCTCTCTATCTTGCTTTGCCCGCTTGCATTATCTGATCTGTCTAGACCCCAGCGTTCCTTTTCCAAAGTGATTTTTCTTCTTCTTTTTTTTAACTGCTTAACGTCTCTTAACGGTGAGGTCTTTAGAGACGGGAAAGGATGGGGGGCAAGGAATGGGAAGGAATTCGGCTATGGCCTTCTGAATGAAGTATCCCGGCATTTGCCTGGAGTGATTTGGGAAACCTTGGAAAACCCAAATCTAGATGCCCGGAGGGGGATTCGAACTGCCATCCTCCCGCATGAGAGGCCAGAACGCTAACCGTTACACCACCATCCTCGATCCCACATTATCAACGGACCCCAAAAAGGCCTCGCAGAAGTCAACTGAGATCCATTGACATCTGTACATAGTATATATAGCCAGATAATCATTTCATTCAAATTTGTATTTAAGATCCCAACAGAAATCTGACTCGCAGAACAAGAAAAACGTCATGTCCAGAACGAAACGATGAGGCATTTTAGGAAATTAAGAAGAACAAGAAGAATACGAAGGACGATGCAAATTAATGGTTCCACGTGCTCCTTAAGTGGACTAATCGATAAAATAATAATAAATGTAAAATAATAATAAATGTAAAATAATAATGTAGCTAGAGTTGAGTGGTGTTTCTCAGGAAACTAGTGCGGTCACGTGATGAAGACGCCGGCTGGGGTTAGGCACGCTTTCTACGGCACTAAATGGACCGCGAAGACATCTGCGACACTATCACAGTGGACCGCGGAGAAACCAGATTCCTGAGAGGAGGAGAAAACGGACTGGATGCAGAACTGCTTCACGTCTAACTCGCTTTCGGAAGTGTTAACATTCGATAGCGGACCGGATTTAGGAGAGGTGCCTAAATAGTGAAACTGTCCTCAACTTGTGACTGTGAGGTTTGTTATATTCTCAATTCATTTGCACAGTGCAGAAAGTCTTATCATTCCTGCATAACAGTTCTAAGCCTAGAGAAGACCTGTATTCCATAACCAATCGTGATTTATATTGCGAGAGAGAAAAAGATCTTTTCAAGCTGTGTATAACCCTTTCCTACCGGCTATTTGAAAAAAAGGGAAATTTATAATGTCAATTATATATTTGTATAAAGGTACTTGAAATTAAACACACATGTTTTTTTTTTCAATTTTTTTTTGGAACTCTAAGTGCTAATTACTAAGCCGGTACTTATAAGTACCGTCAGGGACTTTGTGTATCACATGATGTACAGAAATAGCAATTGAAATCAATTATGTTCATATTGGTATGAAATATTTGCCTCACGATATTTAAAAAAAAAAAAAAAAAAAAAAAAAAAAAAAAAAAAAAAAAAAAAAAAAAAAATTCTTTTTGCTCATTCAGACACAAAAGACATTGTAGTGCAACATTTGGAATGATGTTTTTACTATATTTTCTTCGTTCTACATACTTCACATCTTCATCAGATTTTTACAATTTAGGGACAGTTTCCAAATCTTACATTGTATTCATTGTAATGTACCACTTGTTTTTTTGGTCTGTATGCTGAAAACTTAGAAAATCAATTTTTCGTCAATTTCACGCAGAAATTTAAAAATAAATGTTGTCATTGTCTGACTTAATCATACAACAATACATCAACAGGCTTATCAATGCAGTGGACACTGGTATTGTCGAATTATATGGTGGTAAATACAGTGGTACTTATAAGTACCGTCAGGGAGGAAAAGGATAAGCTACTTTGTGTCGTCTCGATAGAATTATCAGTTTAAATATTCTTGTCCATGGTAACACAGGGTGAGTTAAAAAGCGACTTTACAACTTTGGGATGATGTAGAAACTTGTTGAGATAACTTACAAAATCGGTAGATGTGTCATTTTGTAGCAAACAAACTCAAGTTTGATGCACGTAGTGCAGCAGTACACTATTCCGCCACCAGGAGCGCCAGCGTAGTGCACAGTTAAAATGGCTACTTTCATCTGTGACGCGCGTGCTGATTGTGTGTTTTGGTTTCATGAAACGAACGCTGCAACAACTGTTCGGCGTAAATTTCGCACCGAATACATTAAAGAAGCTGGAACACGTTTGTGACAGCCCCAAAGTTAATGTGTTTTGGCCCTCAGCAAATTGAAAGAGTTACGGCGCTTTCTTCTTCATGGAGAAAACTGTCACTGGTATTGTGTTGTTGGATTTTCTTGAAAACTTTTTAATTCCACAGATCGATGAAGATGATCGAGATGGGATGGTTTACTACCAGCAAGACGGAAGTTCGAGGTTTCCTCGATAATTGCTTCCCAGGTCGGTGGATTGGCCGTGAAGGTCCAATCACATGGCCACCGCGCTCCCCAGACTTAACACCACTGGATTTTTTTTCTCTGCGGTTTTATTGAAGATCGTGTGTATGTTCCTCCTCTACCAAACAATTTGGCCGACCTGAAAAATCGAATCTACGCTGCCGTTCCTGCTACGAGTGTGGGAAGAAATTGTTTACCGGTGGTATGTTTGCCACATGACAAATGGTAGTCACATCGAACAAAAATGACACTTTTATGTGAAACTTGAAGTTGTTTGCTACAAAATGATACATATACTGATGCTGTAAGTTATCTAAATAAAATTTTAATATCATTCCACATTCGTAAAGTCCTTTTTGACTCAGCCTATATTTAAAGTTATTCTTTGTAACATCCAGAGAATAGCAGAGTACCTTCAGTAGCCTAACGAGGTCATCGCAAGGTGTTTTCGAAAGATTAGCTGTATACGAGTTGTTCAGATAAATGCAGAGTACTCCGAAATCAAAAACTTTGAATTCGTGATCATCTCTATTTAAATTTAAAACTTGACGCCTCGATTGCAGCGTTGTAATTAGTTTTATGATAAAGAGCAGAAAGAAGATTTGACATTGACTACTAACAACCAGCCGCATTGCCATATGTGTAGGGGTATTTCGGGAAACTTGAAAATCAAATTTCGATGTCTTGGCAGGGAATCAAGCCCATATCTTCCAGAAGTAAGAGACCGATTGGCACCTTTCCATGTTTGGAATGTTTGGATTATGTTTTCCAAAATTTTCTATAATTAATCCAATTATCAGACAGTGTTCCCGCAACCAATCAAAGAATGCAGTGTATCTATTCAATCCTAGATACAATGCCCCAACAGCCAGTTTTTTTCTATGTTAGAGGATCTGGTTTTACGTCCTACCTCCATTTATGAAGAAATGGACTTGTGGAACATTGAAAGCGAGTACTTCGAAACCTGATAAAAGACCTACCAGTTATCCGTAATAATACCTGGCAGAAGTACCAATGCCGATGTTAAGGTCTTATAGATCTCACATTCAAAGATGAATGATTGAATGTCCTTCCTGCAGCTCTGATTTGATTCGTATGTATTTTTTTACGTGCTTATTATAATCCATAATTACGAAACACAAACTAGCTACAAATTCATGCAGCCAGAATTATTTTAAGAATTTGATGTCGGGGAACCTCAGCAAATTTTCTAAGAGATTCTTTTGACTCATAGAGCGGTCTTATTTTTAACGATTTTCATTGAATTACGTTCAATTCGTCTATGGATCATATGTTTAACTATAAGCAAGTATGTTTTAGTAATTTACACTTGAGAATCAAATGACTGTAGCGGCTCAAGAATATGCCTATAAAACTGCACCGTGTCTACAAATGTGTCAGTTACATTCTGGAACAACCAGCTGACAACCCTTCATGCAGGCATCGAGAATAATGCTAACTAATGAGGAGAAAAATTATTTGGTCAGGTGTTTTTAGACTCAATATAGTTTCATAGGTTTCCAGATGAGATAAACAACATCAATGTGTGGTATACTGAATAATCACTGCTGTAATATAATTTGTAGCGCAATGAAAATTCGAAGCCTATAAATACCCATAAACACGAAGGCATCGATTAAGCGGAGTTTAACAGCATAAAACAGCGTTTCTGAACCTTTTTTGACCCAAGGACCAATAAATTGACAAAAATAATGCTGCGGACCACTAACTTATGTTATTATAGTCTGTTGTGGTAATAATGCTGTTCTATCCGCATATCCTGGAAATGTCTGATTTTTACCTGGTAATTGAAATATCCATGGCTTTAAACAATATGAGCTTATCTATACTAATATTACAAATGCAAAAGTCTTTGTCTCTCTTTCTGTTTGTTACATTTTCGTGGCTAATCCGACTTGATGAAATTTGACAAGGAGATACTATTTGCCATTAGGAAGGATATAGGATTTTTTTCTGTATAAATATTGCATATTGTCATGGAATTTTGAAAAACCAACTGAACGATGATAGACAGACGGATAGCATGTGTGTCTCTGTAATGGTTCCCGGGAGATCGTTTTGGTAGCTCAGTGATTAAGATACCGGAGGGAGCAAAGTTTACGAGCCACGCCTGAACGTTCCGTTGTTTGGATTCCATGTTAAACTGTAGGTCCCACAAATTCAGGGGTGAAATACGTGGAAAATTGTGGGTGGCCCAACAATTCCGTACGCGTTTACTTTTTTGCGCTATATTGGTCCCTCAGCCTTTGTTTTTCTCGCAGTCAATTAGTGTGCGATCTACAAGAATAATATTTTAAATTCGAAAGTAAACCTCTGTCCCCTTGTTACGTTTCGGTGACTTAATGGCTATATCTTATACTTGCTTATAGTCTAATATTCCGCCTGCGGACCACCTGTGACACCTTCGCGGGCCACAGGTTGAGAAACATTGGCATAAAGTATATCTGGGCTTGTTGCTTGGTGTGTTTAATAGTTCTGAAGCATAAAAAGGATGATGAAATTAACAAATAACTGTCTGACCACAGCACTGAATTTTCTTACTTATACCGGAAAGCTAGTAATTGTTCCTTTAGCCTCAATTAGCAGGACTGAGACCTATATTGTGACGGACAGCTTTCCACCTGGACCTATGATATCGACAGCTGAAATATAGCTCTCTTTGCAACACTGACAGACGTCGGCAATAAACAGAACTGAAGAAGCTGCGCGGACGAAGATGGATGGCGTCAAAGTAAACACTTGCCTGGTCTCCACGAGCAAATCGAGGTAGCTTAATGACTTGGTCCTTCGACTCCTATTCTGAAATTGTTTTTTTCAGAATCTGTCTGACAATTACGAAATGGTCGCTCAATGAAGTCACCGTTATTCCATTTCCTAGTTAAGGTTGTAATTACCTTGTAGATGTATCTTCTCGTAGTAAAACCATCCCCTATGAGATTGAATGAGTGTAGGTTGACAAAAGTAATTTTCAACTATATCACCAAATAAGAGGTGGGGTTGTGGAAACGAGAAATCGAAAAAGTTGGGATACATCCAAATAAGATAAGGACTCGAAGAGATGTTCCACTATCAACGTAGAAAGATCAAAACAAATTAGTTTAAAGAAATAACAAGAAACTTTTGTGAAAGAATGAAAAAATTGTAGGAGGAGATTTTTTTTAACTGCTTTACGTCTCTCAACAGCGAGGTCTTTAGAGACGGGTAAGGATGGGGGCAAGGAATGGGAAGGAATTTGGCCATGGCCTTTTTAAGGAAGCAACCCGGCATTTGCCTGGAGTGATTTGTGAAACCATGGAAAACCCAAATCTGGATTCGAACCGCCGTCCACCCGAATGCGAGGCCAGAACGCTATCCGTTACACCACCACGCTCGGTGTAGGAGGAGAAGAAAAGGTGACCAATAAACCAGTCGTTTCCCTTGGCACAAAGTAGGCCAAAATCGAAAGAAGAAGATGAAAACCATTCCCACTATTTTGATTGGTATTTTATATCGAACTAGCTGTTGCTCGTAATTTCGTTCATTTGTTTATTTTTATTTTACAAAGAATTGTTAGAGGAAGTAAGATCTTCTTCGGAAACTGCTGTCAGCGACAATTTAACTTCCTTATTTCCAGTCGATTCTTAGTCAAGAATGTCACAAATACAGTGAGAAATCCAATGGAGTTAATATCCTTAGAAATGAATTAAACTATAGAGTGGTGAATATACCGAGAGTGGTGGGTGAACGGTTGATGATCTGGCCTCGCAGGATGGAGGACGTGAGTTCGATTCCCCATCCGGGCATGACATGGGCCGAATTCCTTCCCGTTTCTTGCCCCCAGCCCTTTACCGCCTCTAAAAGGTGATGAATATCAGTTTCATTTCCGAATAATGCGGTGACATTGGCAGGTAGCCCTACCAAAGTTTCGACTGCGATAATTAACTTTTCTTATAAATGATACTAATTTTCCGTCATTTTATCTCGATTTGTCAGATTTTCTACGTCACATCTGAAGGAAACGTACTTTATTTTACTGCGGCGGCCAGTGGCTGTACGTTACTTGAAACCCCATCAACCAGCAGTTATTGCGTAAATCGAGTTCAATGAAATTAATAGACAGACGAACAGAAACATTGTTCTTTATTTCTCAGCTTCCTAATGGGGCATCAAGATAAAATATATCTTATTTTAATCTCGGGACCCTGGCCCATATAATATTTGAAACGTTATGAAAAAAAATCTTGCTTGAAACTACAGAATTTGCCTCCCGCAGTCAAAGCGCGTACAGTTATCTATATAAATAAGTTTATTGGGTTGGTTTAGTAATTTATTATTATCAGCAGTCTTAGTTCCTGAAGAGCAGATCATCGATAGAAAAATAGCAAATAATTCATATATGCACTTACAATTGCAGGTCTCTTAAAGGATAAGCCAAACTTACAGAGTTGGAAGACGCTCTCCAAAAAATCAAATGGAGTATAGTGGACCTCAGTGAGGTTAGTCGTCCAGTCCTAGAGTTGGCAATGCCAAAAATCCAATGGCAAAACCGAGGTTTGAGAATAAATGGAAGAAGTCTCAACAACTTAAGATTCGCTGATGATATAGTTTTACTCTCAAACAGTCTGGAAGAGCCCAGATAACTGATAAATGAACTAGAGGCAGCGTGCAGTGAAGTGGGCCTCAAAATAAATATATCAAAAAGCAAAGTCATGCAAAACTAATGGGCAGAAAAAGATACAGACAAGGCAGACACGAAAGATTCTGGTATTGAGTCCGTAGATCAAAGCCTGAGATCTGCAGACGGATAAAGCTTGCCTACAGAGCATACAGAAGAAATTCCATAGTTTTTAAATCTAACATGCCAGTACATCTTTAAAAACAGGTATTTGAACAATGTGTATTACCGGTCCTCACATATGCCTGCCAGACTTGGCCCCTAAATAGTCACACGAATCAAAAACTGAGAACTGTCCAGCGAAGTATGGAAAGAGCAATGCTAGGGTTTACAATAAGAGACAGGAAAAAGGCCGTGCACATTCGTTCAATAACTAAAGTAACAGACGTCTTACAAAGAGTCATGACCAGTAGGAGGTAGTAGCCGATTCAAGCCAGAAACCGGGAAAACCCGTGACGTCACTAAGTGGTGGGGGGGACCTCCCTTGGCGGGCTTTTTGAATCAGCCAATGGCGGCCAAGGTCGTATGACGTCACACGTTAGTTCCTCGACCTGTCGCACAGATGGCGGTAGCTGTCGGGCTTGCGCATATGTTAATTCCCCGATCTGCGGATAGATGGCGCTGCACCGCTAGTTCACAGATCTGCGGATAGATGGCGCTGCACCGCTAGTTCACAGATCCGCTGGCAGATGGCGGTAGCTGTCGGGCTTGCACATATGTTAGTTCCCCGATCTGCGGATAGATGGCGCTGCACCGTTAGTTCCCCGATCTGCGGATAGATGGCGCAGCACCGCTAGTTCACAGATCCGCTGGCAGATGGCGGGCTTGCGCTGCACAGTTAGTTCGCCGATCCGCTGGCAGATGGCAGCCCCCGTTAGTTCTTTGGCATGTATCATTTTGGTCTCCGACAAATATTTGCCACTGCTATCCATCCTGTTCTTGAATGCGGACGTCAGACAAAACTATGGATTCGTCTATCACTTAGTTCCTAGTGGTCGTCGGGTGTTGCGTATTCCAATTCCACCTTTACCGAGTAACTTAAATATAATTAAAGTCTTATCTTCGAGGAGTTT
>JARYHS010008074.1:97193533-97380899 GCA_031002005.1 Vandiemenella viatica | reverse complement strand
AGCGTATTGTAGCGTAATAGGGCCTTTGGTGTTGGCCATGAACCACAGTATGCATAAATATTTATGAATTAAACTCCGTCTATTAACAACTGTTTTTTGTTAATGTTTCTTTCACCAGACGCTTTTCACCCTTTTGGAGTTGGACATCATCAGTGGTGGCTATAAATATATACATATTGTTGTAATTATAATTGTATACATGATTAACTATTATATCTGTATTCGTCCTACAATTTTGTGATGTCTGTATACTATTATTTTTGGTTCATTCTATTACTACTATTATTCTACATAATGTGTTCATATTATACTTGTTTAAACATTATTTAGAATGGAAGTAGTAGTAGAATGAACCAACATAATAGTATACAGACATCACAACATTGTAGGATGAATACATATATAATAGTTAATCTTGTATACAGATATAAGCATTGGAAGAAAATGTTCATATGAAAAAACTGGAGTGGCTGGGGCATCGTATGAAGATGCAGAACGCGAGAATGACGAAGTTAGCCCCTTGAACAGGGGGAAGAAATCAGACCAATTGGAATACCCCGGCCATAATGGAAGATGCAGAGGCTAAGGCAGTTGTTTGGAAACAAGTATTGTAAGAAAAATCTTGGAGCGACCGCAGGACTTGGAAGAGGATAGGACTGGATGACCTAGACAGGCAGATACGTCTAATAATGATGATGATGATTACGACGACGACAATAATAATGATGATGATAGTTACGAGATAGGACGATTCTCAATTCTAAGGTATAAGACAAATGATTCCTCTAATGGTACAGTCCCAAAAAGATGAGATGGATCCCGGAGCGACCTGGTTTGCGGCGACAGCGTGGGCGAAGCAGCTTTCGACGTGACGTGCTGTGGAACCAGAGGCGCAGTAAATAAATTTCGACGTAACCAGAACAGGAAAAAAACTTGCTGGCGAGAGAAAGTTGCGAATCGAGGAAGTAGACTTGCGAATGCTTCGTCGTAATGAGCCAAAAAAGTCATTTGCGAGATTTCTCTGAGTTCGCCTGCGGTTCATGAAATTACCACTTGTTTTCTTCACATTAGGAGTAAGTTCATTTTTCTGCTGAGAGGACTGGAATATACTCAACTTTCCTGATCTATATGAATGTGGATAATCCTTGAGGTCCGTCATGTAACAAGTATCGTATTGTATCGCACACTGAGGGCAAATCTAGGATAAGCTTAATACGTCTAACTTTAACCGGTGATGGCCACAAGTCATTCGTCTCAAATAAAATCGTTGTCTTCCGTTGCAGCTATTAAATTACTACTTGCGCATATAGTCACATGGAGCACCATTCTTTCGAAACGTTTCCTTAAGGGTCCAGCACTATTTATAGAAACCAAGACTAGAGAAGAAGATTTCCGACATATCGTTCCATCTTTTCTCACTCAAACATTTTCTGACTATAAAAGAAGGAATGATTTTAAAATCGGAATAGCAATAGCAAAAACAGCCTTAATGAAAAAGAGAAATCTTTTAGTTTCAAATATTTATTTAGAATATTTTTAAAATCTATGTGTGGAGCATAGCACTTTATGGTAGCCAAGCATAGACTTTAAGAATACCAGCAAGAAGGAAAATTGAAGCATTGGTACTACAGAAGGACACTGAAAATTAGGTGGATAAATAAAGTACGAAATGAACAAGTTTTGGAAATCATGGGTGAAAAAGAGGCTAACAGAAAGAAGAGACAGGATGTTAGGTCATGTTTTGAGACAGGATTGGTTAATTTGTTAGTGGAGGGAACAGTCGAAGGTAAGAACTGTATAGGAAGACAGATATTAGAATATATGAAGCAGACGTAGGTTGTAAGGGGTATGTAGAAATGAAGAAGTTAGCACAGGATAGGAAGGGATGGAGGATTGCATCAAACCAGTCGACAGACTGATGTCGGTTTTTAAAAAAAAAAAAAAAAAAAAACTATCATACTTGTTGTGTGTGTAATAGTGGGTTGTAAGAGTTGTTTTTATGCCACTAACTTTAAAATAGCTTCTCTGGAGTGTTTTTATTTTGCTTATGGATTTACGCCTCGTCAGCATCGGGGTCATTAGAGGCGGGAAAGGACTGGGTTCCTTCCTGCAGCATTTCGCTTATACCTAAGTTCCTCCCCGCAGCACCAACATTGTGTGCGATATGCTGAAATATCAACGGAATTGTCACAACTATTTAGTAAAATCTGACCTTGCGCAAGAACTGGAGAAGATCAAGGCAGAAGAAGATTACTCTGGCAACACGTTCAGTACATCATACAGCAAATAACATGCTTATCTATGTCACAATAAGTAAAAAGTTTCGAACGCCGCATTGAAGAGATGTTTGGTGAAGGAGAAAATGTTGCACCTGCCCATTAGTATACTAATGAAAGTACCTGTCTTGATACAACTCATCCGATCACACGAAAATAAGGTGTTGTTAAATCTTCTGCTCCTTCCCCAGATTTCATACTAGAGGTCTTATTTTAATGTGAATATCTCAAAGGGAGAAAATCAGCAACAGACGATTAAATGAAATATCTCGAAATTTCAAACTGAAAACTTTCTTCCAGTTGCTAATCCACTGCCCTTCGTTAGTTGCATCCGGAGAATGGTGATCATAAATCTGAAATTTTGCTAACCTTCAATATAATTAGACTTCTTTTCCTTTACTTTAACATAATTTCCTTTCATTTAAACTACCAAATATTACCTCTGATGAAACTGCATTTGGTGTCATTCAATGTATGAGTATATTACTTGTGACAACCTCGTTAATCGTGCGAACAAGAAACAAATTTTTATATCGCAAGGATATCATGACGTACAAACTCGTTCAGAAAACCTGCGCTTCACTGTCTAAGGACTGAACATGTACGTCGCGATCCAGTTTGTCGTGAATCTTCTCATGGACGTGAGAGCTGTACAGAGGAAGGGAAGAACATGTCTCGTCCTGTGGGAAAAGTGACACCAGCTGCTCCACTTGAGCAAAACTGTTGAATAGAAAGCGAGTCTGTGATCAGTTTTTTCCCGGCACCAAACGGAAGAAAGAAAGCTGCCGCGCGTATATCTCGAGCGCGGGGCGGTGCCACGGAGCGGGCCTCTCATTATACCAGGCGTCACCCGCGGTATTTATGGGAGCCACTCAGCTGGTCGGGATACCAATCGCACGGGGCGGCGGCTTTCTGCACGTGACTCACTGCTGTGTAATTCTGTACGGAGACTCCGCAACGAGTTCAGCACTCGGGAACCGAATGTGGTGGATGAGTGGTAACGTTCTGGCCTCACATTCAGGATGTCGCGGGCTCGAATTCCCGTGCAGCCATCTACAGTTGAGGTTTTCACGATTTCCCGAAATCGTTCCACGCGATGCCGGGACGGTTCCTTTAAAATGAGCAGGAGCTAGACAAAGCTAAAAGAATCGAATATTTTTTGGTATAAAAAATCTTTTTAACCATCCTCTCCCAGGGAAATTTTTATTTAGCGTCACACTCGTTTTATAAGTGGAATTATTACTATTTTTATACGAGTCTGCAGTAGAGATGGGTCGTTCGCGAGTGAATCAGTTCTTTAGTGCAATTCATTTAAAAGAGCGAATGAGCAGTCGCTCGCTAAAAAGTGAACGGTAGTTCTTCTAGGTGAATCAGTTGATTCCGAAGATCATGAAGAGCTAGCTCACGTGGGTTTTGTGGACTGGAGAGCTAAAAAAAAGTTGACATTAGGGGGTATTTCCAACTGAAAGTGGGGGTATAACCGGATTGTGATGGGTGAGACCTAAAAAAAAAAAAAAAAAAGTCTCAAATAAAACTGAGGTACTGAGCAAGTGAACGATTCAAAAGAACTAGTTCTTTTCATTGAGTGATCAAATGAACAACCGCTCTTTTTAGTGAATCACTTTGCCCACCTCTAGTCTGCAGAGTGTGGACGTGACCGCTGAATACATTTGTTATCTTGGCGAACAATCTTCACATTTTCTTCACACTGCCTCCTGCAATGAAAGCCATCAAACTCGCCCGTGCCCAGAAGATTCCTGGCGCAAATATAATGCCTAAGAGGAATCCACTGCGTTGTGCCTGGAGACTGCGCTCACCTCAACGACTCGGCAACTTTCGGCGTGTCTCGATCAGGTCCGAAGTGTTAGTTACGCTGACTGCCTTCACAGCACTGCCAGGAAATATCAAAGGAATAACAGAATTGACTTTATTTGCGTTTATATTGTGAAAAGAAAGTGTAAATTTAAAATAAATAATCTAATGTAATTTTATTTGCGCTTAAATTGTCAAAATAATGTGCAACTCCGATTCCCGCTAAAACACAGTTGTCTGTTCTGTAACAGACGCAAATTATAATGTGAGGCAGAGATGTAAAAACTTTTAATGTGACGTCCGTTAAATTTATACGTTCCTTTTTGTTTATTTACGACTAATAGGTGCAGAAATTCGTGTAAGGAGAAGAGCATCCACTTTTACCCTATATTCTCTGCAGCAGTTACTGGAACGAAGTGTTAACATAACCTAACGTTTTTTTATGACGGAAAATGAGAAACAGTGAAGTTTATTCACACGTAAGCAATCAAGAAATATACTAGTCAAACATATAACAGTAATTCGTTTTTGAAATTATATTTCACTTATAATCAATTTCATAACATTAAAAATTTCCGTCATCAATAAAAAAATATAACGATTAATCGTTATTCGTTTTTCCTCAGAAAGATTTCTGGAACAAATGTCTACAACCACCATAGGTAATATCCGTCATTTTTGACGGGCCTTTAAACTAGTATGATCTAGCCAGTAGCTGTTACAGATGCAGTAAAACCAATTTTTTGAGATTTGGTACAGCTGAAACTTTTACAGGAATGTCTGCATGGAAAAACGTAAAATCCCAATCAGAGTGCCAGCAATTTAATTTGGTCAGTGGTTCCTAAAACAGTGTTTATGGGCATAAAAACACTCTAACAATTATGATGACATAACAACTTAAAACCAAGGGAATTGTGTGCAATATTGAAGGCATTAAGATTTTCAGCGGGAGTGAACACCGTATGAGCACTAAGAAATATTGTGAAAGAGACGATGAGTTCAGCAGAAAGAGGAGAAAGGAATTCGAAATATGATGCTATGACACGCCACAAATAACACATATTAATATTTAGATTACTTTTTTCTATAGCAGATTTATTGTTCTGACAAGAAGGGGTGTCGAAACTTCCATCTCAGGCTGTATTTCTTATAAAATTAGCCACGCGAAAGCTATTCCAGAGCTCAAAAGAGAAATTTGAATTCAAAAACAGATCTATCACCTATAGCTGGTCAGTGTTGTGTCAACATTTATGCTTCTTCGTAAGATTTAGATTTATCGATCGTTTAGAATTTAGATAAATGTTTAATGAATAATGTTGGTTTCCTAAAATTATACACACTTCTGATAGCTTTGTAAGTTACAGATCCCTGGTGTAATAACTACTAACAAGAAACCGCGCTTCACCCTATATGATACTTTGTTGATCAAATTCTATGAAATGTTTTGCTAGCACTGTGCACCAACTCACTGCTGCAAGACATCTGATTAGGAAACCGAACATGATATCTGCATCATCAAAATTAACGTTGAAATGGTATTTTGTAACCTGACAATAAAAATTATCTTCAGTCCCATTTTTCACGAGATACACCAAAGAATTTGAATGAAAATTAACTATATAAAACCGTGATGTAACAATTGACCCAGTTTGTGTTTTCTAGGAGATCTATATGCATATTTTCACTGCAAAAAGACGTATTTTCGGCTGCTTGCTTTGGGCTAGCCTTTTCTTCAAAGCTCAATGATAAATGTTTTTTTTTGGATTTGTGTAGCTCACGTTACTGTCTTTGAGTGAAATGTGTTCCTGAGGCCAAATCATAGCTAATTTTACGAAGAATATCATGTCAATCATGAATAGCTGATATGTTAATGGAAGGATTTGATACTGCCCGCAACGCACCAGCTTCACGAGATGTCAACTTAATGTTCTCCCTAACGCTTATTGACATTGTGGCCAGTAGAGCTCGAGGCGATAGGAATTTGGCAATGGCCTTTGAAGGAACCATCCAAGCGTTTGTAAAATCATGGGAGACCGAAAACTGGATAGCTGATCTAACCAGCGTCGGCACTGTTTTTTTTTTTTTTTTTTTTTTTTTTTTTTTTTTTTGTTATTGTGAACTGTCTTAGAAACGGAATAAAGATAGAATACCTTGGTGACCAACTATGTTCGAATTCACTATGCGGCTGCTCCATATACTCATCCAGGTTGATAGGTTATTTACTTTTCAATTATAACATATTTTATGTATCGTTGTTTTCAGAGGAATCTAGCTGGATCTGTAGCTACTGCGGGTCTCGGTAACATACCATCTGATCCTCAGTTTAAATCATTACATTGCTCGCAGTAAATCTAAAGTTCAAGGGAGGACAACATTAATTCCACATGTATTTTCCACCACAAAAGTCCCTATTGGATGATTTGGAGAAATGTTTTTTTACTCAGTCATTACGAGCTCCAGTACACAGAGCCAGAAGTCAAAAATGCTTAGGCCTATACATAGTATCTATGGCTAACGGTGACAGAAATCTTCAGTCTTCTGAGCTCTTCGACTTGCAGACCAATGATGACGATAGATTTAAGGTTATTCTTGACGAAGTTACTCCTCAATGACAATTTTCTTGGGAAATTTAACTTTGAAGGTGACTGTGGCGTTTGTATGTTCAGAGTAATGTGTTGTTAGCGCTCTGAACGATTTAAATCTGAACGAAGGAAGGGGGCGAAACCCATTTTTGGCTCATTCAATCCTACTCTTTCGAAAGACACCGAGGGTGGCCAAGTTTATCGTCCCCATCCGACAAACGAATCACCATCAACATTGCAATATGCTCTCACTCCATAATACGGAGAGGTTTAGGATTTAACCCAGGGCTTTGATGCACTATCTGGTGACATGAAATTATGGACCGCCACCTCTTCCACGCTGCCGGCATGATCTGATGACTCGAACCAGCGAACCCAATATTAGGCGCCGGACACCATCACGGAGCTGCAACCACCCGATCGAACGGGGCGGGTAACCTAACCCGAATCCTATCGATTAACTTGAATTCCTGACCAATAACAATTGATCTAGTCTGCGATTTGGTTCTAACATGACGAGTGTCAGGAAGAATAAATGTAAACTGGTGACCTCTGATGTTGAATGATCCCTGATCTCCCTGCTGTCTAGATGCGGGTACTTCTCCAAGCGCTCTAGGTCTGTGGTTTCAGACGTAAATTTATGGCTCCATTATTATTATGGCGACTATATTTCACTAGCGGTATCGCATTCAGTTAATTCAGCACCAGTCAGCCTGACATTCTGCGTGAGATTTTTGTTCGCTTGTGCTGTGTCTCCCGGCTTATCGCGATCATGTTAGACGCTGCAAAGAAAGAAGGCGAGGCATTTGTTCTGAAAGTAACGTCAGGAGTTGAATGCATGGCATTAGATAAGAAGATTATGTGCCACGTAACATAATGTGACACCGCTCAAGGTGTGATCAGAGAAAAAGGAACAAGATATTAGTAGAAAGTGGAAGGAACTCGGAACAAGGAAACAGTTTAGAAAACGGCGAAGAAAGAAAGTTGCAGCTATAGAACAAGAGAGACGAGATTCATAAACAAGACATTTGAATGGGGAAACGGCCAGTATGTTCCACTTAGGTTCCTCAATCATCTGTCGAGAATAAAGTAATTGTCAACTGAACCATGCTGCTAACTTAAAAAAAAAAAAAAAACTCTGTTAAGCTCTGTGTCACAGATAAAACAATATTCATCTCTACCCAACTATCAGCAGTTAAATTCTGTCCAATCATATAAAATACTATGCATCGTGGTTTGCGACTGTAACCGTACGTCCAGTAAAGGCGATTGGAGTAGCCATGTTACGCCGAATAAGCCGATTAATCGTTTATTTTTTTCGACTAAGAGCTTCGTCAACACATTTGCGAATCTTGTGGGATGTCAGAAAATGGCAATATTAGTTTTTTTTATCTGCTTAACGTCTCTCTAACAGCGAGGTATTTAGAGACGGGAAAGGATGGGGGGCAAGGAATGGGAAGGAATTTGGCCATGGCCTTTTGAAGGAAGCATCCCGGCATATTGCCTGGAGTGATTTGGGAAACCATGGAAAACCCAAATCTGAATGCCCGGACGGTGATTCGAACCGCCGTCCTCCCGAATGCGAGGCCAGAACGCTAGCCGTTACACCACCACGCTCGGTGGCAATATTAGTAATGAGCTACAGCAAGTCAGCTTTTATGAATATCAAAACCTGACGCTTTTTTTCCCTAAAAAAATTCGCTCTTCAGATTTCCCCTTTTCTCCAAAACAAATTGTCTTTATTGTAAATTTTTACAGTAATACGTTACATTAATTTCATTGGAAATGGATTAAAAATTAAATATACTGAAAATGAATTTAAAATACACTTTTTCATTTTCATTAATAGCTGAAATTTTTTTGAGAAATCATTTTTCTGGTTTCCCTTTTTATTCATAAACAATTATCTATTTTTTACAATGAATTGTAATTTTAAGTTTCACAGAGGAACTGGAAAGGATGACGAAAATCTGCAAAAGAAACTAAAATGCATTTGTACACCTTTTTATACATAAATAAATGAAAATTAGAATTTCTATTTTTACATTTATCTTCATCAGGTTACTTTAAGTACTAAATCAATCGTTCAACTGATGAGATCTGCAAATAGTTTGCCTCAAATGCTTCTTGACCAATTTCGAATTTTCTGTGATTAAAGCTCTAAATCAAATCAGCACCAATAAAAAAAAATATAATGAACGCGCTAAAATTGTTACAGTCAGGTACTCTATCAACTAAAAGCTACTTTAAACAGTTAGTATCAATCTTCATCTATTAAATCCTGGTTAATCGCTACACAGTTCCAACGACAGAGGTCCTTGAATTAATTTCAATTTACACCACAAAACTTTTAAATATGTAGAATTCGTTGTTCGACTGCCATCTTGTTTACATTAGTATAATCATTTGTAGCGTTACACAAATGGGAAGAAGATTACGGCTGTGCTGTGTAATAAACAGTTTAAGGGTATGAAAATACAGAAACATGTCTGGTATTACAAACCCTACTAACAGTTATATACCCTACATTTGAAAGAATAAAATTGTTTCTGTTAAACTTATACCACCAGAAAATAATAGTCTCTAGCATAGAGCCTACTACTAGTCGCACTGTACTTACGATATATTTCGAAGATATACCAGAAGTAAGTTTATTATAATAACTTATAGATATTAGAAAACATTTTTAGAAGCATATATATATATATATATATATATATATATATATATATATATATGATGTACACGAAAATGTTTCGTCAAATGACATTACTAGGTTTAAAACCAAGAGTATTAGTATTAATACCAATGGTACTTCCGTAAGTACGAAGATTTTTTCCCCAATATTATATTAATTTTGAAAATCTATACAGGATAATATTCCTCGTTTAATTTACGATATATTTGTAAGGATATCATCATTTTAGTATACTATCTGCTATATACTCCCTTGATCCATGCAATGGGAAGCTCATAATTTACCCGTCTCAGATCAACACATTTTATTATTCGTCGCGTTAAACATAGTTGACTATGTTTACAGCTAAGGGAGCAAGAGAAATCTAAAATTAACATTGGTATTGGCATGAAAGCTGTGACCTTAACGCTTTAACCCGTTAATAGCGTTGAAACCAATAAAATCAAGATTTTAAGTATCTTCCAGAGAAACACGGACCATTCTGTTTGATACTCTTTAAGAGAGGCGATTTCGCAAAGTGAGGATAATTTCACTCTTTGCTCTCCGGAGCGAGGCGAGGCTTACTTTCGTCTATACGTACTATTTACGATATTTAACAGCTTTAAAGGCCCGAGTGACCGTCTGTAAACCTTCTCTGTAACAGTACGTTCAGTACGTTTCTCGCCCATTAACTTCAAAATGAGCCTTATCCTCTCGAAACTTTTCTTTACTCATGGCTTATACCAAGTGCGCTTTTCTCTTTTTATCGCTTTTTGTCATACTGTTTGTGAATTCTTTTCCTTTCGTTGGTAGTACGTATCGAAACATCGCGGTGTCACATCGTGCAACTTTTACTATCTACATTTCGCCATATTTTGCTGATAAGGTTATTACATCAGACTCGTTTCCTCCGCCCTTTTTTTTTTAATGAATAGTGTGTATAAGGCTAACATTGTAACACAAAACCTACGTTATTTATCTGCTGCTAAAGGTTACAGTTTTTATTTTCTCCGAGTTTTGTTTGTGTATATCTGTATTTGTGAGTGTGTGCGTTTGGTCAGGCTGTTTTCTATTCCTGATTACTACGTGTAACCGTTGATCGAAATTTTGTATTGCCTGGATTGGTGTTTCAAGTTTTCATTTATGCAGTCTTCTCAGGTAAATCAGTTAACCACGTTTGATAGGAGTACGTAAAAAAAAAAAACCTGCTTTTTCGTCCTGAAGATACTTTGTTTTCATATGTCCGTCAGCCCCATTGATTTCGTTTGTAGTATGCATGTCACGCCTCACGTTACGTTCGAGATTATCAATAACATTTCTCTCTTTGGTCGTGCTAAGAGGCTAATAACCTTCTACACTAACTCTATTTAACTGCATTTAACTCTATTTCGCTTTAAACTATCACAGTTTTTATTTTAACGTCTTGATATTAATGCATCCCCACTTTCATCTACTTACACACTACAATGGTTGCATCACAGATACCTTTAAGAAAAGATACACACCGCAGTGATTTCTTGAACAATTATATTGAACATCCCTGCAACCCATGTTCATTTACAATAAAATTATGCATGAAAAAGAGAATTATCCATCGATTCTCGTGGATTATACTCCTACAAACCATCTGCCAAACGAATTTAAGGTACAGTAAAAAATTCAGTCGTTCATGATGTTAATAATATTTTGTGTCCAAAGTATGTGAAGAAGCTGTACAATCAATAGTATAGGATTTCGGCATACAAATTATCTTTCCTTAATAGTTTTAAAACTTATTTTCCTGCAATAGTTTAAGCTCTTATGGACAACACTTGTAACAACGATACAAATTTAATGACGAAATCTGTCTACCGGAAAAGCACACATTTAAATAATATTTGTAGCCTTTTTTTATTATTAAACTTCTTTTATGAAGCGTAAAAAGAAGACTGCCATTGCATTTTCGTATATTGTTAAATTAAACTGTCTAATAAGCGTCGTTCAGTGTATCTGTTTCAACGTGAGAGAACACCTAGCGATTCTCACCTGTCTCCCCGCCACGTGTTTAGGTGATTTATGTATTTTTATAACTGGTGTCCAACAACTACTGAGCTAAAGAACAGGTACACGACAAATCGCGTTTATTCCTAAGGAGTTACACCGAGCGTGGTTGGTGAGTTGTTAACGCTCAAGCCTCGCATTCGGGAGGACGTGCGTTCGAATTCTCGTCCGGGCATCCAGTTTTGGATTTCCATGGTTTCCCCAAATCACTCCAGGCGAATTCCGGGATGCTTCCTTCAAAATGGCCATGGCCAAATTCCTTCACGTTGATTCCAGTCCCAACCCACCTCTAATGACCTCAACGTCGACGAGGCGTAAAGCCATAAGTAAAACAAAAAAGGAGTTACACTATAAGGAAGCTATGGTGGAAAAGAAAAGTATCTGCGACTAGAAGATAACTGTTTCAGCGTGGGAGGACACCAACATAAACAGTTCTGTCTCATCAACACTCAGCTAAAATGTTGAGTATTCCGCAGCTGAAGACGAAACGTTAGGGGAAAGTTTTACCTATCGATCACGGCCTTTTAGCCCGGATATTCTGAGTGAAAAATGTTGAGTGTTTGTTTTATTATATTACTGAAAAAGAAAGTTTCCTGATACTCCTGAAAATCTAAATGCAGAAAACCACGAACTAAGTGAATGGCAACTGATCTTAACTACTCACTTAAAGAGTGGTTAATTCGTGGCAATAGATTCGTAAATATGGTCACTCATGAACATAAATTTTGTTAAATGCCGGGAAACTGTGTACCTCGTTGAAAATCTCTCCTTCATCTGCCATGATGGATGCACGTGAAACTTACGTCTCGAAATTTTAAAGTACATGAAGCGCTGAAACAGACAAGGCACCTACTGACGCCGATACCAATCAATCACAAAAAACTTTCTCCGTAGGAGACGCATGATTACGCCTCATACGGACGTGCTTCGAAAAACGAGAACCCATTTATGAAACCATTAAGCACATGCCGTCATACGACGTTAGTCACTTCTCCACGGAGAAAATATTTTGGGCGGCAGTATACGGTTAATAGACCGGGGAGTAAATTGTAGGTAAGAGCGGACAGCGGGCCGGCACTTATGAGCGAGCTGCAGGGAAAGTAATACATTAGCGCACCTCACGACAGGTGTCCACAGGCTGGGAGGTCGGAACCACTTTCGTCCTCAGCAGTGACCAGCTAATACCAGGCTCGGCTAGTTATCATGTAAATTAAATACGACAGCTTTCCATTAAGGACCCCCTGCTTTCATTTCCTTCCTTTGTCTTCGAACGTGATTTACCGGGAGATCGCTTCGCTGAAACGATTCGCTTTATACCGTACACCGGAATGTATTGTAGCGTCCCAAACTGAGGAGAAAATAAGTCATTTGCATCTCGGTCTCATGTATGTAGTCTGCGAGTACACAAGATCCGTTGCTTTGTAACCAATAAAATATAATGTTATTTCTGCTCTGTACGCCGGCTGTATCTTCGTCATAGTATCGTCTGAATCCATGTGTTTTGAAAATTCTGTTGTAATGTTTCTTAGGAACTAATTATATTTCTTAAAACATCCTGTAAATTGTTGTACTAGTTCAGATAAATCACACAAGAATAATAATAATATCGCAAAACAATTGAGAAATTGTACGAAAATGAATTTTTAATCCCTCCGAATGGGCAGAAAGCAAGCTGCTATTCGGTCACAGGGACTCTTTTCAGCCACGAGGGTAGGGTTTACGGAAAAGGAATGGAAAGGAATCCAGTCAAGGTGTTTAAAAGGAACTATGTCAGCATTCGGCTGGAATGATTTGGGAAAACCACGGAAAACTTAAATCAGTTTTAGCAGACGGGATTTGAACCCACTTCCTCTCGAATGCTGGTTAGATCAATATCGCTCACGTACCTCACTTATTCGTCAAACACCTTTGAGTATTTTTAACAATGAGAAACTTATTCTATATTTAATCAAAACAGCAGGCAATATTTTAAGCGAGCATATGTCGTTGAATGTACGATCGCTATTTGATAAATAATGCCCAGATTGGCAACGCTGAGAAGTGGATAATGTAATATAAGGATAAGAAATGTTAGTTGAAGGGTGATAAACTGGTTTTATTTCTTCCGTAGTTTCATCCTTCTTTCATGAAACAAATGTTAGAAATGGTGTCGGTGTCTTGAAGATCAGAGGTCTTAGACAAACATTGAAGCTCAACGTGGCAAGAACGTTACATAAATTTACTGAGCTCTGTGTGATATTTATGGTGGAAAAGACAATAGACCGTATTTTAGATTCCAGTTGTGCTTGTCGCTCTCCAAAAGGACGCGAAAACAATCGATGAGCGAACTGTGAAAGTTGCGTCGGACTTTAATTTATGAAGACCGTCGAGCGATGTACGAGAATATATCGGCAGCTACCAGACTTTCAACACCTGTTTTGCATATTTAAAAGAACGATGTGCTGCTCTCCAGTTGAAACAGTTGTCCTGCTACTTCTTTTTTTTCTTGGTTTGGGTTTTGCGCCCTATAGGCCGTACACACATCCGGGATCTTTGATACTTATCTTACCTAAGAAAGATTCGCTAGTGTCGCCATATGTCTGAAAATCGTTTAAATGTTGGGTTTTCGTTATTCAGCTAACGGAAGGTGCAGTTCTCATGCTAAAATTTGAGACTACCCCTGATTAGAAACCGCAACACCGTAATGAGAAAACGTTCAATTCCTATTTTTGAACTCATGCCAGTGGTGTATCATCTGTCCATCATCGCGGCACTTTAATGAGATCTACCAAACAGAGGATATTTTTTATTATTATTACCTAGGGGAAGAAATTACACCCCATCAACGCCCAACTTATTGGAGGTGGTAGAAGATTGAGGGCAGGGAATCAAAAGGAATTCGGTCAAGAAATCGTCTCAGCATTCGTCAAAGTTATTTAGGTAAACATGGAAAACCGAAATCTGGATGGTCGGACAGGGATTCGAACCCACATCTCTCGAACGCCAGGCACGAGCGTTACCGCACTCCTTTCTAGTTACTAGTACCTTAGTAAAACCTTAGATGAATCACTTGAACTGAGTTCATTGAGTAAGACTGAACAATAGGAAGTGACTGCAATCAACGGACGTAGTCGGAGTTATAATATGCTGGGTCTCACCCCAGTGTTTGCACTTCCTGCTGTAGTGCCGCTCGTTAACTTGGTGCACCTTTAGCCTGCAGGTCGCGAGTGTGGGTTGCGCCGGCACGTTACGTGAGGCAGGTGAAAGTGCGGTGCATTGGCAGAAGCCGCAGGTGCAGTTCGTCTTGACCGCTGTTGGAAGGTCGCCACCGGTCAGCACGCGCGCTGTCGACTAATGATGATCATCACAGCCAGATTAGAGGAGCGGGGTAGTAATCTGATCAAACTAAGATTGGATCTCACTAACTGTCAACGATGCTTTATTGGGGGCTTCTCCCTCTGATTCCGCCTAAATTATAGTTTCCTGGTTCTTGGTGCTAAAATCCAGAGATGAGGGCTGAGAACTGATCGTTCAATAGAGGCCGAGAGTTCAAGTACTTGGGAGCAATTCTCACGAAGTATCCTTCGTGTGAAACAGATACGATGACGACACCCCACAGTTGAACCCCACCATTCAGATCACGAAACCTGTCGACGCAATTCAAAATCCGACTGCATACAATACTGATCTTGAATCTTATGATTCAATGAAAGACTAGGAGATTCGAAAGGCAGCACTACAACAGTCTCCTCATTTTCAACCTGAAGAATATGTGGAAAATCTCCGATGCAACGAAGGATGATGCCACAGGGATCCGAACATCGTTCGCCGGATGGAAAGCAATCACCTCTCGCGTGAAGGGTACGTCACATGGATTGCCCTCCAAGTTGTTTGTTGTTGTGGCCTGACATATAGGTAAGGCAGAAAAGATTGAGTGATGGATTCTGAAAGCAACTTGGCACATTGGTTGTCTTGCGCGGCATCCATTGAGCCTGATCGTTATATGACGACGATGGAGTCGGTGTCAATTTAGTGGTTCTAGATTAATGGCTATTTCATCGTAATGACAGGGTACTGTGAAGATCTCATTGTTTGAATACCTGGGACCTTAGCTCTTGATCATCTGCACACATATATTCTATGTCCATGACTTTTCTGTTCTTAAAATCTCTTATTTCATCAACTTGAGTAAATATCACAGGTTCATCCTACATTTCTGTTTCCTCTTAGCTACAATTTAATAAAATAGTTAGTCAAAAGTGCGCCATACAATCATCCGTCCAGCAGACACATATTCTATTCAAAAATTTTAATCATGTTTTTATCACCTAGCCCAAAGCAGAATTTTCGTACACTGCGAATTATTCAGTATTTGTGGCACAGATTTGCGTCAGTTGTAAAATAGTTGGAAGGGAGGGTTAGAATTAATTCTAAAATAGATACAAGTAAAACACACATTTTCATTCAATAAGTTTGTAATACAGACGCATTCCTAGGAAAGAACAACCGAATAACTAATGCCATGGGCAGCAGACAATTCAGACGGAATTAAAGGGCTGTAGAAAGCTGAATTGATGGCCAGTATTTAAAAAGTCTACTACATCTGTTTTTATATGCATGACAAAATCTAGGAAGGTGTCCATTCTATAAACCGATGTTTGGTATTTTCAGGAGATTATGAAGTCTCAAATGACCAGCTCTAGACCAAGCAAGAAATTATATATCTCTGAAAATGTAATGCATCACTACTACAGACCATCTTTTGCTATTCTACCAACACATGAAGCATAGCCTGACAGAGCAGGGGGTTGAGAAAAAAGCTGCAAGGAACGTTAACATTCTCACGTGTGGCAGTGAGGCGGTCCATCTTATTTTTTTCTATCACCTCTGACAGTTGAACTTTTGCCTGAAGAACTTTCCATCCGCGATGGATGATTTTCTTTCTAGCCATTAGTATGACGCTAGTGTGCAAAGATCCTCTACTTTCACGGTCATATGTCTGTAAGCTTATAAGCTTAGTGATACGCAAAAACTCTGAGAAGCAAATTGGAAACCGCACTGTTGGATGACTGATGAAAACCGCAAAATACTTAACACCTTTTTTTGTACACAAGAGGGAATAAGATTTGAATTCAAACACGACTTACCTAATCGCATACCGCTTTAACACTTTTAAGCTGCCTAGTGACGGAATCTTCTTTTAATTACTATCCTCCTATTCGAAACGAATACTTTTCAAATTTTGCTCAAAAGTGTTTGTGTAAAACATAACTGCTCTTCAATCAATGAAAAATCAGAGATATTAATTAACAGCTTTATTTAAATAAAGATTTAGCACTAAGTAAATGTCTGTAATTACTGTTATTCTTAAAAAAAAAAAAAAAAAAAAAAAAAAAAAAAAAAAAAAAAAAAACCTTACCAGAAACTGTTACTACATACCATACAAACAAATATAGTGTTAGAAAACTCTTCTCACACTGTGAATAAGATAGATACCTGTTCGCAGGATACAAGCAATAAAGGAAATAAAAGAAAAATTTCCATGTGGCTTAAGTGTTCAGGGAGGAAAAAAAAAATCTGTATGCTACGATTTGCTGACGACATTGTCTTGTTAGCAGAACGAGGATATTGAGAAGTTACTTAGTATCATGAACAAAATATTGAAGGATGATTTTGGGCTGAATATAAATCAAAGCAAGACAAAAGTAATTAAATGTAGCAGAAACAATACCAATCACAGTAGATTCAACATAAAAATATGATCGGATGCAATAGGAGAAGTAAGTGAATTCTGTACTTGCGAAGCAAAATTATAACCGATGGACGAAGCAAGAATGATGTTAAAAGCAGAACAGCACTAGCAAAAACAGCCTTCATGAAAAAGAGAAATATTTTAGTTTCAAATATTGATCTAGGAATCAGTAGGAAGTTTTTAAAACTCTACGTGTGGAGCACAGCACTTTACGGTAGCGAAACATGGACTCTAGGAAAACATAAAAGAAAGAAAATTGAAGCATTTGAAATGTGGTGCAGCAAAAGAATATAAAAAATTAATGGACATAAAGTACGAAGTGAACGAGTTTTGGAAAAGGGTGAGTTAAGAAGTTTGTGGAAGAAGCTTACAGGAAGAAGAGACAGGTTGGTAGGTCATTTCTGAGACATGCTGGATTGGTTATTTTGTTAGTGGAGGGAACAGTCGGAGGTAAGAACTGTAGAGGAAGACAGAGATTAGAATATATGAAGCAGATAATTGAGGACGAGGGCTGTAAGAGGTATGTAGAAATGAAGAGGTTAGCACGATATAGGAAGGGATGGAGGATTGCATCAAACCAGTCGAAAGACTGATGACAGCAAAAGAAAAAAAAAATACATCAATCGGTAAAAGTCTCTACCTCCTTACGTTCCAAACCCTTTCTTGTCATAACCATTACAAAATGCGAATCAGGCTGAAAAATATTATGTTATTTCTGTTCGAAAAGCCGTACTCTTAGTTTAATTTGTCAGACTGTTTCCGAGAAATGGGATAAATCCTCATTGAAAAACATTTCAGCAATCTAATTACAGCTAGCACCTGCCATGTTGGGAGAAATTCTCGTTTACATCACTGATTTCCATTCCTTTATCGGTTCATTCTATAACACACCAGGTAAAGCATTATTGCAATATCCACCCTCGCACAGCGTATAGCGAGGAGGACACCGTAGCGAGAGAGCAGAGAACTGGGTGACGCGAAATCCTAGAGTCGGAGCTGGACCGAGACGAATCAGTTAATTCGCAACGCACTGTCCAGAGCTGAGGAAAGCGGAACGGCGACCAACTGGACAAAACAGCACAGTACCTGGGAAACGGCCTGCTCCAGAGACTGGTAGCCATTGTCAGGGCTGCAGGAAAACAGACACTTGTTGGACGTCCTTCAGTTTTGAGGCCAAGGACTACATTCCCGTCTAGTGCTGCAGGGTAAAGATTTCCACGTTGGTGAGGTATGTAACTGCCTGTATTGTCCTGTTCTCAGATCCAGTTTACTACTTGTGGTAACTCAACCCCTAATTTGGAGATTATGCAATAACCATGGCACCACAATTTAATGATGGTTTCTGACGTAACTCGACGAGCCAAATTGAAAGTAAAGAATAAACTTTTTTGGTATCTCGCCTAGACATTGAAATATAATGTCTCAAAAGTGAGATAGTTAGGATGAAGCGCGGCCTGGACAAGGAGCAAAATTTCGCCAATGCCGAATTTGATGATTGTTTATTATGTAACCCGATGAGACAAATCGAACTTGAAGAATAAAACTTTTTGATATCTCGCTTAATTCTCGAGATATAGTCACAAAATTGAGGTGATTTAGTTGATGTGGCTTGGACAAAAAAATCGCCAAAGCCACAAACAACTGCACACTGGACAGGCAAAATTGTTTGTTGTTTTTTTTGTTTTTTTAAAATACCGTTCGTGGTTAAGTTGAAACGCAGCCTGAACCAGAAAAAAAACTCCGCTAAAGGCACAAGGAACTATGCCTAAAACTAATTTTTAACAGTCGATATCTCGAGAATAAGCGAGATACCAAAAAATGTTATTCCTCACTTTCGACTTTTATCAACGTGTTACATAGGGATCCGCCATTAAAATGCGGCGCTGCGGTTGTTACGGTTTTTCCCCTACATTGAATACACAGCTAATTCCAGTATTATTGTAATGATTTACAAAGGAAACACTTGGTTAAAATCACCCGAGGCCGGACTCAAACCCATGACCTCTGCAATACCAGTACGCTAGCCACTACATTGCCTATTGCAGCGTGCCAACACTTCCCATCATTTTATCATTGCTTGTAGTAACCTGGCAGAATAACCATAAAAGAAAAACATCACTCTAAAAGAAACTAAAGGCCATACCGACACAAACAGCGTTTACCAGATATGATGCTGCAGAATATGTACAGAAGCCACGCAAGTTATATATCGTTTAATTTAAGATATCCGTTTTGTTTCATGTCTCCAGAATTTTTGTCTGCTGTTTCCTCGTTAGATTGCATCTTACATATGTTTACTCTCACATTTGTATTCTAATTGTCTTTCGAATTACTATTTTGCATCAAAAGCCTCAAAAGATATACACTGCATCGATATGTCCCACATTTTTACAAGGTTTCAGCCATGGTCTTAGGATTTCTTCATGGTTTCAACTTCCTTCAGCGTCTGTATCACTAGCAGGCTGGCAGCAGGTTGGAACCTTCAAGAAGTCCCGAAACCGCAATCAAAACGTCGGCATAATAACACGCAGAGTTTATATCATGAAGTATTTGGTAATATCATGAAGGCTGTTAAATCCACTAAATCATTTATAATGACATAGTACTTGTTTGTTGATGTATGAAATTTAAATAAAGAGGTACGAGAGAAAATACAGCTGCTATATGAAATATTACATATAGATCCAAAAAAAATCATTTTGTATAAATGCGTCCTATGAAAGCAAAGATAACATCGCAATGCAGACATTACAAGATACAAAAGAATGGCTACGTGGTAATTAGGAATCTGCAGCAACAGATAACTGAGACGATTAAAATGTATGGTGAAAATCTGGTCACAGTTTGCTTTGTAATATATCAGTAGAAGATAGTTTGAGAAAAAAAAAATTTCCTATTGAAATTTATTTAGACAAATATAAACAAGTTTAAACATAAAAAGTGCTCTGGTAGCTCATTAGTTAAGGCGCTTGATTTTTAGGGAGTTGTGTCTGATAAGTAGTAACACGATGTGCACACATCAACAGCAAAACTCCAAGCTAAACAAGGGCTTAATGTGATCCTAGTAGATCCTAAAATAAAAGCACCAAACAGGATAATTACTATTACAATAAGTTACTAAACCAACGCAATAAACTTCTTTATATACGAGTAAATGACTATAATTGCTATGACTGCGATAGGCAAATTCTGTAGTTTCCAGCGAGATTTTTTTCATAGTGTTTCAAATATTATATGGGCAAGGGTCCCGGGATTAAAATAAGATATATTTTATTTTGATGGGCCATTAGGAAGCTGAGAAATAAAGAACAACGTTTCTGTTCGTCTGTTTATTTATTTCATTGAGCTCGATTTACACAATAACTGCTGGTTGATGGAGTTTCAAGTAACGTACAGTCACTGACCGCCGGAGTAAAATAAAGTACGTTTCATTCAGATGTAACGTAGAAAATCTGACAAATCGAAATAAAATGACGAAAAATTAGTTTCATTTTTAAGAAAAGTTAATTATCGCAGTCGAAACTTTGGTAGGGCTACCTGCCAATGTCATCGCATTATTCGGAAATGAAACTGATATTCATCACCTTTATATATATATATATATATATAAATGCTTTGGGATTTACGCCTCGTTGACGTCGAAGTCATTAGAGGCGGTGAAGGACTGGGGGTAAGGAACGGGAAGGAATTCGGCCTATGGCATTTTGAACGAAGCATCTCGGCATTCGCCTGGAGTGATTTGGGAAAACCATGGAAAACCCAAATCTGGATGAGCGGATGGGGATTCGAACCGACGTCCTCCCGACTGCGAGGCCAGATCGTTAACCGTGTCTATGACATTCTTCACTAAGCGTCGACTGGAAATAAGGAAGTTAAATTGTCGCTGACAGCAGTTTCCGCAGAAGATCTAACAAAACTTTGTAAAATAAAAAACTAAATGAACAAAATACGAACAACAGCTAGTTCGACATAAATACCAATCAAAGTAGTGGGAATGGTTTTCATCTTCTTCTTTAGATTTTGGTCTACTTTGTGCCAAGGGAAACAACCGGTTTATTGGTTCACCTTTTCTTCTTCTCCTATAATTTTTTCATTCTTTCACAGAAGTTCCTAGTTATTTCTTCAAACCAATTTGTTTTGACCTTTCTACGTTGTTAGTGGAACATTGTTAGTGGAACATCTCTTCGAGTCTCTATCTTATTTGGATGTATCCCAAATTTTTCCATTTTTCGTTCCCGCAACCCATTTTGTAGTCACCTTTTATTTGGTGATGTAGTTGAAAATTACTTTTGTCAACCTACACTCATTCAATCTCATAGGGGATGGTTTTACTACGAGCAGATACATCTACAAGGTAATTACAACCTTAACTAGGAAAGGGAATAACGGTGACTTCATTGAGCGACCATTTCGTAATTGTCAGACAGAATCTGAACAAAACAGTTTCAGAATAGGAGTCGAAGGACCAAGTCATTAACGTACCTCGATTTGCTCGTATAACTGGCAAGTGTTTACTTTGACGCCATCCATCTTCGTCCGCGCAGCTTCTTCAGTTCTGTTTTTTTGCTGATGTCTGTCAGTGTTGCAAAGAGAGCTATATTTCAGCTGTCGATATCATAGGTCCAGGTGGAAAGCTGCCCGTCACAATATACGTCTCAGTCCTGCTACTTGAGTCTAAAGGAACAATTACTAGCTTTCCGGTATAAGTAAGAAAATTCAGTGCTGTGGTCAGACAGTTATTTGTTAATTTCATCATCCTTTTTATGCTTCAGAACTATTAAACACACCAAGCAGCAAGCCCGGATATACTTTATGCCAATGTTTCTCAACCTGTGGTCCGCGAAGCTGGCACAGGTGGTCCGCAGGCGGAATATTAGACTATAAGCAAGTATAAGATATAGCCATTAAGTCGCCGAAACGTAACAAGGAGACAGAGATTTACTTTCGAATTTAAAATATCATTAGTGTAGATCGCACACTAATTGACTGCGAGAAAAACAAAGGCTGAGGGACCAATATAGCGCAAAAAAGTAAACGCGTACGGAATTGTTGGGCCACCCACAATTTTCCACGTATTTCACCGCTGAATTTGTGGGACCTACAGTTTAACATGGAATCCAAACAACGGGACGTCCAGGCGTGGCTCGTACGACCAAAAAAATTCTTAAAAAACCTTACACCCTCCGGGATTTTAGCCACTTAGTTTCCAAAACGATCTTCCGGAAGCCATTACAGAGGCACACATGCTATGCGTCTGTATATCATCGTTCAGTTGGCTTTTCAAAATTCCATGACTATATTCAATATTTATACGGAAAAAATCCTATATCCTTCCTAGTGGCAAATAGTATCTCCGGTTCAAATTTCATTAAGATCGTATTAGCCGTTTAGCCCTGAAAATGTAACAAACAGAAACAGTGACAGAGTTACTTTTGTATTTATAATATTAGTATAGATATGCTCATCTTATGGATATTTCAATGACCAGGTAAAAATCTGGCATTTCCAGGATATGCGGATAGGACAGCATTATTAACGCAGCAGCCTATAAGTTAGTGGTCCACAGCATTTTTATATATATATATATATATATATATATATTTGTGGTTCTAGGGTAGAAAAAGGTTGAGAAATGCTGCTTTATGCGGTTAAGCTCCGCTGAATCGATATCTTTGTATTTATGCTTATTTATAGGCTTGGAGTTTTATTCTGCTACGAATTATATTACATCAGTGGTCATTCAGTACCCCACCCATCCATGTTGCTTATCTCTTCTGGAAACCTATGAAACTGTACTGATTCTAAATATAGCTGGCCAAATGATTTTTCTCCTGCTTAGTTAGCATTATTCTCGACGCTAGCAACTAGGGTTATCAGCTGGTTGTTCCAGAAGGTAAATGACACATTTGTAGACACGGTCCAGTTTTATAGGCATAATCTTCAGCCGGCACAGTCATTTGATTCTCAAGTGTAAATTACTAAAACAAACTTGTTTATAGCATAACATATGATCCATAGACGAATTGAACGTGATTAAATGAAAATCGTTAAAAACAAGACCACTCTATGAGTCAAAAGAGTCTCTTAGAAAATTTGCTGAGATTCCCCGACATCAAATTCTTAAAATAATTCTGGCTGCATGAGTTTGTAGCTAGTTTGTGTTTCGTAATTATGGATTATAATAATCACGTAAAAAAATACATACGAATCAAATCAGAGCTACAGGTTGGCTAGACATTCAATCTTTCATCTTTGAATGTGAGATCTGTAAGACCTTAACATCGGCATTGGTGCTTCAGCCAGGTATTATTACGGATAACTGGTAGGTCTTTTATCAGGTTTCTAAGTACTCGCTTAAAATGTTCCACAAGTCACTTCTTCATACATGGAGGTAGGACGTAAAACCAGATCCTCTAACATAAAAAACTGGCTTTTGGGGCATTGTATCTAGGATTGAATAGATACACTGCATTATTTGACTGCTTGCAGGACCACTGTCGGATAATTGGATTAATCATAGAAAATTTTGGAAAACATAATCCAAACATGGAAAGGTGATTCCATGCCGAGATATCGAAATTTGATTTTCAAGTTACCGGAAATACCCATACACACATGGCAATGTGGTTGGTTGTTAGTAGTCAATGTAAAATCTTCTTTCTGCTCTTTATCACAAAACTAACTACAACGCTACAGTTGAGGCGTCAAGTTTTAAATTTAAAGAGAGATAATTACGAATTTAAAGTTTTTGATTTCGGAGTACTCTGCATTTATCTGAATAACTCGTATACAGCTAATCTTTCGAAAAACCTTGCAATGACCTCGTTACTGAAGGTACTCTGTTATTCTCTGGATGTTATAAACAAGAACTTTAAATATAGGGTGAGTTAAAAAGGACTTGGAATGATATTAAAATTTTATTTAGATTTTGTACCAAACAACCTCAAGTATCACATAAAAGTGTCAAGTGTCATTTTTGCTCGATGTGACTACCATTTGTCATGCGGCAAACATCACACCGGTAACCAATTTCTTCCCACACTCGTTGCAGCAACGGCAGCGTAGATTCGATTTTTCGGCCAAATTGTTTGGTAGAGGAGGAACATACACACGATCTTCAATAAAACCGCAGAGAAAGAAAATCCAGTGGTGTTAAGTCTGGGGAGCGCGGTGGCCATGAGATTGGACCTTCACGGCCAATCCACCTACCTGGGAAGCGATTATCGAGGAAACCTCAAACTTCCGTGAGGAAATGAGGTGGTGCACCGTCTTGCTGGTAGTAAACCATCCCATCTCGATCATCTTCATTGATCTGTTGAATTAAAAAGTTTTAAAGAAAATCCAACAACACAATACCAGTGACAGTTTTCTCCATGAAGAAGAAAAGGCCGTAACTCTTTCAATTTACTGAGGGCCAAAACACATTAAGTTTGGGGCTGTCACGAACGTGTTCCAGGTTCTTTAACGTATTCGGTGCGAAATTCACGCCGAACAGTTATTGCAGCGTTCATTTCATGTAACCAAAACACACAATCAGCACGCGCCTCACCAATGAAAGAAGCCATTTTAACTGTACACTACGCTGGCGCTCCTGGTGGCGGAATAGTGTACTGCTGCACTACGTGCATCAAACTTGAGTTTGTTTGCTACAAAATGACACATCTACCGATTTTATATGTTATCTCAACAAGTTTCTACATCATCCCAAAGTTGTAAAGTCGCTTTTTAACTCACCCTGTGTTACGATGGACAAGAATATTTAAACTGATAATACTATCGAGACGACACAAAGTAGCTTATACACAGCTCGAAAAGATCTTTTTCTCTCTCGCAATATAAATCACTATTGGTTACGGAATGCAGGTCTTCTCTAGGCTCAAAACTGTTATGCAGGAATTATAAGACTTTCTGCACTGTGCAAATGAATTGAGAATATAGCCAACCTCACAGTCACAAGTTGAGGACAGTTTACTTAGGCACCTCTCCTAAATCCGGTCCGCTATCGAATGTTAACACTTCCGAAAGCGAGTTAGACATGAAGCAGTTCTGCATCCTGTCCATTTTCTCCTCCTCTCCGGAATCTTGTTTCTCCGCGGTCCACTGTGATAGTGTCGCAGATGTCTTCGCGGTCCATTTAGTGTCGTAGAAAGCGTGCCTAACCCCAGCCGGCGTCTTCGTCACGTGACTGCACAAGTTTCCTGAGAAACACCACTCAACTCTAGATACATTATTATTTTACATTTATTATTATTTTACATTTATTATTATTTTATCGACTAGCCCACTTAAGGAATGCGTGGAACCATTAATTTGCATCACCTTCGTATTCTCTTTGTTCTTCTTAACGTGTTAAATTCGTCATCGTTTCGTTCTGGACTTGACGATTTTCTTGTCCTGCGACTCAGATTTCTGGGGATCTTAAATACCAATTTGAGTGAAATGATTATCATGATATATATAGTATGTATAGACGTCAGTGGATCTCAGTTGACTTCTGCGAGGCCTTTTTGGGGTCCGTTGATAATGTGGTCCGTTGATTCTGTGTCAGTCGCGAGTCATCCATTCGTGTTATATGTCCTTAGAATTTTATACGTTTTTAGCTTGTGAGTAAGGTGAGTCGTGCGGTCAGTGAATACAACTCTTCTGAGCTATTGAGCATCCAGACGCTATCTCGCATCTTGGAACCGAATATTTTTTCTAATAACTGTCTTTCCATTTTTTTCACATTTATAAAGCGTTTTAATGGAAAGAAATAAGTAAAGGAAAAACTTTAAACAAATTTTAAGTATTTATACCTAAACGAGTTTCGAAAATTTAAATAAAGAACTTATTTTCAGATAATGTCATCCGTCTCTTTTTTAGTAGATCAAAAATAAATAATAAATGGTGGTGGTATCAATACCAAAGACAAATTCTACGACAATGAAGCGGTGTTAATCCTAGTAGCGTAAAATGTTTATTCGTGGCAAACAGAAAAGCATCTGTGGAAATAATAACCGAGAGTGATGGAATTGAAATAAGGCCATTCGCAATACGATGTGTGCGAAAGTCTTAAATCCAAAGTTTTAACGAGAAAGAAGGATAATCCAGTCACTCTAATAGTACGTAATTAGACCTAATCATCAAATTGATATTGAGATGCATATTTCTAAATAATTGTTGAGCGATCATAAAAGGACTTTTCACCTAGCCTGGCAAATTATGCTATGTTGTGCTATAAATAAACTAACATAATGCTGTGAGACACTTTTAATTCATTTAAAGTTTGATAACTATGCAATATTCGTAGAGTAACAAATTTTTTCGATTCGCGGATAGCATCGATGTCTTTATCTGGTGCCGAAAACTTTACAGACCATCTTTATTAATAATGCACCTCTTTTTCTGTAATCAAGGCAGGTTTAATTTGCAGCTACTGTGTTACAAAAAAAGTATCACAAGATAATAAGATTCAGAGGCAAAGGATTACATTTGGAAACAAATCACATTCACAATATCTTAGATCCTTAAATATCTCACAAAAATATATCTGATATAATCCACATGCTATAATTTGTCAAATTTTGTCGGAGATCACAGAAATTATTACTTTACATCTGCCGCTAATTAACGTTTTAAACCTCAATTTTCTCTGTATAGCGCTGATAACTTTAATTCTAATCTTTTTTATGGCCCTACGAATCGTCGACATCGAGATTATTAGAGGCGGGAAAGGAATACAAGGAACGGGAAGGAATTCTGACGTGACCTTTTGAAGGAACCATCCCGGTATTTGCGTGGAGTGATTTCAGAAAAACCATGGGAAAAAGAAATGTAGATGACCGGACTGGGAATCCGCGCCCTCCTGAATGCGAGGCCAGTGCGTGACAGCTCACGGTCACGAGTGTATCGTGACGCTAAACTACACTTTCAGCACAGCGGGAAAAGTTTCATAATTTAGGAAAATACACAGAAGAAAAATCATTTTGGTAATCAAGCGCTGGTGTCTGGAGAGATAATGCAAGCAGGGCACAGCTAGATATAAAGCTCGTAGTTACCAGATCCGTTGAATTGTAACGCCGTCTAATACAAAAAAAATATTCACCACTGAATTTTTCTTCATTTATCCAGCGAGCTTTTGTATCAAAAGTGGTTGAAAAATTGTTTCAGCCATTTGAAGTTTAACTGATTGTAAGATTTATTTTTCGATGCAGCTGATGAAAGTATATGATAATCACAAAATTATAATTTAATATTTATATCCAATGTTTGATCTATTATAGTTCCTAACTCTTCCACTACCAAATATTCGCAATAAATCTTCAGAGAAGTACGAATTTTTCTTTAGGAAACGCCGCTATACAAGGTGTTACAAAAAGGTACGGCCAAACTTTCAGGAAACATTCCTCACACACAAACAAAGAAAATATGTTATGTGGACATGTGTCCGGAAACGCTTACTTTCCATGTTAGAGCTAATTTTAGTTTCGTTAGTATGTACTGTACTGTACGGACCAATTCCATGGCCCCCACGCTCTCCTGACCTCAACCCTCTTGACTTCCATTTATGGGGACATTTGAAAGCCCTTGTCTACGCAACCCCGGTACCAAATGTAGAGACTCTTCGTGCTCGTATTGTGGACGGCTGTGATACAATACGCCATTCTCCAGGGCTGCATCAGCGCATCAGGGATTCCATGGGACCGAGGGTGGATGCATGTATCCTCGCTAACGGAGGACATTTTGAACATATCCTGTAACAAAGTGTTTGAAGTCACGCTGGTACGTTCTGTTTGCTGTGTGTTTCCATTCCATGTTTAATGTGAATTTGAAGAGAAGTAATAAAATGAAAGGACTGGTGGGCAAGGAACGGGAGAGAATTCGTTCATGGTGTTTTGAAGAAACCATCCCGGCATTCGTCTAGAGTGGGAAATCTAAAAATGGTGACCGGACGGGGATTCGAACCCGCGTCCTCCAGAATGTGAGGCCAGAGCGTTACCGCCCACCCATCACGATCGGTATGTTTGTATTTCCTTTTGCTATCATTAACTTTGATCCATGATTTCATAAGCACTTTATTTACTGATCATAAATAATATTAAACGGTAAAAACAGCCAATTACTGAATCGCATAAAAACTGATTGTAGATCTTGCTCACAATTGTGGTAATTCGCAAACAAAGGTAACTCTTTCTTGCATCAATTATGAGGTCACTTACTCCTTTTTAAGTCTACAAGGCTCATTTATGACGCTATCACTGGGGAGCAGATCTGTGCTGTTCGTTTGATTGGAACGTGTTCTGCAAAGCGGGTTATCTAAATCATCCTCCCACCGACTGCTTTCGACATCTGCTGCCCTAATTAGCAGTATGCGAGACTCTTACCTCAGACCGGATTTTAAATGATTTACTGGCTGTCAGGACAAAGTGATACAATTTCTCCGCAGATTTACTGGTAGAACACAGAATTATTCCACAAGGTCAGTAACAACGTCCCAAGCTGGGACTTAACAGGTTTAGGATTTGGTCCTAAGCTACAATGTTAAATGCAGGTTCAGATCGCGATTAATGCACCGGGATATTAGTTTTCCTTGGTTCAACGTCTAGTGAGTGAGGATTTTAACTTAACTACTGAGCTTAAGCTCCTTTATCTGAAGAACTCGCATACTTAGGGTAACATGTGTCCGTTGTGTGTGAAACAATAATTTTACTCGTTTTCGTTATAAAAAAAGATGTTTGCTATTTAAAAGGTACAAAAGTTATTATTTTTTTGAAATATTATTCAATAAGAATAAGATTTTGTGCAAAATTTACTTTTAATTCAATGCAATGTAGGTCCAAGTATTTTTTTTTTTTTATTTATTTATTAAACAGAGACGTTCAAAATCAAAAGGTTTGGCAATGAGAATATCTTGAATTTTCTGAGCTCTGGGAAGTGCTATATAATTACAGCTGGCTCTTGGTTTCATAAATCAGACCTTGTGTTCATTAGTTGTCACAGCCCATGCCAATATCAATGGAAATAGGACTCTCCAACAGGTTGTTTTATTTGTGTTCCTGAATCAGTGATAAGCCGTATTATTTTCTATATTTTAAATAAAAATCACAATTTTCAGCAGTCAGTGAAACTTGTTAGGAACTCTCCGTCATTATGACGTCGTTAGCTCAGATTTCAGTTCGTCAAACTTTCTATACTTATTGGTCAACAGAAAAATAGTAAGAAATTTTTCTTTCTTTAAAACCAGTTTTGCAAATTTTTGTAAATTATACTATCGGCTCATCAGTTTACATGTCAGTTTCTCTTAAAAATAGGACTATACGTTGCACGAAAACTTTTTTTTTGTTGTCTCCCCACCCCTTCGTCCAATAATTCTTCCCCAGCGAACAAGAATTGCATTATCGGCTCATGCCAACTTTTGGAAAATCGGACAATTCTTTCGAGAGATCGTGCGTTACATTCAGACACAATAAAACTCAATTTTCGCTTCACTTGTTCGTTTAATAAGGGCCAAGCCTAACTTTTTTTGTTGATTCTTTCAAACGTAAAATGAGTTGGCTGCCCGATTTTTTATATTTTTTTTTAAGAAACTGAACTAAAATTTTTGCTCCCACATTAAAAAAAATGTATGAGCGAAAAAATGAATACTATCACTTCTGATTTCCCGAAAATCGGCCGTGTGTTGGGGCCTATCTCTCCCTCACACCTACGTGCCTCGCCAGCAGACCAAAGTGCTCAAGCCGCCCACATTTCGGCTGCCGTCACCTCAGAATGTTTGCACACCACTCTCGCACCTGTTATTTACTCAGATGGACATTTAATGGGTAGTGGAATAAAAAAGGTAGTGTGCGACTACAATGAATTAGAAAACACTGTACTTTTAGAACAGATGTCATGACTCCGTTTGGAGATATTTTAGTGCTACTTTTGGTGTGCAGAACAGGATACGTGTTTCACCAATGAGACCGCACAGCTACTTACAGTGAATGTGAGAGTATATTTGCAGAACATTTTAACAGTTTATAAGCAGATATGTCCTCGCTTCGTAGTAAGTCGTCCAAAGTGTAACTCTGATGGACCGAGCGTGGTGGGTGAGTGGTAACAATCTGGCCTCGAATTCGGGAGGATGCGGGTTCGAATCCCTGACCGGCCATATCGGTTTTTCATACGTAGTTTCCCAAATTCGTTCCAGACGAATGTCGGTATAGTTCCTTGGCCTCACTCTTTCCTAGCATCGAATGAACTCAACGTCAATGAAGCCATTAGAGGCGGGGAAGGATGGAAGGAAGAAATTTTTCAAATTCCGGTTCTTGGGTGGCAGGGAACGAGAAATACAGGTATGCAACTCCTAATTACAAGATTGTGTACAAAATACAAATGTTAAATCCTAATGAATTATGTCGTCCGTATAGAGGGAGGGAACACTACATTACTGATGTTCAGCACTCTATCGAATAGGGACGCTAATCCTAGCGACCACAGTGTCTATAGATAAGCGTAGGACACGAGAGCGTTGCAACCCTTTCCTCTTTTGAGACCGGTGCGATACTGTGTATCATTTTATTCGCAAATGAAAATTTTTTCACTATGATTGATTGGTTACAGTTCATTACATTTACCAAACATACTGCTGGCTGACGTGCATCACTCTGCATCAGCTGCGGATCAGGGAGGAGGGGTATAGGGGTTAAATCCCCCCTCCAAAAAAAGTATTTAGGTTCAACCCCGACATCGCAATTTTTGAGATTGGGAAACTTCTTTTTTTAGCTCTGTTGACCTTTTAAGGGCAGCATGACTATAATGCCTTCCCTTACCCGACTCAAGCCTCCCCCCCAAAAAAAAACCCAAAATTAATTCAGCTCAAGCCCTCCCCAAATCAAAATCCACTCAAGGGCTCTCCCTCCCAACGAAATCCACTCACGCCCCCCCCCAAAACCAAAATCCGCTCAAGCCCCCCCTCCCCCCCTCAAACCAAAATCCTGTATCTACCACTGCTCTGCATTGAGGCGTCCTAATAGTCTTTCTATAAGATCGTTGGTTTTCCTGAATGTGAAGGAACAAACGTACAAATCACAGTGGTTCTTTATAAATCATTTTTCTGTCGTGCTTTTCGCGACGGTATTCTCATGTACACCGGCTTCTGCTGCTATTGTTCCTTTGTTATAGTCAAACAAAATACCGAGCGTGGTGGGTGAGTGGTAAAGCTCTGGTTTTTAGGAGGACGCGGCTTCGAATTCCCATTCGGACATCCAGATTTGGGTTTTCCGTGGTTTGCCCAAATCACTCCAAGGAAATACCGGGACTGTTCCTTTAAAATGCCATGACCAAATACCTCCCCATTCCTTGTCCCCGGTCCTTTCCCACCTCCAACGTCAAGCAAACAATTAAATAACTCATACAGAATAATATGTAGCAGATGTACTTTTTATCTTTACTGGACCCGCTATCTTCTTCAGCCATAAATAGCACAAACCTTCTTCAATCATTAAAAGAGAAAGGAATATTTACAAACGCTGCACTGTGAAATGGAATTAATATAAACAAATTGCAAACACCACATTGTAGCTATGCCAAAAATTCTAGGATCTTATTCGTCAGGCTAATACCACACATCAAATAGGCACAGGAATAAGTGTATTCAGCAACATTAATACACTCACTCGAAGGAAAAGTTCTAAAAATTACACACTAAGCAAGTCACTTTTAGGTTGCGAACTTCATTCACTGTCAGCAGAGATTTGCCTGTTAACACCAGCAATCCTCGCAGCACGCTCGGTAACAACACACGCTTGCAAAGCTCTCATTAGAGATGAAACCTGGTGTCAAAAGGTTAGCACAGTGTTAATTTATTTGGTCTGTATGATAACGGGGAAATGTTGCACGGAGGAGTTGACCAAATGCATCTCTGCGTTCTGGTTCTGCGGTTTCTCGCGGTTGCAACTGCAATTTCGCGAGAAACAGGGGCGGATCCAAGTGGGGGGGGGGGGGGCGAGGGGGCTCAACAGCCCCTCAAAGTTGTTTTTGTTTTTGTTTTGTTTTAGCTCTACGGTTTCGAGGCCCGAGAAGACTATACCATAAAGACTATACCATAAAGACTACCCCTTGCCCGACTCAAGCCTCCCCCCCCCCAAAAAACTAAAATCCAATTAAGCCAAGCCCCCCCCCAAACCAAAGTCCGCTCAAGCCCCTCCCAAACCAAAATCCTGGATCCGCCCATGGCGAGAAACCACATCCAGGGTGTAACAGCCGAAAGTCAGAAATGGGTGGTTTCTGTAATCTCTTATGTTATGGCAAAATGAATGTATTAATTTTTCTGATAAGTTGATTTATATTTTAATAACTTCACCTGGATGATACTTACGACTTCACGTCTCTGCAGTAGAACATTGTTCGCAAAGGTTTCACTGAACATCATCAGTAAAAAGCCACTGTACAGCTGGGTAAGACAAGTCAATAGGAAATAAATAACGGCTTTCACTACTGCAGCTAACGTGAGTATCACTAAAAGTTTCGCACTTCTTCTTAACGTGCTTTCCATAAGCTACCGTTGGAAAGTATACAAGGCAGTGCAAAGATTGACCGCAACCTCAATAGCTGCAGCTACGAACCATTCTACCCACTTGAGACTCTGAACGGATTTTGTCTACAGTACACCACAAGACGGAAAAATCCTTTGTTCCAGTAAGATAACACATACCAGTCCGTCTTTGTTATCTGTGAACAGTTACTCGAAGTACATGCTGGAGGACGTTCATTGTACAATGATGCTTATCCCCCTTAAACAATGATCCAAGCTTGTAGCTGCTATGGATCGAGTAACTCCTGCATGGTATCTTTCTTGTGAAATTTAACTGGATTTCCACTTGCATTCTCCGCTGATGGAAGTTTATATACATGTTACAGTTTCGTTGGAAGATTGTAATATGTGTGTTATTTGCATTGTGATTGACTGGAAGATGAAAGAAGGGGGAGGATGAAATCAGATGGCGACCTATTTAGGACTACTTTTCCGAAGAGTTCTTAGCAGCTACACACTGGCTATTCAACCTGCGAAAAAAGCTTTACATACGTTGATATACAGTTTTTGATAGTTTCAATTTTATAATTTTATATACCTAAATCTTTCCCATTTTTTATTTAATTATATTATACCAATATAATTAAAGCCTGTGAGATGCAATAAGTAAATAACTTAATGAAAACACTGGGTTTCAATCGCTATCATAAACTTGAAAGCACAGTGAAAAAAAAAAAAGTTAACACTTCATAGGTACTTTAAAACTCACATATAAGAAGCACTGCATGAATTTCAATATGAAGGTTTCTACAATAAACAACTTACTGTGCAAAATAGTTGTATCACAGTCTACCACAAACTGTACGTACATCATCAATGGCCCTATGTTACTCTGTTACAGAATATGCATGCCCAGTTTCGAACTCATCATCTCACACCAAACAGGTGGTTGTAGCCCTCAATAACACCTGTTGACTAGTGACAGGCTGCCTAAAGCCTGCCACAGTTGACAGGCTTTACCAGCTTTCGGGGATTGCACTACCCAGTATCTGGAGACGAAGTTGCTGCGAACAAGGAGAAAACAAAAGTAGAACGGGAAAGCGCTCATCCACTGCATGGCCATACACCACCAGCCCAGAGACTCAAGTCCAGAAAAAGCTTCCTGAAAACATCGCGAGAGCTAATTGTGTCTTTTGAAAAGGCAAAAGTACAGTTGTGGAAAATGAAGGTCCCTAACATCTCGGGGCCACTGACAGTTGCAGAGCGCTTGCCACCTGGTCACGCAGAGGGCTGGAACGTCTGGCGGTCCTTAAATCGATTGCGAACAGGAGTGGGCAGGTCCAAGGAAAACCTAGTGAAATGGGGTTATACTGATGCTACAAGTATTAAGCGCGAATGTGGTGAGGAACAAACCATGATCCATAAGCTCGAGTGCAACTAATATGATCTGTTTCGAGCAACACCGAATGCACTTGAGACTGCGAAGTAGACGAATTAGGGTTTAAAATGTTAATTTACACAATTTTTCAACTGTGTATTTGATGTTTGTGATTCGAGAATAATAATAAGTAGACTACTTTGATATATCATTCAAACGTCCCATGTTCCTAGATAATCGCTAAGGTAAGTTCTTAAACATAAAAATATTTCCTTCTTCACCGGTGAAATGCTGCCATCATAGTTTCAGACCCCACACATGGCTCCTAGAAACGAGCGAACATACGTTATGTCTTAAATGCTCTCTCCTAATTCTCACACCCTTAATCGAGTGCCAGCTTGTGGTCGTGGCTTCTCGCCTAATTCTCACAGCCTTAACCGAGTGCCGGCTTGTGGTCGTGCCCTCTCTCCTAATTCTCACACCCTTAATCGAGTGCCAGCTTGTGGTCGTGGCTTCTCGCCTAATTCTCACAGCCTTAACCGAGTGCCGGCTTGTGGTCGTGCCCTCTCTCCTAATTCTCACACCCTTAATCGAGTGCCAGCTTGTGGTCGTGGCCTCTCTCCTAATTCTCACACCCTTAATCGAGTGTCAGCTTGTGGTCGTGTCCTCTCTCCTAATTCTCACACCCTTAATCGAGTGCCAGCTTGTGGTCGTGGCCTCTCTCCTAATTCTCACACCCTTAACCGAGTGCCAGCTTATGGTCGTGGCCTCTCTCCTAATTCTCACACCCTTAACCGAGTGCCAGCTTGTGGTCGTGTCCTCTCTCCTAATTCTCACACCCTTAATCGAGTGCCAGCTTGTGGTCGTGTCCTCTCTCCTAATTCTCACACCCTTAACCGAGTGCCGGCTTGTGGTCGTGCCCTCTCTCCTAATTCTCACACCCTTAATCGAGTGCCAGCTTGTGGTCGTGTCCTCTCTCCGAATTCTCACACCCTTAACCGAGTGCCGGCTTGTGGTCGTGCCCTCTCTCCTAATTCTCACACCCTTAATCGAGTGCCAGCTTATGGTCGTGGCCTCTCTCCTAATTCTCACACCCTTAACCGAGTGCCGGCTTGTGGTCGTGCCCTCTCTCCTAATTCTCACACCCTTAATCGAGTGCCAGCTTGTGGTCGTGTCCTCTCTCCTAATTCTCACACCCTTAATCGAGTGCCAGCTTGTGGTCGTGTCCTCTCTCCTAATTCTCACACCCTTAATCGAGTGCCAGCTTGTGGTCGTGGCCTCTCTCCTAATTCTCACACCCTTAACCGAGTGCCAGCTTATGGTCGTGGCCACTCTCCTTATTCTCACACCCTTCTCACGTCTTTAACCCTCTACAGTCTTACGTTACATTTTCACGAGCCAACCCTACCTGTAACCAAAGAAGGAATTACGCTTTCAGTTGTGGCTCAACAGATGAAAATTTAGAGATCCGTGGTAGTTAATGTTGGCGTCGTATTCAATTATACAATTTTGCGGCTACTGAAAACTGAAAGACAGTCGCGAAGGAATGCTTACCAGCCTATTTTCTTCCGCGAGGAGAAGAAGAATAAAAAACAACTGCCATGAGCATCTATAGAACTGCTGGTTCATAAATGCTGTTTGCTTACTATAAGTAAAAATAAACCCCTAGTTTTCATCTACCAAGAGAAAGTATTTTTGACTATTAAAACTGGCATTAGACCTTTTAAAGATCCTCGTTAACAGATCTTCGTCTTCAAAGCAGAGAGCGGTGTGCTGAGCGGAAAGCAAACAGTGGCTTGTAACGCTAAGTGGACTTGATGGACGATGCAGATATGTTAATTACCGACATTGTACACCACGCAACAAGCAGCTTTTTTTTTCTTTAATCCACCCTCAATGAAGATTTCAGTTCCCCGCCGCTGTCCTATTGAAAAGATACAGATCTGCTCTCGGCTGAGAACGCAGGGTGCAATGCAAATGGAACCGGCTCAACGTTGGGAACAATGCTCAACAGTGGATTCACGGGATGTGACGATGTGCCGAATGTACTTGCTCAATAGATGGCGGCTGCCTGTGTCATTGGAGGGTTACGGGTCAGATCCCGGCCAAGGCTGCCAATCATTAAATTTAGTATTTATTCTATATCATTAGAGCCGGGACAGCACTTTTATGAAAAACGAGGAGGAAATTGGTTGTAATCTTTATTAAGGAGCCACCCACGGATAAGAGAAATCTGGTAGCTGAAATGGCAACAAACCCAGTATCCATTTAATAGGCTCGAAGGCTACCGTTCACTCGACTTTATTAGTATGATATTCCAAGCTATCCTCATTAGTGTTTACTTCTAAAATTAGTCTTCTCTATGAACTTCAAATAACCTCAACGAAGACTACCTCGGGGATAGATAAAGCATGCAGCAACCTTTTACATTTGCTATACTTTACGTAAGAAATAGGAACTTCTGCATATATGACGCGAATTAATGTAACAGTATAAATATTCTCCAACATAACAAGAAAATAATTCTACAACTGGTTATATCAAACTAAAAGGTGTTATTTATTGATTTTTTTTGTAAATGTTCGAAGCATCAAGAAGAGTCCTGCACCCTTTCATAGACATACATGGTCCCGATTTGTACTGAGTATGAATCCTTTGATTCCTTTGCACTCGCTTCCGGTAATCATTAAACCCTCAAAAATACGGATTGCTGTTCCAGAGAATAAACCTAATTCCTCCCGACATAGTTGTCTTCTGGTCGTCTATCGAGAACGAGTTGTAATGATTCAGTCAGAAAAATACTATTGGGTATGACAGCTTCTTAAAAAAAAAAAAAAAAAAAAAAAAAAAAAAAAAAAAAAAAAAAAAATTGTTCATCGCTGTGGTATCACTGTCTTTTGATGCAATACAATGATTTTCTCTTGCCAATATACATTCCCGGAGTTGGACACTATTTAAAGAATAACGGCAAACACAGCTCATTTTAAGTCGTATCTGTATAATAAATCTCAGGTACTGGAATAGCAAAGTCTTGATTTTTGGGATCATTTCTCGCCGCGCATTTAATTATCCAATTTGAATCCAACCCAAAACCTTTCTCCTGCAGAAATTAGTTCCGCTCACTACACTATAAATGCTGCTCTCCACACCGTCAAAGACGACATGAGTTCTGCTTGCGCAGTCATCGAAGTTTAATTATCATCCGCTTTCGATGTCTCAATACTTTCACTATTATATTGCCCTATTGTAATGGCTACTAAGTAACTTTTATTTTCAAAAAAATCCCTGTAATAACAAGTTGTGTGAAATGAAACTTTCCCTTGCGACACTGTTCTTTGTGAACTCCATCCTGGTAGGCAGCGACCCCAGCCACGCCCCGGGCACGCCGTCGCCCTTATCTCGGATGAGGGGCCGCCCATGGTGTGTCGAAGTTGCCCGACCTAAAGAAAAAACTGCCAGAGTCCTGCGGCTGTCCTTGGACCGTGACCGGCACCTCTCACCGCGACCTACAACCAGGCAACGCTCGTTGTGTGACTAACAGCGTCACAGTGGGCTACTGGAAGCAAATCTTACCATATTATTTACTAGCTGGTGCCCACGAATTTGTTCGTGTTTGTAAAGATTGATTTTGATTGATAGCTACCGACACGCAGCCACCTTAGTGCACGATGGGAGACTCGAGGCTAAAGTCACCCACAAACGCAAGTGATCTGCGCAGGGCCTTTATGGCTGCAAAGTTAAATATAAGGACACACATGTCTTTGGTCGTATACTTTCAACCTTCATATTTCCCACATCCCCACAGCTACCGACATGCAACCACAATACTACACGATGAGAGAAGCAGAAACAGACCTCAGCGGCGTCAAGTTCCTCAAATGCAGCCTGCAATAAGTCGTCAACAGAGCGGAGCTCCAACGAAACAACACCGTCGCAGCGCACGGGAGCAGCAAGGAAGAAATAAGGGATCGCAGCGGCCCAATGTGCTCCATACGCAGCCCGCAACAAGACAAAAAGAGAGCGGGGCTTCAGCAACACATCACCACGACGCCTGAACAGTGAACATCAGTCAACGCCGAAGAAGCAGGAAGACGCCGGGGAACAAACAAGATAGTCAGGCGACCCCCATGTTCGGCACGTAGTGAACCAACGGGAGGACAGGACAGGCGGGATGTTCTCGTCACACTACTCGTCCAACTTGTAAATCACCTTTCATCGCAAGGAGGCATGACTCCTTGCCAGAAGATGCCTTAATTGCATCAAGATGCCGCAAAGGCGGCATTCCGCCCAGTGAAGAAAAACATCAAAAGCCAAAACAGAAGACCTACCAACAGCAACGCTATGACCCATCAAATGACTTGGAGTAAATGTCGCAAGACAACAAACTCCACCGTACTCTGCTCAAAGCAGCAGATACTTTGCGCTCTCTCCCGGAGACGCGTGGCTAGTACTACACACAAAACACCAGTGAGCTGTGTTATGGAGTTGTGTTTTCAAAGTGAAATATAAGGACACAAACGTCTTTAACGGAAATGAGAAAATATCCTATGTCAACCATTTCCAACCACCATTTCTGCCACATCTCCACAGCTACCGACATGCAATCACTATAGTGCACGATGGAAGACTCCAGGCTACTACCACACGCCAGTGGTCTGAGCTTGGTAGTTCTGGATGCAAGGTGAAATGTAGGAACACACACGTTATTGGTAGAAATAAGAAAATGCCCTGACCACTTTCAACCACCTTATCTTCCACACCTCTATAGCTACCGACATATAACAACCATAGTGCACAATGGGAGACTCGAGACCAGTATCAGACACAAACACCACAACCACCATATCTTCCACAGCCCCACAGCTACCGACATTCGGCCAACTTTGTACACGATGTGTGAACCCATGCTACTACCAGTGGTCTGGGCTAGGTGGTGATGGCTACAGAGTGATACATATTGAGACACAAGTCTATTTATATTTTTATTTTTTAAATTAGCCGCTGGCATTGAAGATATTTCCGTGGAACTGATAAAGAATTTTTGTGACGATATTAAAAGTGCACTGTTGAGATGTGCCATGGGACTTTAAAATGTGTTTAATGGTTCTTATTCCTAAGAAGTCAGCAGCACAAGTGTTAACAGAACATTATATTAGGCATCATTTCACATACATCAAAAATTATAACCGAAAACATACAAAGGTGAATGGAAAGCTGAGTTGATGCTTACTCTCTGAATTTGGATGCTGGAAATACATCAGTACACGGGAGGCAATCCTGGCTTTAAGACCACTGGTTCAAGAGTAGCTCTAAAAAGACAAGCAACTATTTTTAGCTTCTTTGGCTGTGGACAAGGCTTTTGATAATATCAACTGGAAGATGATGTTTCAGGTTCTAAAGAAAGCAAATAAAGTTAGAATAATAACATTCAATTTGTGTAGGGGAGAAAGAGGTTGTCAGAGATGGAGCAAACAAGGAATAATTAGTGGTAAGGAAAGAAATTAGACTAGGCTATCCCATGTCACCTATTATGTTTAAGGTTTATGTACCGAAAGACATGGATTATGTTAGGGAGACACTAAAAATTGGCATAAGGGTGACATATAGTGATATTTCACTGTCTTCAGATACCATAGCTGTCATCACACTAACAAGAAAAGTCCCAGAAGGAACAATGAACATGGAGGATATATAACCTCTGCAATTATTATGGTTTGAAAACCAATAGACTGTTGGGAAGTAACTAATAAGTGGTAGTGAAAATGCTGGCTCAAAAAAGTTTCTACTCATTATAATACGTTGCATTAATTTCATTGCATACATACCTAGATTCGTCGGTAGAACGATGATATTACCCCATAAAAATCTTAGACATTCATCACGCCGGCAAACAGTTTAGCGGTACTGTTCTAGAGTAATTCTGCTGGAGAGGATGCCCTTACCCACGCCACTTAAGAAGCAATGACTCCATCAGTCTCAAACTACGTGTCGCGTATCTGTGAGACAGCTTTTACCACTTCATATACTATTTTTCGTTTGATCTTGCACGTATCTTAAATCACAAACATTAGAATGAGAAGGCAACTCTCTTTTGAATACCCGTGACTCCTAAGCGACAAACACTTCTTCCAAGAACTGATACTCAAGAACGAACTGATACTCAAGAACTGACATTGATTATTCTACAGTACACTATTTCACTGCGGAAGGTACTGTATCTATAAACTTCTCTACACTCCTTTTCAGTATCTCTATTTATTGGTATTGGAACAGCGCTACCAATCAGAAAGTTAGCAATTAAAGTTTCGAACTCGACTTCTAACGACCTTGTGGGACTTTAGTAGATGGTGTTCCATGTTAGAATCAATACGGTTTATCTGGAACTGTTCGCATTAGCTCGAGATCTCACGGTACTGAGACCTTCGTAGCGAACGGCGATAAAGCTGGGGCCACACACAGCGAAATGTCTCTTATAGGCGAGGCAACATTCCTGTGAACGCGACATCTGGATCAAGGGTACGGTTCCGATCGGCATCAGCCTTTCTAAGCCAACCGCAATGCAAACAAAAGCAGCTGCAATATACGACGGCCGATCAAGTAAAGGCAGGATACTTATTGGGCATCAGCACCTCTCCTGTCCTGCCAGCCAAGTACTGATGAAAATTCCTACCTGAATTCGAACCAGCTAAACCCGAGTTACTGTCACCTTGCTACAACCAACTGAGCTAACGGTGCGACTCGTGTGTATGTATAGGTGTATATAGTTGTACGGCAAAGCAGAATTAGTGCATTTGTTGTCATTTAGATACTGATTTCTTTTTACAAAATCATTATATTCGTTATTTTTGACAACAATATGAAATGAAATAGATAAACAAAACTGCTTCTGAGTAAATAGACCCTAGGTAAGCCAACGGACGAATCACTGTTACACCATTCTGTACTACTGCTAACGTCTACTTCAACCAGTAGCAGTTCGGCGATTAGACATTGGTCATGTAAGTTCAGTACACGGAGTAGCATACCAATAGCTGCGTGACCGGAGATCAGATTCTAGTAAAGTCAAGGATTTTGTTGTAAGCTGAATGTCTGTAACTGCCCCTGTACCCGCTCAGTCTTAAGCCGCGTTCCAACGACGTCTTGTAACGAAGGCGGGACGGGACGGGGCCTCATTAGCCGAAGTGTAGGGACGAGCGCGCGCCGCAAGTTAGCCCTCGCTTACCTCACCGCCACCTCCCCACCACGTTGCCTAGTGTCGTTTGGCACAGAGCTCTTTACAGCATCAGAAGGGGTGCGCACAGCTGCTGCAAACCGATGGCAACAGCGCTCCACTACGCACGCCTGTGATGTTTACCGACACAGAGTGGGTAGCTGCATCTCGTCCCCACTAGCAGAGGCGGCCCTGTTCCCATGGCGTGTTGTTGAGTATTGGTCCCGTCTCGTCCCACCTTCGTTAGAAGACGTCGTGGGAACGCGGCTTTACAGATCTGTAGTGGATAGCGAAATGACACCTGCTTAGATAAGGGAGCTTCCATAAAATACGTGGCTCTGTCTAGGATGGGGAGAGGGAAGGGTTGGTTTATAAGCTACACTGGGCAGCGCCGGCGCTAGGATTTTGGGGCCCGGGGTAATCAGTTGGTGGCGCTTGGCCATTTCATCAGTTAGTGTCCTCCCTCATACCAAATGGGCGACCTTCTTTTCAAGCTCTACAACTTGTCGAGCGGGGGCCCCTTCTGCCGGTGATCGGGGCTCCCCATCAGCCGGGCGGGCCCGGGTGCATTTGACCCGCTTAACCCCCCCCCCTAACGCCGGCCCTGACACTGGGTTACGTGGGGGAGGGAGGGGGAGGGATTTCAGAGCCAAGTCACGTAGCTTTTCATTCATACTATTTGTCAGAGTTAAAATAAGGTACAGAACATACAACAGCATATGAATATAAATTTCCATCATTTAATTATCTCTGTATGTAATTTACGATAGTATAACAAGAGAAAACAGCACAGAATGTCTTCTGAAATTAAGTGGGGAAAAAAGCCAACTACCACGCGGGGAAGGGGGAAGGGACAAGGGGAGGGGAAGAGGTGAAAGCAACGTCGGGCTACGTGGGGGTTCACACAGTGGCGTAGTTAGGTTAACAAGGGCCCCGGTGCAAAAAACCCGTCCTCCTTGAGGTTTAGGGGGCCCCCTGAGCTGCTCTTGGATTTCCCCTGAGCTCAGGGCCGGCGCTACAATTCTCGGGCCCCGGGTAAGCGATCTTAGGCACTCTTCCCCCTCCCCCTCCCCCCCGAAAATATTTTTACTTTACACTTTGGTTTTTTGTGTAAGTCAGAAAATTTTAATACAAAAATGTTTAAAATTATTGGTTCAGATTTTAAAATTTGTGTTTTATTTATTTAGGCACCCAGGCCGGCGGGCCCCCCTTTGGTGGCCAGGGCCCCGGGCACTTTTGCCCCACTTAACCCCCCCTAACGCCGGCCCTGCCTGAGCTTTGGGGGGCCCGGTGCACGGTACCGCCTAGCCCTCCGATAGCTACGCCCCTGGCTTCACAGGAGGCCGAAATGTAGCTACGTGTTTAATGAACGTTCCCTAAGCGGTCAGGATGTAAAACAATACCACATTCACGCTTGTAGCGAGGTCTATTCTGTACCAAGTTAAACTTTCGAGAAGGTTGGATTTCGAACGATGCGCCGCCACAGCACGGCGCATTTGACGCCGGTTGCTGCATTTGACTAGCAGCCACTATGCCCCGTGCCTCAAGCCAGACAGAAACTTTGCCCGGTAGCAATATTTTTTGCTGCGTCGCCGTGCCTTGCGGTTGGACTTTCGCTTGCAGGGTAGACCGCGACACGCCTCATTCGGTACCAAGCTCGCCGCCTGCTGTCTGACAGTCGTTTCGACAGTTCCGGAAAAAAAAGGCTATCACCCAGCTAACAGCCTCGCCTGCGCCAGGTACAGTAAATTTGCCGTTAACAGTTCTACTATCCTTTTTTTATCCCCACTACTGTTAAAAATTATTTCTGTTTTCTATTTCCAAAGTTTGAGATGTAAGACTTGGTAACACTTAATATTTTACATAGAAGTCTTCGAAGGTACCACCGAATTTTGTATCTTATTAAAACGTTTCGAACACTTCACCCATGTCCTTCTTCAGCTGTGTGTGACAATAAATTATCACTATCTGGCAGTTTTCTGATCGCCTGAAGATTGCTATGGTGGAAGCAGTCTAAATGTTGCGCTGGAAAGCAAATAGTTGGTGATGTACCAGCGAAAAGTTTTGTCTCCGTTCTGACACTTAATGTAGTATTGAAAATGGTTTCAAAATGAAATGAAGCTCCCGGAATGGATGGAGAGCGTAATGAGCAAGTTGCCGTCAGGAAATTGTGAAAATTCCTATACTAACACTTTTTATTTTACTTATGGCTTTACGCCTCGTCGATGCCGAGTCATTAGAGGCGGGACAGGAAGGAATTCGACCGTGGCCTTTTTGAAGCAAGCATCCTGGCATTCGCCTGGAATGATTTGGGGAAACCATCGAAAACCCAAATCTGGATAACCGGACAGGTTATACTGACAATCCTACTGGCAATGGTAGTGTATTGTCGGTCGTACTGAAGACTGATTAAAAAACTGTATGGGTTCCTTATAGTGCTCAGAGCATCGACCATATTGTCACGTATAAGCACTTTCTGTTGCAGTCATTTATCCACGCGCAATTAATTCTATAAATTAGGCAGATTGGGAAGCTGTGTTTCATTTAAAAGATTAAACTAGTATGCTGTTTCCATCTCTCTTAGCAAACTTTGACTTCCTATGAACTTTTACTTGAAATTATTGACATAAATGTTTTTCTTGATTCATTCTGTGGAACCTGTTGCATAGAAGTTAATGATGATACTGATCTTAAAAAGAGTGATTGCGTGAGGAGAATACAGTCCATACCGGAAATGGTATTAGTACATCCGATACACGTGTACGTACATCAATTTCTGATTTACGGGATTAAATTCTTCGACACAGATGAAGATATCTTGCAGCTCTAATTTTTGTTATCAGGAGATTATGAGTTACTTGGTAAACGTTACCGGTAATGTTACGTAAGCAGTATCCCACGACCGACACTCTTTTCTGTCGTTACGTTCTCCTCAGTTTTTTCTTCTATTGATTAGAGGTAACGGAGCCAGCCGAGTTGAGAATTGGGTGCTGCCTTACTCTATAGTTGGCCAACTTGTCCTTGAAACGGTTTTTTTTAACGTTAAACAGTATTTCTAAAGAGAGTATAAAAAATTGAAACTTTTTCAGCTCCGACGCTATAGAAGTTCATAGGAGGTTAGTGTTAGGCAGAATAGGTGCCACTAAGTTTGCTGGAAACTTAGCTCTATTTTTGCGTGTTGCAAAGGGCAGAATTTAAGTTTTTCTTCGTCCAAAGCTAAAAAACAATAGTTATATGAATGTATCGCAAATCGTAATTCTGCAAATTCGATCATCTTCTCGTCCATACCGGTGTAAGTGGATGGAAATAATATTACACTTTACTCATAGATCAGCGAAATGATTACATTCTTTCTCATACTTTTTCGCACCGATTCCTACATCTATCTTTCAGACATTCCTTTCCAGTTCCTTAAATATGATTTGTAGCGTTTCCGAATGTAACAAAATTCACGACTTGTAGTGAACTTGACCAGTACCACTTCTAACAAATAATGTTTTACAAGCTGCTAGTCTGTCTTTTTTTTCATTTTTTAAACAAGCCTTTCCTGTGCCGTTGGTTAGTATCTGCAGCAATAACTGAGCATGTCAAATACTTCCATACTGAGTTAAATGCTTCATACGATATCGTATCCACAGAAGGAGGTTGCTTTTTACCTTCCATAGTTTTAGCAAACTATACTGATTCATACAAATTAGTGATCTATTTCCGCTATTCCAAACAAAATGATGAATTCGTGCATGTAGAAAGTGTCAGTGGCTAGGAGATTCCCCATATGATTGTTTTATTTGCGGGAAAACTTGTTTATGCCGTGAAATAGCTCCAAAAACCTTGGAATGCCATCTGAAAATTTTGTAGTTTTGTATATGAAAAAAGTTATGGAAGGAAATAAATTTCAAGAATTTGCTACGAGGGGCAATTTAAAAAAACGTTTACGTTCTCCTGCATTTTAGTCTTCACCTCTTTCAGTCCTTCCATATTTCGTTCTTCAAACCTTTATTTTGCATTAACAGTTCAAAACCTTGTTGTTGTTGTTGTTGTTCGGGTTTTAGGGCGCGTCGACGACGAGGTCATTAGCGCCCTAACAAAAACCATGCGTGACAACGTGGCGAAATTGCCGTCTGTGTGGCCGACTGTAAAGGGGTCGGCCACAGAGACAGCACAATAAAATACTAACATATTAACTAAAATACCGTCTGCGTGGCCGACTGTAAAGAGGTCGGCCACACAGACGGCAACATAAAATATAAAACTGTGACTAAAGTATAAAAATAACATACATTAACTGGTTGGCTGTAGATGGGCCAACCAGGTTAAAAAACAAGTTAGATGGCTGGCTGTAAAGAGGCCAGCCATATAAGAAGTGCCACAAGTAAAAACAGTACTTGGATTAGTGGTTGTAAATGGCCACTAATCCAAACTAAAACCTAGGCCGATCTGCCCAAAAATTTTGGGACAAGACCGGCCAAGCTGCAAAACTTTAAAACCTTAGCCACGTTGTCACGGTCATCGCTTAAAATAAGGGACAGATCGTTGGCTAAGCCAACGTCTTCCCTTAGATCTAAAAACAATATACATTCGGTTAAAATGTGGCGTACCGTCAAAGGTACGCCACAAGCATCACACTCCGGAGGGTCCTCTCGGCGGAGAAGGAAACCATGTGTCAGAGGACAGTGCCCTATACGGAGGCGAGTAAGGAGAACCTCATCCCTCCTCGCCCGCTGGAAGGAGCTGCTCCACGGCTGAACGGTCGGTTTGACCTGCCGGAGCTTATTATGCTCGACTTCCAGCCACTGCCTCTGCCAAATATTAAAGATAGATCTCTTCACCACCGAGGCAAGGTCTGACTTTGGGACCGGTGCAAAGTCGATTCAGATCTTGTCACAGGCTAACTTGGCAGCTTCATCTGCTGCCTCGTTCCCCCTGATTCCCACATGGCCCGGTACCCAGCAGAATAATACCTCCTTTCCACGAGATTGGAGGGAAAGGAGGGCGTCCTGGATGTCCTGGACTAGACGGTCTGCTGGGTACATATTACCTATGGCCTGAATACAGCTGAGGGAATCACAGCATATGATGAAACACTTATCGCGATTTACTTTCATATGCTGGAGCGACTTTAGCACGGCATAGCATTCGGCAGTAAAAACGCTGCACCTTCCGTCCATTTTGAATGTGTAAGTCACTCGAGGGAACACTACGGAGCATCCTACTCCGTTAGCCTGCTTAGACCCATCCGTATACACCGGGGTAAACGTGTGATGCCCATTTAAAACGTCTCTAAAACATTATTAAAAACACTGTCAGCGGTACAAACTTTGTTGTACCGAGACAGGTCTAAAATTATTCTGGGCCTCTTTAAAAGCCAGGGAGGAGATTTACTCCAACCCTGGTGATAAAAAGATGGAAGCTCTAATCCATATTGTTCTAAAATAGCCCTTGTACGGTAGCTGAACGGTTTAGTGGCTCTATGTCGGTTGGCATAGAGCCGCTCGTGGTTCGGGTGTAGAACTATGTCGTACACGGGACTGCCAGGTGTTATGGCAACATGAAGGTAGTGTCGCACCATGAGGAGTTGCCGGCGGATGGTGAGCGGCGGCTCGCCCGAGTCAGCACAAATGCTGACAATAGGGCTGGTGCGATATGCACCCGTGGCGAGCCGAATCCCAGCATGGTGGACACTATCTAGTATACGGAGATAACTGTCCCGTGCCGAACCATACACGATACAACCGTATTCCAGCCGCGACCGTACAAAGGCTCTGTAAAATTGTAGCAGGCAGGAGCGGTCAGCGCCCCATGACCTACCACACAGACATTTTAAAACATTTAGAGCTTTTGAGGCTCTGGCTTTCACATCTTTGAGATGTGGTAGCCAGGTTAATCTGTTGTCTAAAATTAGGCCCAGAAACCGAACTGTTTCAGTAAAACGTAAAACGGTATTCCTCAGGGTAAGATGGGGTTCTGATAAAAGGCTTCTGCTACGAGTAAAAAGTACACACCGGGTTTTCTCCGCAGAGAAACGGAAACCGGTGTGCACTGACCATTCATCCAGCCTGTTCAGCGTGAGTTGCAACTGCCGCTCAGCGCTTCTCAGACTGGATGAAGCAATAAATATTAAAAAATCGTCCACATATAAGGAGCACCCTATAGGTCTCCTTATAATGCTTAAAATGCTATTTATCGCAATAGCGAAAAGAGTCACGCTTAAAACTGACCCCTGAGGAACACCGTTTTCCTGAATAAAAAGATCAGACACTTCACCACCAACTCGGTACCGGAAGCAACGACCAGATAAAAATGATTTTAAAAAACGGGGCAGGTTACCCTTAAAACCCCATTCGTGCAGCTGCTTTAAAATAACATGCCGCCAGGTAGTATCGTAGGCCTTCTCCAGATCGAAAAAGACTCCCACAAGATGCTGGCTGCGAATGAACGCATCCTGTATTGCCGCCTCCAGGAGGATCAGGTTGTCCAAGGTGGAACGGAACTTCCTGAATCCACACTGAAAGCGGCTCAGAAGATTACGGGATTCGAGACACCAGACGAGGCGGCGATTCACCATCCTCTCCAGTGTCTTCCCCACGCAGCTAGTCAAGGCAATACTACGATAACTACCTGGCAACAATTTGTCTTTGCCAGGTTTTAAAATTGGAATTAGTGTTGCTTCTTTCCACGAGTCGGGGAAGTGTCCTCCGGTCCATATGTCATTAAAAGTATCCAGAAGGTACTCTTTAGCATCTTTACTAAGATGCCTCAGCATCTGGTACTGGATCAGATCAGACCCTGGAGCAGTGTCGTTAGCACTATTCAACGCTGACTCCAGTTCCCAAAATGTAAATGGGCGGTTGTATGCCTCTGTATTCGACGAATCAAAGCACAGCGCGCGCCTCTCGGCAGCAACTCTTTGTCGCTGGAACCGAGGTTCAAAGTTGGCCGATGAAGTGACGGCGGCGAAGTTCTCCGCCATCAGCTGCGCTATGCTTCGTTCGTCGGTAATAATACGTCCATGATCCAGTAACCCAGATACTGGTGGGCGGGAGTACCTTCCGGATATACGGCGGATGGACTCCCATACTTTTGACGAAGGAGTGGAACGATTGATAGTGCTCACAAAGTTCTGCCATGACCTTTTCTTGCTGTCTTTAATAACTCGACGCGCCTTAGCTCTAGCAATACGAAACGCTGCTAGGTTGTCAGTTGTTGGGCACAACCTAAAACGACGTAGCGCCCGTCTACGACCCTGTATGGCGGAACGACAATCGTCGTTCCACCAGGGGACCGGCGTCCTTCGCAGCGTTCCGGAGCTTTTCGGCATGGAGACGTCAGCTGCACGGTGAATCACTTCTGTGAAGTGTTCAAAACCTTTCTACCGAGGTATATCAGTCTTCTAATTGAAGCAGACTTCAACGTTACTTTCGTTCACTTAACGTTTCTCACACCCATTACTTGCCAATACCATTGTAATTGCCTTTTCCTGTTTTCATTTTTTTGTCATCTGCCTTCACCGCACCAAAAGTACCAATAATTTCTGTAATTTCTATTTATGTACGTTGACCTTTGTGCTAATATTTATTTACTTTGACCACAGCTACTGGTTCGGAATTTGAATACACTTCTTTCTCTTACATTTACTTAAATTTAATTGCAGAACTGTCAAGGAGGTGTTAATAACAGAAAAGAGGGCAATTTCGCTTCATGGTAGTGCCTCATGTGGGGATAGTCAAGGAACAAACCGCAAGAATACGTAATTACACTAAACTGTGTGAGGGTTTACCCGACGTGCGGTGATGAAATGCTACGGGCAAAGCACCAGCTATTCAAACAGGTGCTTAAATTACTCCATATATGCGTCTGAACGTTCGAAACTTGTAACCTGGCAATTAAACAACATGTTTCACAGGCACTAAACGAAGCTAGGAACGCTTATGACATAATACAACGGGATGTCTACAGCTTTCCATCCGTTCGGGCGGGTCTGTGGCCTACATACGATTTTATACTGGTAATTTCACACACACCACATGCAGCTATGTTTCTACATCTCGGAGCTGTGGACTCAGTTTTTTTGTCGGCCAACTATCTAACAGACATTTAGAGATTGAATATACCGAACTAAATTTGATTCTATGTATTCTTGTTCCATGATTTTTCTTCCTGGTTGCAAGTTGTAGTGCGGACATGTGAGGAAATAGATGAATGAAGAACCTGTGGAGTATTAAATATAAAGATCGAGACTCTATTAGTACAGTAACACGAAGAGGATGTTTGAAGAAAGGATGCAAAGAAAGTTTGTAAATAGAAACTAGAAAAAATAGCCTTTGACGACGAGCAAGAGGCAGATAGATAAAGGTATCACGAAAACTGTAAAAGACTGATGTCGTAAATGGAAAGTAGTGAATGAGGAATATTGATGAATGTCAGAAGACAGGTTGAAATGTTTGTATCCCAGACATACTCGGCTTTTGCCTGAAAACTTTCTATGCTGGTGATAACTGCAACATGCAGCAATGACATGCAGCTAACAACTCAATATCGGGGTAGGTAATTATAAAATTTCGTGCTGGCTTATTGAACTTAAATCTCAAAAGTCACTTTAGGAACCAGTGAAAAATTCTGTAATCATAGGATTTTAAACTGAAGCTGTCAGATACACAACTGATGAGCTGAATATATCGGAATATGTTGTCGTATAACTATCGGATTTATTTGTCGTATAACTTAATGCTTATTATATTGTAATTTTTAGATGTTTTAATAATTACGACCGCTAGGGAATAAGTCTGGTTTAATTTGCCTTACTCTTTACTGTCCCCAAATAAAGAATGTAGTCTCTTTCATTTTTACTCAGGCTCATACTTTATTACGTCCTTTTGTTTATCTGTCCACGGAATTTCTTCGGAGAGATAAGGTGTCCAGAAATGCCAGGTTCTTATTCAGCAGTGACTGTAATATTCCTAGCAGCAACTCATGTACACGTTATACGCTTTTCAACACTCGCTATATATTTCTCTGACCTTGGTAACCCTTCATCTTAGAGCAGTTGCTATTCTTCTTTTTTTTTTTTTTTTGCTTGGATTTACGCCTCGTCGACAGCGAGGTCATTAGAGGCGGGATGGGATTGGGGCAAGGAACAGGAAGGAATTCGGCCATGGCCTTTTTGAAGGAAGTATCCCGGCATTCGCCTGGAGTGATTTGAGGAAACCATGGAAAACCCAAATCTGGATGCCCGGACGGGCATTCGAAACAGCGTCCTCCCGAATGAGAGGCCAGAACGTTAACCGTTCACCCACCACGCTCGGTGCAGTTGCTATTCAATTGCGTCCATATCCAACGAACCAAATATAATCTGTCACGGAAAATTACTCGTATTCTAAACCAATCTAAAAACTATTCCTGTTGTATTACAGTGTGTCAGATCCAGTTTCCTCGGAATGTGATTTCAGAGAGATAGACTTCGAATAAATTAAGCGTTATGCGACTAAGACAGTGATATTTCTGTTACGATCGTTCGGAGAGTCTTAAAGGGCGCCACCTTCAAAGCTGTCAAAGACATCTGTAAGTGACATCACGACAGACGTGTCTTTATGTCCAGTTCATCGCACTCCCATCCAAGTCAACAGCTTTCACGGCCCTTAAACAGTCGTGCCTTGACGTCTTACGGCTCCAGCCGTAGTTTCCCGTCACTTCAAGCTATCAGTAAGCTGTATCGTAAAAGTAGATCTTTGACAACCTCATCACGAACCGGCTACTGATCAAAGAGTAAACCGTTAGTATATAGCTCAGTATATAAGCTTAAGCTGATTACTGAATCGCCTGTTCCGGATCATGGATAGCTTCGTAAAACGGTAAGTGCTCCAATCAGGTTATATAATCTGGAAAACTTTTGGTGAACAATGGAGTGCTTTTATTTATGAACTTGGCTGTCGTGGCCGCGGAAGCCTAGACTTCAAACGAGTGCTTTTTGTTGCTCGAAAACGGCGCTGTTTTGGAGATTGAGGTTACAAAAGAGCACTTTCGTAATCGGTAATTTCTGTAAGCGACCGTTGTGTTATATCAACAGCTTCACAGTATACACTTTGGTTTCCAATGGCGAACCCCAGATTTTCCTTGCTCACTAGTTGCAAAGAAGAATATTTTTTTATACGACAGCAATTTATTTAAAAGCTAATCACTAATTCCTAATTTATGGAAACTACAGATAGATTAATCCAGTGTTAACCCAAGCTAGCCGATGGAACATTTAAGTCGTTTCACTGGCCTCGAAAAAGGCTATAGGATAGATGGATTAAGGGAACAAAGAGTGTAGTAGACAGATCAGCGAAAGAAGACGAGGAATGGTGTTAAAAGAGGAGACGATGGAGAAGACTATTCAAGGCAGATAGCAGAGGCTGCAAATTGTCAGGGATGATAACTGACGTTCTAGCGGACTCCGGTAAAAATGTCGCTGACACTATTTCCTTTACTCCTAGCCTGCTGCCGTTATACTTTCATCATACAGGTTGAGGTCGATATTGCTCTCATTGCTTCACAACAATCCGTAAGTCGCAGCACTGGAAACATTTCCATGAAATGGAAGGCACACATATTACTACAACGAGCTGAAGAACTTCCTTACAAACGTTTTCACTACTGCTGGAAATCAGCAATGCACAAGGGTTTTTTTTAATTATTTTTATTTGGCCTTCAGCCGTGCAGGCCATTTAGCCATTATCCATTTACATGATTAGATACATTCCTGTCCTCCGTTACATAGTTCCTTAGGTATTTAGGATGAAAATTGCCTACTACATTATATACATTTAAATATCAGGTTTACAAGGTACAAAATATACATTAAGGTTTTTATAAGGCGTAATGGTGGGATTAGTCTGTTAAGTTATCAACACCGCTGTTTTGTAAGTCCATATTTCGGCCGTGCCGGCCACTTAGTCCATACCCATGAACATGATTGAATACATTACAGTGGTCAGTTACATGGTTCCTAATATACTTAGAATGACAAATTGCCTACTACTTTATATACATTTAAATGACGGGTTACAGAGTACAATATATACATTATAATTTTAATACAATATAAGACACATTAATAGGATAAGTCTGTTACAGTTATCAACATTGCTGTTTTTATAAGTCCAGGTTTCGGCTGTGCAGGCCACTTAGCCATTACCCATTTGCATGATTAAATACATTACAGTGGTCAATTATATAATTCCTTATATACTTAAAGTGACAAATTGCCTACCACATTATGTACATTTAAATTACTGTTTTACAGGGTACAATATATACATTATAATTTTAACAAAACATAGTAATGGGGAAGTCCGTTATAGTTATCAGCACCGCTGTTTTATAAGTCCAGATTTCAGCCATGCATGCCATTTAGCCATTATCCATTTACATGATTAGATACCTTACTGTGATGCGTTACATAGTTTCTTATATACTTACAGTGACAAATTGCCTACTGCATTGTGTACATTTTGATAGCAGCTTTAAAGGGTATGGTTTTTTATAGAACATAGCGGTAGGGTTAGATTGTTACAATTATTCACAACGCTGTTATTATAATTCCCTCTTGATTTTTTGTAGGAAAGAGTACATGACGTAGAAAATTTTGTATTTGTTAGTGGCTAACAGAGTTGAAACATTTGTTGGTAGTTGCTGTTCCAGCTGTACCAGTTTCATGATAAGGTTGTCGGATATATTTTTTTCGTAGTGGGCATCCAAAGAATATGTGGTTAACGTCTTCTAATGCACAAGGGTTATACCGATATTTCTATTGATAGCGCTTCCAGCTCCAAAGAAGTCAACGATCCGAAAAACCATGAGAAGTTGGAGAGACGACAAGTAAATGGAATGAATTAGACTATGGACTTCTGCAGGAAGCATCATTACCCTAGAGAGATTTGTAAAACTAATGGAAGCTGAAATCCGGACCACCCGGCAGAAGATCGAACAGATAGTGAAATGTCACAGAAGCAAGAAGCTTTGAACTAAGCTAGTGGGACGACAATTGGACAGTGAGGCGGAGGTGAGGTGGGTAATAATCGTACTTTTTACTTATGGCATTACGCCTCTACGACGTCGAGAGGCAGGGAGGGAATGGAGTGTAAGAGTGGGAAGGATTTTGGCCATTACCTTTCAAAGGAACCATCCACACATTCTCCTGGAGTGATCTGAAGAAACCATGAAAACCCTAATCTGGTTTACCAAACGGCGCACAGTGTGTTATTTTCGAAATCTAGAGGGGCAAAAGTCAATTTTGACACTAGTCTACACAGGCAAAATAGTTATTTATATTTAAAGTAGACAAACTACATTATTAGGAACAAAAGGTTTATTTTCCACGAATATGCGCCTAACAAAAGAAAAAAATAATTTGAACAATGGGCTTCCTGTGACCTTCCGATCAAGTGCTCCATTCGGCCGCGCCATTCGCCTGAGTTTGGTCGATGATTACGCTGTGTTTCTGTTTGGTATTAGTAATTTTTGTGTTGCTATTGCTTTAGGTAAGTTTCAAGAAAAGTTTATGCATGATTTTTCCGTAATACGTTTTAAAACTGAATCATGAGCATCATTAAAACAGAGCGAGATAATTTTTGATTAAAAAAAACTACTGAGCCAGTTTCATTTTGAGTTTTAGTTCATTATACCACATTATACCAATCTATTCTTATATTTATTTGAAAGAGCTATTTATTAACTACAAGAATTACCTTCATTTGTTTGCGCATGTTTGCGACATCCAGACAACTTTTCTTCATTTTCAGAATGATTGCATAAATTTCGCATAGAGAATTTTTCAACGTATGGTTTGCTAACGCAAAACAATCAAGGATAGATGCTGCTTTTTTACAGTTTGTATTGCAAAATCTAGGTGACACATCGTTTTCAGATGACATTATAAGGAGTTTAAAACCTACTATCAGAATTGATTTTCTAACAATTGAGCAAATATGGTCTAAAACGGAAAGACGTAGAGACCGCTTCCTAAAAATTATTTTTTTTATTGTTAGGCGCATATTCTTGAAAAATAAACCTTTGTTCCTAATAATGTAGTTTGTCTACTTTAAATATAAATAACTATTTTGCCTGTGTAGACTAGTGTCAAAATTGACTTTTGCCCCTCTAGATTTCGAAAATAACACACTGTGCGGCGATTCAAACCCGTGTCCTCCCGATTGCGAGGCTAGAACGTTACCGCTCACCCATCGTGCTCGGTATTAATCGTGTAGGGAGATTTGAATCCTCGCTATGATGCATACTTAAATACTTTTGTCGGCATTACAATCAATAGAGCAATGCAGAATTTTCCAACAGCGTTTGTGTAAGTAATTAGTTTGTTATTGGCTGAACTGGGTGGACGGGTTTCAGTCCCAAATGATGCCGAGCATTTTAAACTGTCCTTCGGAATGCTTCCAAGGCACATTCAGCACATTGAAAAATGAGTAGCGAGGAGGAAATTCTTCGGACATAACTCGCTGCTGATCATGCCACCTGCATTCTACTGTCGAGGTCATGAAAGTGAAACTGGAACTGTAAATCCACCAACCACACCACTACACCAGAAATGGATACTAGCTTTACCTTCAGTCCGCAGAAGCGGTTATTTGATCGGATTCCATCTATTCCCATGAAAATATATATCCTATTTAAACATCATCTAGTATTGGTTAGCAACATAAAAAAGAGAGATTGACAGAAGTTGTGTTTGACCAGCCAGCAGCAAGGCAGAACGGGATATTCGATCCCTGTGGTATGTCAGTACTCTTGATTTCGGGAGAGGCAATAATTTACCGGAGGGACAAGGATATCCTCCCACACAAACCCATAAGTTAGTTATATTGGATACTGTGATGCGGTTGTCCTCCTAAGGTAACTTCAAACTGATTCCCCGTCATTGTTTATAGCATTTGTGTGGGTAGGCGGGAACAGAGCTCGTAAAAAGGAGGACCAGGCGTCCGACATCCAATAAGTCCAGGTTGCCGCAGTAACCGTTAATGGACCGAATTGCTACGGGTCTTCTCATTTTGATGAGAGGCGGGGCAATTGGCAGCGCTTCTTTTTTTTAACTGTTTTCCGCTTTAACATAACAGCCCAGACTTAAAATGAATGTTAGTATCTGTACCTAATGTGTTTCCTTTCCCTGTTCGTTTATGGTAGTAAGTTTCATGATCGCTAAACAGAGTAATAAGTTAAACAGAGACTCTTTTATAGGCGATACAAATTGATTGGTTAGCAAAGTTCTTTTAGAGGGCATTTTTATATTTTAGACACTTATTATGATTCGAGAAGGCGGTTTTCTTACCCATGAGCTTCCAAACGCCTGCCTTAATTTGGAAGGAAGAATTTTTTCATATTATTACATCGTATCGAACTTAAGTGCAACCTGTAAATATTTTATTCCCAGTGTGATAAAACATTCAGCCACTTACTTCAAACTATATATATTATTTTCCCTTCCTTATTTGTGCCCTTAAAGCATGGCCGGCTCACTATATTCTTTGGCGTGTCTTGAACTCCATAAATGTCAATAACCGAACTACTAGGTCTTCTACAACGCCGTTTAGGCTAAGAAAGCGAAATTCACGTCACTCTTTGACTGCAAATAGTATAAATTTTTGCTATTCTTTCTATTTTTTTTGTTCTGTTTCTGAGATGAGAAGCTCTTTCCAGTATTATCGTAAATGGTTACGTAATGACAGAATGGCTGGTATAATTATTTCTCACTGTGCCGGACTTTCAGTTACAGGTTCAGTAAGAAGAAATTTTAACGCAAATATATTTATTACTAAGAAATCAGCTGAAAGTAACTCCAGACTTAATATGTGACTATGCATTTGGGTGCCTCATTCTGTTATATTTATCGCTATTTAACTATTATATTAATATTTCAATACTTAAATTTAATATATAATGTAGAAATAGAATAAAAATTAGCATGCGTTGTGGACTGACTTTTATGCAGTGAAAATGTAAGAACTCAGAGAAATTCAGTAATATAACTCATTTTTGTTAAAAAAAAAAAAAAAAAAAATTAATGTCGCATCACAAGCGTTCTACAAATCGAATTTATTTTTAAGATTTTAGTTTCCCAGCAAATAAGAAGTTTTTATTTATCACGATCTCGTAATATAACTTCCAAATAAATTGGTAACTATCCTAACCAAACATCACTTATTTACACTACAAAATATTCGTCCATTACACACACGCTGAACAATAACCGTTTTAAAGATAAAATTCGGTAGTAGTCTTAAGTAGGAATTCGGTAGAAGTAAGGACAAAATATTTTCAACTGCTATATAAGCAGCCTTAATGTCTGGAGTTTCTGTACCAAATGGTACAGGTCTCTTGCATTGCAATGTTCCGATTCCTGTTCAACGCATAATCGTACTCCTTGAATCCTATCAAAATAATATTTGCATTCGGAATATTTCCAGTAACCGAAAAATAATGTGACGGATCATTGTACTCCACGAACATCCACAGTTTACTGTGGATAGCACTAATCATGACTAATAGCAGGTGGAATGACCAAACCATTTCCTTTGTGAAAAGTAGTTGATGTAGAACAAATTTATTTTAGAGTTGTGCTAATAAATTATTTTGTAACGAGTGTCGTATATTATTATTATGTCGCCGATGTTATATTCTATTAACTCCTTTTTGTTTTATAAGTAATATGGATTGATATATCGTCAGGAGTACAGAATCATTTTTGCTATTCTTGTGGCGAATAATAATAATAATAATCTTTCTTATTAACCGAAGAATTACTCAGGTCCTTAGCTGACAGTAACTTTTATTTCAACACATCACCAAAATGCGAACTAACCTTGTCTAGTCGCTCGTCAGAAAAACCTGTCTTGATTTTTTTTTTTTTTTTTTGACTCTATAACAATTGATTTTTCCTAAGAGTATTTATTCTCTGAATAGTCTGTTATACTATACGAGATCAGTATTTTCCAAGGTCATCAATAATCAGGTATGCTTCATTTCATTTGTTTGTACACTTCTGCTGCATAAGTACTAGGGGCCAGGCGGCCGCGCCAATTGTGCGCACGGTAGTACCGTTGCTAACCGTGCGTTGTTTCCGCAGAGCCCCGCGCCGCCGTGGTGGTCGACCAGTCGGCGGAGCCGTCGTGGCGGGTGCCCGACACGCTGTTCGACACGGCGGGCACCAACTACTACACGGCGAGCCACGGCCTGGTGCAGACGCACCCGGTGAGGGGGCCCGGCGCCGCCGCAGGGATGCGCACCATCGACTTCGGCAACAGAGCGCTCAATGAGCTGCGCCGCAACCCGTCGCTGTCGGCGCCCGACGAGTGCGCCAGGGCCTGTCGCGAGGACGAGCCGCCGCGCATCTGCTACTACCACTTCACCCTCGAGCTCTACAACGTGCTCGGCGCGTAAGTACACCCGGCCAGCTAGCTAGTCACGTACAGTGGATTATATGAACTATTTACCTATTCATCATCATCATCGAGGGTTCTCTGCTATACAGCAGATCCACGCTCAGTGACAGCCCTCCACGCCTCCCTCTGTTCCACCATTCTCTTAGTTTCTATATATCTCCCTTTATCATTATATCATCCATCATTTTCATCCTTCGCCAACCTCTTCTCTTCTCTCCATTCACAGTCCCCTCCAGAGCAGTCTTAAGTAGGCATTCGTTCCTCAGCACTTGCCCAATCCAGTTCTTTTTTCTGTTTCTTATTGTTTTTATGAGTGACCTTTTCTCTCCTATTCATTTCAGCACTTCCTCATTCCTTACTTTGTCCTCCCAACTTATTTTCTCCATCCACCTCCATACCCACATTTCAAAAGCTTCCAACCTGTTTAGATCTTCTTTGCGTAGCGTCCACGTTTCTGCTCCATGCAGTCTTACGCTCAATACCAAACATTTAAATAATTTTTTCCTCAGGGTTTGTCCAGCCTTCCGCATAGTAAATTTTTCTTTCTGTTGAAAGCTTCCTTTGCCATTGCTATTCTAGTTTTTACCTTCTTCTTGCAGCTCATATCACCACCCACAATACTCCCGAGATATTTAAAGGACTCCAATTGTTCAATTATTTCCCCTTGCAGCGTTATCATCATTTCTTTCTTACTCTTTCCCACCATCATACATTTAGTTTTAGTTCTATTGATTCTCATTCCTAATTCCTCACATCCTTTGTCTCTAACATTCTTCTGAGTACCTTGACCTATTAATCACACCTTTAAAAAATAACTTGTTCCACAAACGAAGTTTGGTTGGATCTTCCCGAAGGAAGCATACTAAGCCTTTGTGTCAGAGATAAGACTGCCAGTTCCTTTCCTCTGGCACCTACTGTTTAATGTGGATTCCGAACTACCGAACGATCTGGAATAGCTCATATGACCAATTTGTCATATGACAAATACCAAATACAAGTGCCCACCGGGATTTGAACCCAGGGCCGGAGCAGTGAACTTTTGAAAGCAAGCGTCTTAACCATTTACTTTTTTTGTTTATTACTTTATTGGTATAAACAGTACATATTTAGATTTACAAGAATATAAAAATATGTTAATTTTCCCCCAAACATTAGTTTTTGTTTAGTATCATCATTTTTTATTTTAAGCAGTAACCAGAAATTTCAAAAGCTGAATTTTCATAGTTCATAAACAATAATAAAACTAAACAAAACTGTAAACGCAGTGAAAAAATTAATACTAAACCTCGTGTGCCATTTATTTCTACTTAGAAGTGTGGAAAACAAATCTTCAATATTTACATTTTTCTAACGCCTGTAAAATTTCAATTGACTCTGTAAGTCTTCCATTGACATAACTTGAATTTCGTGCTCTTGTTGCCGGAACAGCTGTAAAATGGCTGCTAACTGGACTCTCACTGTTTCTTTTTCTTCCTGTAGTTGTTCATCTGTCAGACCAGCAGATAGTTCCAGTACAATAGCTTCTTGTCAAGCCAATTTCATCTGTGTGAGCAGTTAAGCCTTGGGAACAGTTTTGTCTGTAGAAGCATTCTCAGTCTCGAAAACTGAATCGTCTGGCAATAGTAAAGTTTTAGCGTTGTGATACCACTAGTCCATCACTATTACTATAAATGATATCGCAACACTAAATACATAATAAACTGGCAAATTATTATAATATACTTTATGATTGTCAACCCATGACGACTTCAGTCTTCAGTTTTATTTTAATACGCCGCATATCAATTATTTACCTAAAATTTGTTCCCCCTGTCTTCTATACGCCTACCATCCGCAACCCGCACTTCCTGAATAATTTTGACGTCACCTAACATATAAAATAAAATTCCATCAGCAGAGCAAAAATTAAAAAAATATATATATATATTTCTGATCGTTTCACGACAAAAAGATTTGACTACAACACAAAATGGAAACAATATTCTACTGTCATTCTGGACGATGTCACGTCTTTGTTCTGCTGGACAGTGATGTATGTTTTAGTATTCTACCCCACTGAGCAATCACTAACGCTGTCTGAATTTGTTAAATAATATGTGTCAAGAAATTAATCAAAAGAGCGGAAGTTTTTCTTTACTCATTAGTGCCTCTTCTTTTAAAAATTTAGCTTTCTAATATGTCAGACGGTTTTCAGTATTATTGTTCTTTTATTTTCTCAGTTTACGATTTGATATATACGGTGGCGAACTATGTCAATTGACTTGCATGCAACCGTAGAGTTCAGAACACTTGTCATACTTCAATAATTGGTTGTGTTGTGTTCTTAACCTCGGTAGTCCCACTGGCTATTTCTGTCATGCACCATTATATCAACAAAATTGTTATTCAAACTTTCAGGTTTTACTGCTTCTCCTAACCATTTGCCTTAGGTCATGTTTCTAAACTGTGACATTGACTATAAATTGACGCAGCACAATAGTCTGATAAATAATCTTATTGCTACAGTATACTAGTCAACACAAGCGTAGTCATATATAAATTTTTGAATTTCAATGCTTCAAAAACAAAAAATATAGCTTATCAAGTAAAACATATAATGCCTTCTTTTATTTTTTTAGATAATAAATGAGTTGTAAAATACTATCATTGCTATTAAGACTATTTGCAAGAATTTATTGTGGTAAAAAAAATAAAAATTAAAAAAAAAAAAAAATTAAAAAAAAAGAACATGAAAATGGTTGGTGAGCGGTAATGTTCTGGCTTCTTATTCGGGAAGGCGAGGGTCTAAATCCCCATGGTTTTCCAAAACTACTCCAGGCTGATGTCGGGATGGTTTCTTGAAAAGACCCTGACAGAATTCGCTTCCGTTCCTTGACCCCCAGTTCTTTTCCGTCTCTATTGTCCTCGATGAAAAAACTAACCCACATTTTTTACATCCGGAGCGTTTACTCATCTGTCTGCCAAAGGTTTAGCTTGTTTTTTGTATGGCAAGTGTATTTTAATTATTATTTTTTTAAATTATTTTTCTTTTTTTTTCGCTGCCTCTACGGCTGTTGTTGAAGTACCACTACCTTTGGTAATATAACTTCTGGGCGTCAGTTGGGTGTTGTTTTGGGGACACATTTTTATTTCACTTTTGAGGGAAAATGCGAAATGTGTCGTTTATGAGGAGAATATTCTACTAGGTGACCGCGAGAAACCGCCTTAGATCCGCAATCAGAACGGCCTGTACGACGGGATCAGGACTCGAAACTGGACCCTTTATACATCTCCGAACCAGTGTGGTGGCTTTTTAATGCGTGCAGTCATATTAGCGTGTGTTTAATATATCGCGATATTGAGATATATATTTTCTAGTATGTAAGATAAAAAAATTCTGTATTTCTCATATTTGAATGTTTCATATCATTCAGTGTGATAGTAGCACGAGTTGTTACGTGTGTTTCAGTGCTTGCCAGGTGTGCACGCCTAACGCCACAAACACTGTGTGGTCTCACTGCCAGTGCGTCTTAGCGGACGGAGTGGAGAGAGGAATACTCACCGCCAACAGGATGATTCCTGGACCCAGCATACAGGTAATCACAACAACGTCTCTGTCTGTATACCGGTTTTCTTGTTTTTTTTCTCTTGTTTCGCTAATACACACACTGCAATTTTATCAATTGCAGACCATAAATGTTGGTATTTAGTAATTATACGAGGGTTATTTTTTACATAAGATCCGTTTTTAATCAAAATTAAAATACTGTAAATATCATTAAAATATGTTTATTTCATATTCTACATACTTTCAGCTACTTTTATAACTCATTTTCATTTTTGTTTAAACATTTGTCATACCGTTCAACTATTTTTTGTATTCGAACGCCTGTGAAGAAAGCTAAACCATGACTACAGTTGATTCTTCGTCGTCGTTGTACCGTTTCACACCAAGAAACTCGTTTAAGTACCGAAACAAGTGAAAATCACTGGGAGCAACGTCTGGACTGTGAGGTGGATGATCCACCTTTAGAAATCAAAGAAAGTTTTCCTGGGCATGGCTCATTATGCACATAAACCCGCTCTTTCTTAATCATTCTCACCCAATTTAGAATTTTAGTATCGCTCATTGTATTATAACCACACACTTCATAAATCTGCAGCTGCCAAGTGATATATGTGCCTCTACTCCCACCGACATTTTTTATAGACGTTAGAGAAATACTATATTATAATAACAGAATTATTAATAGCCCCAGATTTCCGTAATACTATACATACATGCTCACTAAACATCATGACACATTTCGGTAGAAGTAAAATACACCAATAAATGGAGTAGTACCAGTGTGCCTCTTCAGAATATTGGAAGAATGGGACCTTTCCCCAGGTTGCCACCATACTTATCCAAGGTTATGGAGAACCACGCTTGGGGCCCGGGGTAATCAATTGGGAGGCCCTTGGCGAATTCATTAGTTAGGGCCTCTCCCTCAGACCAAATGGGAAACCATGGTGGACCATGGTGGACCATGGTGGACCTTTTTTATTCTTTAGCTCTACATCTTTTCGAGAGGGGGCTCCTACAGCCGATGATCGGGCCCCCCCATCAGCCCGGCGGGCCCGGATACATTTGACCCGCTTACCCCCCCCCCCCCCTAACGCCGGCCCTGTCGCTGACCACAATGCGAAACCATTCACCAGTAGTCCATGCTTCTCGGACACGGCACCATTTGAAACGCAGACGTTTATGTTGTACAGTTAGCGGCAGCCTACGCATAGGACGGTCATTCCCTAGTCCAGCTGCTGCTAGTATCTGACCATTGTTGTGGGTTGTCACAGAGTCTTGCAAGGGGTCCCTTACTTGTTCTCACATGGCAGATGTAGATTTGTAGGGGTCACAATGTGCTTGGTGCACAGTACGGCGATTCTTCCTTGTGGTGGTCAGTCAGTCTTGGTTGACCGGAACCTTGACGACGAGTATGCCTGCCCTCATGATCCTATTAAGTTCAACTTTCCGTCACTGTTACATCTGATTGATCGAGTGTGGTGGGTGAGCGGTTAACGCTCTGATATCGCATTCGGGAGGACGCCGTTTCGAATCCCCATTCGGACATCCAAATTTGGGTTTTCCATGTTTCCCCCAAATCAGTCCAGATTGCTTCGTTCAAAATGCCATGGCTGAATTCCTTCGCGTTCCTTGTCCCCAGTTCCATCTCGCCTCTAATGACCTCGATGTTAACGAGGCGTAAAGCCATAAGTAAAAAGGAAACACACACACACAAATCTGAATGCTCCACAAATCTGAGTATTACACGATTCGATCAGCCGGATAATTGGAGATCCAGAATGAGGCCTCTTTAAAACTCTCCCAGGTGCTGATAACGCTGTATCACACTATTACGCGGTATCTCCGTCCTTCATAGCTATCACTCAACATATGACGCTGTTCATGCCCCTTATATACCAGACTAAACACGAACAATACTAATTAACTCTGGTGTCTCAAAGAATAGCAACTCTAATCATTTACATACCCTCCAATGATGTGTATGTGTACGAAGTTACATTGAAATCCGACCATGTCTTCTAAGTGCTTCCTTTTTTTTGTTGGTAAGTGTAAAGGGTATCTTCAAATGAAAATAATAAATCACATCTATCTCTGATGTTGCTGTCATACTACTATCATATGTTCCAAAAGTTTTCTTAAAATATGTATATATATACAGCAATCCAAAGTATTGCGTAAAATCTTCTAGGGCTTTCCACCGGGATAGCGCGTCAGTAAAAATACATAGTGACGTTTCGTACCCTGTCTCCGGCTCCATCTTCCGGCGAAGCCGAAGGCAGGTTCTGAAACGTCGCTATGTATTTTTACTGACACGCTATCCCGGTGGAAAGCCCTAGAAGATTTTACGCAACTGACTCACCGAGAAAGCCTACATTCATTCAATCCAAAGTATTGCTATTTTCAATCATTTCCGTGGAGTTATTATGACGGTGTTCTGTGTATTACAGGTGTGCGAGAACGACAAGGTGGTTATCGACGTGCAGAACCAGATGGACGGACAGGAGGTGACGATCCACTGGCACGGCGTGTGGCAGCGGGGGTCGCAGTACTACGACGGCGTGCCGTTCGTCACGCAGTGTCCCATCCAGCAGGGCAACACCTTCAGATACCAGTACACAGCCGGCAACGCGGGCACTCACTTCTGGCACGCCCACACAGGTACATCTAATAAATACGGCCTGCACCTGAACATTCAAAACAATATGCTGTTCACTTTAAAGGTTGAACATGAAAAAACACAACACAAAAAAAGACAGAAATTTCATTGTTCTGTCAATTGACTACCAATCTAGGGCCAAAATGGCTGATTTATATGACAGTGTACGTCATAGTTTGAAAGTATCCCAAACGGTACCTCTTGGATTAACTAATTTAATTAGAATATTTAGTTAATTAATAAACGGCAGCACTATAATAAGCTTTGGCGCTTCAATAACTGAACAAGAAAAATCGAAAGAGTAAATTTTTTGATATTTCGCTGAATTGTTTAGATAATTACTGTTAAAAATTAGTTATAGGTACATTTACCTGCCTTTGGCAACGTTTCTTTTCTGTTCCAGGCCGCATTTCAACCTAATCGCAACCGTTAGTAAGAAAACGAAATACCTATCGTATATGTACAGCGTGTAGTTTTTATTTTTATTTTTTAATGGCATTTGCCAACGGAGGCCATAGAACCAGCACAATGTGATTATCGTAGCTTCCAGTGAATCAGTCATCAATTATATATATTGTAGCTTCTAAGTATGGACATTAGCCGACCCCGGTAGCGCGGGGCTAGCGAGCTGGCTTCACGTTGCAGGGGTCGCCGGTTCGAGTCCGGCCCAGGGCATGGGTGGTTTTAATTACGTGTTGCGTCCGTCCTGTGTTGTCCTGTCACTTGTGACCGTCAATAACACTAGAACACTCTATGTACACAGTTGATAAATAATAGAAACCCAGTTGCTGGCTGAATGGCTACAAGGCCGAATGCCATTTAAAAAAAAAAAAGTATCACAGGCCAGACAGGCCATTCACACAGACACACAACACTTTAAGGGGACACAGTCGTGAAGGACGTGCCATAAGAAATCAATGTTAAAACAAGCAAACTTCAGGTACACTTTCTGAAGAAACTAATGAAGACACAGACCTGAAACTTTTGCAGTATACAGATAAAACATCATCTGGAAATTACATAAAGATTTGTTACCAAATTTCATATAGTTCATAAGTAATGATTTTTTGTTCTAAAAGACAAAAAAAATATAACTTTTGTAAATATCTTGGAGCTTGTAAGTTTGTTCTTGTTGTTACAATAGGTCCCATTTTTTATTTGATTAATCATTGTTTTATTAACAAGAGATACCGAAAGTCTGATGTCTTTACCAGTCTTAATTTTTGAGAAAAGTGTACCAGAAGATCAAAAAATGTAGTTTTGAGAAAAAACTGTATTAAAAGTTTTACATACAAGAAACTAATGTACATTACAATACGCACACACTATTACCATGCATCACGAAAAAATTAATAACTCAGAATCTAATTGTCAAATTTGCATGAAACATGGCATTTTGTAGCTAAATAATTGGAGCTTTGAACAAGTCTAAAAAGAAACATTCGATTTTTTTGAGCCTATTCGCGACTGTGTCTCCTTAACACCCATGCCCTCTGCCGGACTCGAACAGGCAACCTTCAGCAGCGTGTAGTTCCTTCAGGCGTTACCGATTATTTTTGGTCCAGGCAACATCTCGACATAACCAATTCAATTTTAAGACAGCATATCAAATATCGAGAACTAGCAAATATCAAAAAAATTCAAATTTATTAATTAAAAAATTAATTCAATTCGTCATTAGTTGTCTCGTTAAAGGCAATTGAATGTACAGCTCATTGTTTCTGAAATCAGTAACTTCTCTGCCCGTGGGTAGTGATTGTGCGGGTGGAAGAAGAGTAGTTGGCAATCGACGGCGTCGTGTTGAACCCGACAGTGCAGTGGTGTGGCTTCCATCTGTCGGATCAGCTGGTCAGGGGGTCGGCTCGGTATAGCAGATATCACCAACAGCCGTGCAGGTGTCGGAGCTTTTCGTATAATCACCAAGACAGTCAGTTAGCCTTGCGTAAACCTTCATCTCTGGTGAAGTCCCGCAGCAGAGTCCTCTGCCGTCGAACGAACTGTCCCAACTCGACTCCTCAGTTCTGCAGCGTATAACACGTACATTAATAATTCGTTAAAACCGTACGTGAGTATGTCTGATGGGACTCACATTCACCCCCGCCGCTAGCAACTCTAGCCGGGCTCTTCGTCCCTATAAGAGAAACGATTTTTGGCTTATTATTCGTCTACACTTGTGCATTGAAAATGTTTTGACATAGCACAGCTCCCGCCTACCTATGATCACATTTGACGGCTATAGTCGTCCAAAGTTAAGCGTATTGAGGCGACTTTCACACTTCACTCCCTCAAAGAATCCACACTAGAAACTTTCAGTGCCGGTTTACGGCACTCCGTAAACCTTAGGCCGACCACAGCTTTGTGCCGCTTACATCATTCGGGTGCACTCCGAAACCACTTCATGCACTATATTAACTTTATCATCAAACTTTCTATGACTCTTAAGAAATGCAACTTTGATCCACTGATATTTTTCACCCAAATAAGCTCGCATCAGTATTCCCTCTTTTCATCTCTAATACCAACACGAGCAACTCGTTACACTATTTACAGGCCCATCACACTCATTTACACATGAATTAACATTCGATAACTCTTTATCTTTACTTTTAAACGACTGGAAAAGTTTAATACATAAGCGACAAAATTGTAGTTTATATACCGTTCACTCCAGGGTAATGCGCCAAAGAAAAACACAGCCCTCATAGTTTACAGACAAGAAAGAGTCAGTGAGTACAATATCACTTAAATAAAATGGCGTATTCACTGTTGACGCCTTACCATTAATGTTTTATGTCTTTTAGTGCTCACTTTTGTCAGTCAATCTAATTTCATTTATCTGAGATTCCAAATTTTGTTGATCTAAGTGAAGTTATCAGTATCGAAGCTTAAAATTTCTGAATTATTAATAATTATCTCTCGCTGACATACCACTACAGTACCGTTTAACGGGACACGACATAGGTCAATGTGTCGAACCTAGCCTCCATTACAGGCTATCTCCAGTTTGAGTCTATTTAGTGGAGTACATCCATCAGTTAACGCACGTGGCTAGGATGTATAATTACAAAAGATGAACTCAAACACTAAACTTACATCGCTGTATGATTTTTCACATTCCCCTGAACAGACAGCATAGCCCTAACTTCTTGCTGACTGATTACAGGTCTTCAGAAGATGGACGGTCTGTATGGCAGTATCGTGGTGCGTCAGCCGCCTTCCCAGGATCCCAACAGCCATCTGTACGACTTTGACCTCACCACCCACGTCGTCCTGATCAGTGACTGGATGCACGAGGACGCCAATGAGCGCTTCCCTGGACGACTGGCCGTCAACCCGGGCCAAGACCCGGAGAACGTGCTCATCAACGGCAAGGGCCAGTTCCAGGTGAGTCCGGGGTTCACGTCAGTGGAACCCGTGCATCTAAGCACTGCAACATGTTAAATAAGAAAACCAAGTAACATCTTCCATGGTTTTAATTCTTGTATTTATTAAGCCGCGTTCCCACAACGTCTTGTAACGAAGGCGGGACGGGACGAATACTCAACAACACGCCATGGGAACAGGGCCGCCTCTGCTAGCGGGGACGAGACGCAGCTACCCACTCTATGTCGGTAAACATCACAGGCATGCGTAGTGGAGCGCTGTTGCCATTGGTTTTCAGCAGCGGTGCGCACCCCTTCTGTTGTTGTAAAGTGCTCTGTGCCAAACGACACTAGACAACGTGGTGGGGAGGTGGCGGCGATGTAAGCGAGGGCTAAACTGAGGCGCGCGATCGTCCCTACACTTCGGCTAATGAGGTCCCATCCCGCCTTCGTTACAAGAGATCGTGGGAACACGGATTTACTGACTACTAAACTTTCCTACCAAAGAGCAAAGATTTTTAGTTGTCATGACGTATAGCAGGACAAGCAATAGTTATTTCTCTATACAGTAGATACTTTTTTGATAGATATGTCACTTATTTTGTAATTAAAATACACTGGCGGAAATTTAAAGTGCAACACCCAGATGGTTTGTGATGAGGAAGCGTGCACAAACTACGTGGCTCGGTCCATGGAGGGAGGTTGGCTGGAAGGCTACGAGGGGGGGGGGGAGGGGGGTTCAAAGCCAGGCCATGTAGCTTTCCTTTCATAACATTTTTCACAGTTAAAATGAGGAACAGAACACACAACAGTATGTGAATTTTTATTCCCCTCAGTTAATTATCTCCGTATGTAATTTACAATCGTCTGACAAGAGAAAACAGTACAAAACGTCTACTGGAATCAAAAGGGAAAAAAGCTACGTGCTACGTGAGGGGCGGGAGGGGGAGTTGGGGTAGAGGCAAAAGCCACGTAGGGCTATGTTGGGGGAAGGGGGGGTTCACAGGAGGCCAAAATGCACGCTCCCGAAATGAATGAAATTTGTCCCCGAATATCCCTATATGAAGAGTATTAAATGTTTCAAAACTAATGTAATAATATGAGAATTACGGGGCTATTTACTATGAAAAATTGCTATGTCTTTTAGCGTATAAGTGGTGAACAGTGTGGTGTAACATGACTCTTTTTTTACCACAACTTCTTGTTGTCCATGTATGCCAAGGCGAAGAGTCACGACCCTCTGCACTCAGATGTACAACTGTGAGATAGGTGGGAGAATTGGCGTGTTTGAAATGGATGCATCATATCGTGAAATCTCCAGAAGGCTCTTGTACTAGAACAGGTACAGTTCCATACAGATGAACAACAGGGCGTGAAGACCGCCAAATTGGGAGGGTTGCTGTTGCTGGCAGATGGGTGACTACAGCCCAGATCCAAGCAGTCGTTACAGAGAGAGTCACTCCCGGACGATTGTAAACCAATTTCTTAAAGCTTGGTTACATTCAGTGTCCCCTATGCAATGTATTTCATTAACCCGATTTCATAGCCTTCATCGTCTAACCTGGTGTAATGTTAAACCCAAATACAGGGTGATTCACGAAGATTCACAAATATTCTATTCTACTATCCTATTCTACAAGTAAAACTAAAGAAAAATGTTCATATAAACATAGGTCCGCAATTGTTTAGTTACGGAGTTACGGCTAGTAAAAGATTTTTCCTGAAATTTAGGAACCTCGCTAATATGAAGCCATCGCAAAACTGTATGAGGTTACAGTAAAGCACGATTTCCATTTATTTTGTTCTTACTGATCTGGTGAATGTAATAAAATAAGTCCCAGACGTGTATCTGCAGTAGTTTTCCAGAAATTCCAGAGATTATACAAGTAAAGACATTTTTAAAAATTTATTGTGAAATTGTATGTACACAGTACAACTTCCTTAACACTGAGCTATGGTATTAGTAAAAGCAGATTATATGACACATTCACACTGTTTTAGTTAACTTTACTACCGTCATTTTCCAAAATTAAATTCGCTACAACTTCTGTTGAAAACTTTGTGCAAAAAAAAATGGGCTGATAAATTACAAATTTTCCCAAAATATTTCTTTGCTTCTCTGGAATTTGTGGAAAACTACTGCAGATACACGTCTGTGACTTGTTTTATTACATTCATCAGATCAATAACAACAAAATAAATGGAAATCGTGCTTTACTGTAACCTCGTACAGTTTTGCGATGGCTTCATATTAGTGAGGTTGCTAAATTTCAGGCTAAATCTTTTACTAGCCGTAACTAAACATTAGTGGACCTATGTTTTTATGAACGTTTTTCTTTAGTTTTACTTGTAGAATAACATATTAAAATATTTCCATATCTTCGTGAATCACCCAGTATACTCCTAATGGCGTACATTAGCTTTTAGAGACGAGTATCGATTCTGTCTGAAGCAAAGTGATAATCGACAACATGTACGCAGGAAAAGTGGAAGTCGTATTATCTAGTGCTAACTTTTTTTTAGCTTCGACATCAAACAGAGAATACAAAATTCACTTTTATGACCCTTTCTTGGTTTCAACTCGTTCTAATTGGCAGGATTTATTTTTCCCTTTTCTGAAAGATTACACCTGTATTTGAATACGTGATCTGCTTACGCTAACGTAAACGTGGCTGAAGATAGCCCTTATATACATATTGGTCCATTACATGAAGGCTTGGTTTAAATGCTAATGTGATGCTGTGACATTGTTTTCCCCTATAAGTGTATCTAAATCTCTAAATATTGATTTTTATGACGTCTTTGGAAGTACTGATACATCCGAATCTTCTCCTTGTACATTTTATCAGTCGCTTCAGATATACGCAGACCATTACAATCAATTGGTTGTAATATGCCTCAACTTGGAGACAGGCTAACACCAGATGACGTTTGCATAATGGTTGTGGGTGTTTCATCACCCACACCAGTTTTTGACTTGACTGCAACTCTACAGACATTTGAGACGAACCGCATACGCCCAACAGTCCACCCGAAATTCACACCTCTCAACTGGTTGTGCAACTGCACAGCTCAGAGGCTTCCGCAGTGAATGCTCGCGAGGTGCAGATAAAACTGGGTCACTTGTCGATTCGTACCTTGGGCAGGGAATTGAAAAGCTGTTGCGCATAACACGAAGAAGGTGGTCTCAAACTGTTTTGTGATGCACCAGCTCTGTTGCATCCGCTAAAAACGTGGTTTTTATCTATTATAGGAGAAAAATACGTTTCCTTACCATTTTTCGATAGGATACCACATCCTAAAATTTTCTTAAGGAACCCTATGTGCCAGACGTTTCACCACAGTGCAATCTGAATTTTAATATCCTTATATAAATGCAAGGTGTATAATTATAACATGATGATATTTCTTATTTTACTCTAGAACTAGAATAAGAGCATTAATTATTCATATTCATACTAAAGGTTTATCGACTAAACAGCAGAGAGAAGAAAAACTAGTACTCGAATAGATAGTTTAGTTGATTTATATTTCATTGTTATATTGACGAAGCATATAATAACCAGTATTTGAGCGTAACACAGATGTTTCCCGTAATGTAGGGGGAAATCGGTTAATTTTTATAATGTAAGTAATCCCGTATCTCCACAACAATTTCTTGTAATTAAATTCTACCCGCACTGGTTTCTACTCTTGATCGTTACTCTAATGCTGATGTGTGGTAACAAGACTGTGGTAAATTAATGATACCGCTGTGTTAATTTATTGCGGAAACTTTTCTCGATAAAACTGCAGCACAACTTTTACAGTGATAGCCTATGTTAAAAATTATTGCCAGCCGGGAAGCTGAAAAGCTATGTGAACAAACATTCCATTAATTTATTAACTTCTAGAAATTTGATAAATACCTGTTTGGAGATGCAGCAATGATACAGTAACGTTACATAAAGAATCATTTGATGTAGTTTGAGGAATATATTCGGTTTTTATTTATTTATTTGCTTATGGTTTTATGCTCATCGACGCCGAGGTCATTAGAGGCGGGAAAGATATGGAGGTAAGAAACGGAAAGAAATGAGGCCCTGGCCATTTGAAGGCACCATCCCATCATTATCCTGGATTGATTTGGGGAAACCATGGAATACCCAAATCTGGATGGCCAGACGGTGATTTGAACCCGAGTCTTTCCTAACGCGAGGCTAAAGCGCTACCGCTCACACAAAACGCTTCGTCGAGTTCAAGAATGGTTAGTTAAACATGGTTCCATCACAAATCAAGTAGAAGAAGATTAGAGTATTCTTAAATTTTAGAAGTCTTTGGATACATAGTCTACTTCTCATACCGAAAGTGAACCGTCACGCTGTGGCCTCGCAGTCGAGAGAACGATGGTTCAAATATCCATATAGCCATTCCGATTTCGGTTTTCCATAGTTTCCTGAATCCAAGTGACTGTCGGAATAGTGCTTTCAGAAGTTCGAATTCCTTCCGGCTAAAAAAAAAAAAAAAAAAAAACTTCTCACTCATATCAATTGTCTATGCATCGAATGAATGACAAATATGAATTAATGAGCTGCATAATAATCACTGTATGCGAAGAAAGACTCAGACCTAGGATATTATTAGATTGCTCGTGGTTTAATTAATATTATAAATAACTAGTCCACGATACAGTTCAGTTTAAGCTTGCTTTTATTTTCATAAACACGACGTCAACGATACTGTTTACATGCATACATACAATCCAGAGATTGCATACAACACTTCTTCCACAGACAATACAGTACTTGGTCGTCGTATATTCAGTCGGTGAAAACTGTTTCTCTGGCTCGGATGTTAGCTTTATATAATCTCCATCGAAATTTCTAGAACACTTCAAAAGCTTCCGCCAGATATTTCTCGAACATTAACAATACTTAAACAATTGAAACATATTAAAAACAATCAGAATTAATACATAATCCTTTCCAACCAATAAAAATTGTCATAAATGGAAATTAAAGATACTTAAACACAAAATAATCCACAGAAATCATTTTAAGCTGCAGTAAACTGTCCTTTAGGCATCGTAAGTTGCCTTAAAACTTGGAATTACAAACATTTAAACAATTCTCTGGCATAGTACTGATCTTAAACATATTAATGGCCTCTAAATAATTTCTTTTCATAAAACAAAGTCTATATACAGTGATTTACAGTTAATTTAAAACCAAACATACAATATCATATTCAACCTAACTCTAGCTTGTTTATAAGTAAGTGCTTCACGAAATACAATTCCATTTAATTTTAGGTTTGAGGGCTGTCACAATACCCTACATAATTACTGTACACATTTCATATCACAACTATATAACTATATAAGGCATTTAGCGAAATGGATAAACACTGAAATTAAGTCATTTATTTTTCTATTACATTTTGACTCAGTATCCAGAGGCTAAATGGCCACTAAAATCCTCGTTATTTACCCAGTAACTTTAGAGGAAAATGAAATTTTTGTGAACATGTTATGGCACATATAAATACTACAGAAGATTAGTTACCTGTTTAAGTTATATAGCCAAAAAAGCATTAAAATTTACCTCTTTTACAGAAAGCCTTACTGTTTCCATTTTCTTAACATTCAACTTTTGAAACCAAGTCACTGAAAACGTATTTAACCAACCCATACAAAAACTAGCTGACATCAAAATAAAATTCCACGATAAGCTTCATTAATATGGTTGGCTGCAATCGCATGGTATGTTCACTGTAAATAGAATCCAAGCAATTCTTAACGAATACCTACTTCAGATGAGATGATTCGAGGTGTCTGAACAGGATATTTAAAGCAACTTAGCCTCGAGAGTAGGTATAATAGATCTCGGCCCTCTCCTGGCTGTTTGACTGAAAGCTTGTTGTCTTGCGGACCCCTTACCTCGCCCTTATGACATCACTTCGAGAAAACTCCTAACCAAGAAGGCCTCCGCCCGCCAGCTATCGGTCGCTGTTCTTCCATTGTCTCAGCGAGCTTACGTCAATGGCACGGCGCAACGAATCCCTGACAATGGTGCCAGTATTAAGTCCACAGAGCAGTGTCCACTCACAAATGTTGAGTTAGCATTGGAAACGTTCCATGGTGAGAGACACCGATAACCATTCCGTTTTTTTCTGAAAAACAAACAAAAAAGCTCGCTCTACACAAAATGATATTCCAATCGTACGATTCGAGTAACATATTGCCGCCTTATGAAACATTAACGTTGCTGTGATAGAATAAGGACTTTAAATCTTTCACGGGAAGATGAGCCATGTTTTCTCTTTATTCAATAAAAAATTAATGCATTTGTACATTGTACATTGTACTTTAAGTTAGGGGTCTACATTGTTTTTTAATACTGAGCTTATGAACTTGTTACAGTCAGGATAACTCCAAATGTAATCCAGATGCGTATCTTCGAACTAGAACCGTCGATCACCTAACGTGATAGCACCATGTCGGCGACTATGCAGCAAACGTAGGCATAACTTGCGCTGACATAGAATTACAGACATGTTGAGTCAGGATGGGTATCTTTGCTTATCATTGATTCTTGATTAACTGCAACGATTTCACTAGGAATCTTAAATTATTTTTCGCATTGACTAAGCCCGGCATTGGCATGTAACTGGAACGGTTTCCCGTTGCACTCTCCGGTGAAAAATTATTCGCAGTTGTTTCTGGTTTGCTAGAAATACTGTGATAAAGTTTGTGTTCAGGGTAGATTTTTATTTGTGTTGTTGATCAGAGATCAAAGGAATGAGAGGATGAAGCCCGGTGTTGCCCCATTCAGGCTTAGTATTTCGAAAGACACTAAGAGGCCCTCACTCCATATGCACTGTGGAGAAGTTTGGACCTTGACCCAGAACCTTCGCAAAAACTCTGGTCGTTATGAACAATGGGTCAATTTCTCTCCTATACTTTTTAGCAAATATCAGTTGGCAAACTACCATTCCAAAATTTCGTTGAGGTGAAAATTGGAGGCAATCCGATCATTCGCCTGCATGTTTAAGCGGTGAAAAAAATAACAGTATCAGGGCAACCAGTACTTCAGGCCCGAGGTCTGAATCTGGGCACGAGTACTCCTCCTATGGTGGCAGTTTAAGGCTCGCTGCCAAACTGCCGAATGTGATCAAAGCTATCTGATTATTCAGTGATAATCTCCGGCTGACAGCCTCAGGCTGCGCTGAAGAGAGTGTAGTGCTGCTGACAGGCTTTTTAGGAGTCCCTATCCCGGCTACACTCTCCCTGTTTCCATTTCCTCAACACACTCGACTTTTTTGCTTTCTTTACTCTTGCGGTTCGGCATTTCGCCAGGCTCGTTCCGCTGCGTGATAAGCAAAAACGACGACTAACAGGACGGGCACGGTTTGCCATGATGTATGTGTTAGCTGACTGGCAGATGACTTGCCAGTTATATTTAGAAACAGTTTACTGGATTTGCAACAGTGTCAGAGTTATGAGACATGAAGGGCAGGGTTTGTTTACACGTCCATTTTGGTAAAGACAGTCATTGCCTGTCACGTCCCATTTCCCGTAGGTGGATGTCGAGGAAGATTGGCGAGATGGACATGCTAAGAGATTTACACTCTCAGTGAACGTTTAAATCATATCTGAGATGATACATCCAGTTTATTACGCACAAGCTTCACCCGCCTAATTAACTTTTTACGGCAAAGACACCTAAGTTAAATATAAGACATTACCTTCCTCCTACGTAGTTTCTTAGGACGAGTGTGAAAGGTTTGATCTACATTTTACTTGCAGCATATCGTACTATATTTAAAAAACCTGATGAAATAAATAAATAAACTATAGTATATTAAATATAATTAAGATTACACAGAAGCGCGATTAAATTTAAAAAAAAAAACTAATAAAAAGAGTAACCTGTCAACAACAATATTAACGAAATTCATTTGCAAAATGACTTCAAAGAGTAAAATCTAAAATTTAATCTGGTGAAATTTTATAACAGTAAATTTGTAATCGATCTTACGAACCATAGGGTGGGAACACGACGCCTCAATGTGATCATTCACTCAGCCGTTGTTGTTTAAACGGATTTTCTATTTTTATACACTCAGTATTTTACATTCTTTTAACCCTATTTGTCATAAAACGGAGACCTGCCTGGACGGCAATAGCGTGGTATACCTTAGGTGCCTTAGGGAACGTGCATAAATCACGTAAGTCCATTTTGGCCTCCAGTGAACCCCCCCCCCCATGTAGCCCTACGTGGGTTTTGCCTCTATCCCCCCCCCTCCCCTACCACACGAACGTCACTTTTTTCCTTTTTGATGCCAGAAGACATTTTGCATTGTTTTCTCTCGCCAGACTATCGTAAATTACATACGGAGATAATTAACTTAGGGAAATAATTATAAGCATGTAGTTGTGTGTTCAGTTGCTCATTTTAACTGTGAAAAAAAATGTTATGGAGGGAAAGCTACGTGACCTAGCTCGGACCCCCCCCTCCCCCACGTAGCCCAGCGTAGCCTTCCAGCCAACCCCTCCCCCCTCCCCTGGTCCGAGCCACGTAGTTTGTGCGCACTCCCTTACTATCCCAGTCTCCTCACATAAGACATCTCCTTTCGAACTTACACAAAGATATGAAAATTTTGATGGTGAATACAGATTTTAAATTTCTGCACTAGTTTCAGGTAAAGGTAAAGGATCGTGTGGTCGTAACGACTTGAAGACCAAGGGTTTTAATCGCTGCACATTAAAAAAAAATTTAATGTAAACAACGAATTTTTTATTTAATTTAATTTGATATATCTGTAATACATATTATACACAGATTTTAGCTTTCTGCACTTCTTCTCCATATAAACTTTAACTATGCCAAATCTCACACTTCTCCGTGCGCGCAATATTCTTAAAAATGTATCATAAGTTTTCGATTAGCGTATTAATATATACATACTATGTAAGTTCAGATATTAAGCTCGACTGACTTGTTTCACCAAAGACCACAAAGTACGCAATCTATCAGCTAAAGATTTTAGCTTTCTGTATTTCTTTAAGTTCCTCCAATTTCCCAATATTCTGGCCGCTAGCTGCGCTATCTACCAGCTGTCAGGTGAAGCAACGCCCAGAACTGGCGGCATCTGAGCGAACTACGTAGGCGAGCCAGTGTTTAATTTAATTTAACCAGTTTAGCTTCAGCTACGAGCGCATGCGGAACTAGTGTACAGCCGAGAGTGAGCCTTTCCTGTTTACGTGTGTGGTTGTTAGTGAAGCGGGACTACAACAGTGTGCGGCATTTGCGCCGAGTGTGTATATTAGTGAAAACCAGACGTAGTGGACATAGCATTAGAATATAAAGTATCTGCTAAATTAACTCGAAGGAAGCGAGTGTACCTCGGATACACACCAATCTATCCGAAACTTTAAAGATCGTGAAGGAGGCAGGATGGCGGAAGCGAGTGGCGGTGCTACTGCCAAAGCTGCAGAGGAGAGGAATGAACCATTCATTTATCAAGCAGAACAAGACATGTCAGAGACAACAAAAAAGAAAATAGAAGAACACAATGAGGACAGTGAAGAAGAAGTTAAATACAATCTTAGAAAGAAAAGAAGAGCTACCGGGAAAAGAAGTATACCTATAAGCAACCAAAGAAGATTTCGATACAACAGAAATAGTGCCTAAGTTGAACAAGGATCAAACTATAAAGCAGACAACACCTTCGCAGCAGCTGACATATCACGTCACAGAGACTGCGAGCAGATCAACAAATGACCAACTGAACCCAACACGATCAAGTCAAGAAGGACAAAAGGAAAATAACACAGCACCACTGAAACGTTTCAGACTGTATAACCGGCACTCACAGGGACCATATCTAGTATCAATCGAACCAGAGATGAACAGCCAACTGCCTCACCCTATACAACTAGGCAAAATACTCTATAACAAGATTAATGGTCTTCAGCGGATCAACCAACAGGGAAAAAATCGGATGATGCTGGAATTTACTAAAGCTGAGGCGGCAAACAATTTCGTTGGAAATGATGTCTTCTTACAGTCACTAAGACTAAAGGCTTATATCCCTGCAAGCAGGGTAGAGTGCAAAGGTGTAATCAAGTACGTCCCTACAGACTTGAATGAGGAAGAGCTGATAAGAAATGTTAAAGCTTCCGCTCCCATAGTAGGCGTAAGAAGATTCATGAAAAGTATACATTTGGATGGAAAAATAGAAAGAAAACCATTACAAACGGTTCTACTCACGTTTGAAAGCCAGTTTCTTCCGGAAGAAGTAGAAATCTACTATCTCAGATTCAAGGTTACTCCATACGTGTATCCAGTGACGCAGTGCTTTAAATGCCAAAGATTTGGTCACATCTCCTCCAACTGTAGAGGGAAAGAAAGGTGCACTAAATGCGGAGAGGAGCACAATGCAACCTGCTGTAACAAGGAAGAAGTTAAGTGCGCGAATTGTGGTGGGGACCACAAAGCAAACGACAGAGCATGTCCAATAAGGAAACGAGAAGAGGAGCGAAAGCAGACACAGGCACTTGGCAGTAAAACACCAGCCAGGGCAGGATATGAACACAACCCAAAAGAATTTCCCCCATACAGTCCAAAACCTTTAGTGCAGCTGCAATGGTAGGAAAGACCAACCAATATAAGGAGATACATGAAAGAAGATTACCTGCGGTAAGAAGAGAAACAAGTACAGATCAGATGGCGGAGCATGAAAACAAGGAAACGAATGTCGAAAGTATTAGCATCATTGTGAAAATTGTGACCAAAGTCATTATGCAACAATTAAATGGAAACATCCCCAAGGAAGTGATAGAAAAAATTCAGGAAGAATCCACTAAGATGGTCATGCAAGAAATAAAGCAAATGGGAGACAGTGAAAACACAATGGAGATAGGCGATGCTGCAGATAATAATGGATAAAAGGGATGAACTTATAATTCTACAATGGAATGCCAGAAGCCTGGTACCCAAATGGAATGAATTACAGAGAGTTATTGAGGAACATGCTCCCCACGCCCTATTGATCACCGAAACTTGGCTATAATATTAACATAAAGCATAAAAACTACAACATCCATAGGAAAGATAGGGGTGACGGATTTGGAGGAGTAGCCATTCTTGTCAGAAATGATGTGAAGAGCAACATCAGAGACATAGTAGAGCCGTCTGCTAATTTAGAAGTGCTATCCGTCGACCTGAAACACAAAGATCCGATAGAAAATGTTACTGTTGTTTACAAACCTCCTCAAGTTAACATGAAGGAAGAGGACTGGGAAGCTCTATTTGATCAGATACCACCCAAAAGCTTCGTGGGAGGGGATTTTAATGCGCACCACCCGATGTGGCAGGAAAGACAGCGGGATCAACAAGGTGAAGAACTGGCGTCGGCGATAACCTCGTCATCACTTACCGTGCTGAACAACAAGCACGGAACGCGACTAGGGACGCCATTCCAAAGGAACTCGTCACCCGACATCTCACTAATTGCGGCATGCCTGAGCACCAGGACTAAATGGGAGATGCTACAGGACTCATTAGGTAGCGATCATCTGATACTGAAAATCACGTTGGATTCCGTGGCGAAAACGAAGTTAAGCACATCAAAGAGGCGCTGGATCTGCAGTAGAGCTAACTGGAACTTATACCAAGAAAGAATCAGTACAAGAATAGAGCACTTAAGCTCAAACACAGGCAACCTTCAACAACGATACAATGAATTGGAAGAGATAATAACTAAAACGGCAGAAGAATGCATCCCGGAATATAAAGTAAACGAGGAAAGCAAGATTAATAGAAAAACCCTGGTGGACCAGTGAATGCGCTAGAGCAGTAGCGAGACGACGCCTTGCAACCAAAATGTATAGAAAATACTCGACATTCCAGAATTTTAGGATACTTAGACAAACAACAGCAGAGGCCAGAAACACTATCAGAAAAACCAAAAGAGAAGGATGGAAAACCTTCTGCTTCCAGCATCAAATATGGCACTTCGACGCAAGAAATGTGGAAGAAGCTACGATGGTTCAACGGCAAGAGATCTTCCCAAAACATCATCTACACAGACGACAAGCTGGCGGAACAATTTTTAGAATTAACGGCACCTGCATTTGTTCCCAGGAATACGGTATGGAATGATCAGCAGCACCCTAAAGAAGACTACAACATCTCAAATAACGAATTCTTCAGCATGTCTGAGCTTGAAAGTGCCATTAAAAAGAGGGATACAGCTCCAGGAATGGATAGTATCACGTATTCAATGATAGACAACATGCCACAAAATGCTAAACATAAAATTCTGAACCTATTCAACGAAATGATAAACAGATCTTACGTGCCGGAACAATGGAGAAATGTAGTAATTGTCCCAGTGCCGAAACCCAAATAGGGACAAGAATGATGCATCGGCATATCGGCCTATATCACTAATCCCGTGCATGGCTAAATTAATGAGCACAATGATAAAGAACAGGATGGAATGCATGTAGAACACCATCGAAACCTCGATCACCGCACTATGGGATTTCGGAAGGGGTGCAGCACAATGGATGTCATTAGCACACTAGTTACGGACATCCAATTAAATTATGTCAGAAACAACTATCTCCTAGCTGCGTTCCTGGACATAAAAGACGCATACAATAACATACAGATCAATATATTACAGGAAGCCATGGAAGAGATGAAGCTACATAATAAACTCATATCTTGGTGTTGCAATTACCTGGGTCACAGAGTGAATATAATACACACAGCAGAAGGAAAGAGATTTGAACGACACGTCTACCAGGGAATTTCCACAGGGCGACCCAATGAGTCCGACCCTCTTCAATATATACTCGGCTAAGCTGTTCACCGAGCTACCAGGAATGGTGACCTTCCTTCAGTATGCGGATGATTTTGTGATATATGTCTCCCATCCCGACAAAGAAAAGGCAAGAGTAATACTACAAGCCGCAGTTACAGCAATCCTTGAAAAGCTGAGAGAGAAAGGATTAGACATGACAATACAAAAAAGTAAAATATGTATATTTACCCATAGACATTATCAAGAAAATGAGCTTAAAATAACTCTAAACGGTATTGGGATGGAGTTGGTGAAGGAAATCAAATTTCTTGGAATATGGCTAGACTCAAAGCTTACGTGGAGAAAACACATAATGGAGCTGAGAGCGTCATCTCTAACGCGGATCAATACAATGAAAGTAGTTGCTTCAATGAACTGGGGAGCGGATCCTCGCCCATTGCGCAATGTGTACTACAGCGTAGTTAGAAGCAGACTGGACTATGGAAGCTTTCTGTACGATAATGCTTGCAAAACCCTACAGGCGAAACTTGATTCACTGCAGGCAGCGGTACTGAGGATAATAGGAGGCTTCATTAAGACCACTCCAATAGCGGCAATGGAAGCAGAGACAATAACCCCGCCGCTACATATACGCAGAAAGAAAATAGGGTTGAACTTCTGGTTAAGGGTAAGCTCCAAAAAAGAACACCCACTGTTGAGGAAAGTACAGATATTAGCCCATGAGATTCGAAGCAAACCTCCAGACCCTCACAGAATGCCAAGACTAGTAACATACAGACAGCTAACTAGTAAGTAGAATATCCATACGGCAGAAAACAACGACCTTTACTCGGAAAAGCAACCTTGGCAAAAAGTGGATTTAGCTTCACATGTGCACCTGTACATCACATCAGAGCAGCTCGAAAGAAAATTCTGGAATCAGGAAGAAGCGAAACAAAGGACGATTGAAACAATCAATACAAAGTGGAAAGACTGGTGTCAAATCTTCACGGACGGATCCAAGGCGGGGGAAGAGGCATGTGCAGCCGCATATGTGGAACCTAGAAGCGACGTCGTAGAAGCGTTTCGATTGCCGTACCAATTCTCGACCTTTTCTGCAGAACTTTTCGCCATCCTCAAAGGAATACAATATGTTCAAAGTACAGAGAAAAAGAAAGCAGTAATATGTTCAGACTCGAGAAGCGCCTTGCAGGCAATCTTAGCAATCCCTAAAGGCAAGGGAAAAAACTACATAGCCTATCAAGTGGCTAGAGAAATAACGAAGACAATAGATAAAGGGATAGACCTACAATTACAATGGGTACCAAGCCACGTGGGTATACAGGGAAATGAAAGAGCCGATAAGGCAGCCAAAGAACAATTAGTTGCAGCACAAAAGGAGGACGTCGCAATACCGTTCACTGACCTTAGACACACTGCGCGGACCATAACACTGAAAGAATGGGAAATGAAATGGCAAATCAACAAGGATTCCAAGGGATTGTGGCATCGGGCCATTTGCAACAGAATCGAAAGAACGCCATGGTACGAGACCAAAGAACTGAGCAGAAGGAAGATTACATTATTCAACAGGTTACGTACAGGACACTCCCTTTTAAAGGATAAGAAGCATATCATGAACATTGTAGAGTCACCAAATTGTGATAGATGTGGTGAACTGGAAGATATATATCACGTCTTACTTAGATGCAAAACTTACAGAGACATGAGAAAGGAGCTGATTGAAAAACAGCTAAAAATTACTGATATAATATCTCTAATGATCAACTTAGCAACTCCCTGCACCAAAGTTGTCAATACCATATGCAAATATGTAGATAATACCAAAATTTGTATATAAGTCAAATAAACATAAACCCTAACAATAACAACCCTATGTTTATGGCGTAATTAGCCCAAGGCTAACAGCCAAGCAAAAAAAAAAAAAAAAAAAAAAAAAAAAAAAAAAAAAAAAAAAAAAAAAAAAAAAAAAAATAATTTAATTTAATGTATTTGTAACTCATATTAAATATAGGTTTTAGCTCCTGCACTTCTTCTCCATATAAGCTTTAACTATGCCAAATCTCACACTTCTCTGTGCGCGCAATATTCTTAAAAATGTATCATAAGTTTTCGCTTAGCGTATTAATATATAGATAACGGAATGATATGTACTAAACTTCATGAATCGTAATAAAAATCCCACTATCATCAAATTAATAAATAAAAAGAAAGAAGAGAGAAAAATGCTACTGTTACTAAACACTAAGTATGAAATCTTGATGGTTGCAGACTCTTTCTTAAACACAGATAAGTATAAGAATTTCTAATGCGTGTAAAACAGTTTTAACTATCAGGATAAAAGTCAGACGGCAAAACAAATTTCTCAATAGACCCTCTGTCAGTACTGTGAACGACTGAGTTAGGTCACTTTTGATTTTAAAGCCATATTGTTTTTAGTAGCAGGCTGAACAAATTTTAGGTAGATATGAACGGATATTATTTTTTTAACATTATTAAGTTTACATCATTACTGCGGTTAATTTATCGTTTGGGCACCATAACATAAATGTTACTATAAATTTACAAGTAAAACCATTATTTTCAGGAATCGTATGAGATAAAATAAAACGCATTTCCCTATTCGCGTCAAACGGTTAGGTCATAACACAAGATTTCACATCGTCTGGCAGTAAAAATATGCGCTTACATCCGTTTAACAATGCAGCGATAAAATTGGTATTGTTGTCTTCATTTCATAGGGAAGGTTGTTACGATAGAAAGGTGACGGTGCAGATAATGCTCTTACGTTTCATCTGTTATTATTCTGAAAATTTAAACCTACTTTTCTCCAAACGAAAGTTAGTAGAACAGTAATCTACCATTTACAAAATTCCTGAAAAATGCTCTTGCACTAGGAAGTTAAGCTGGTTTGGTAATTTTATATTCCCTCCTCCAGAGTTGTAGCTTTACATATGAACAAGCTACAAAAAAATAATAATTCTTCATTGAAGTTGAAATTACCAACAGTCTCTCAAGATTGATGAAAAACCTTACAGTTTTTCTTGCTGTCTGGGTATAATTTTTTTCATACAAAACGTTCACTATTTTTTTTTTCAATAAACCTCTAAATTTTATTATAAGCTTTTTTGTCGTTCGAAGTAATATAAACTGATACATAAAGGAAAAAGTTTTCATTTTACATGATTTTGTTTTGTTTTGTGGTCTCAAATAAACGATAAAACAGTTGTCATATGGACAAATGATGATACTTTTCTGGATTAAAAAAATTACATGGTCTTAGTCCCACAAAAGAAGATACCTTGATATGGTAGCAGGCTCAACGGAGCTATAATGAAAGTTTTATTGACTCTACACATTAGGACATTGCAAACCACTAACAGAAATAAAGTTTTGATCTTGGATATTCTGAACATCCGATTTATGATGCCTGTTGTTCGTATTCAGAATAATAGAAGTAGCTTGGCATATTTCGCCACTGTCATCAGCAGTAACCTAGCGGAAACAACGGCTTTCTGTCAGTTGTTCACGGTGAGAAAGTTTGACCCATCGAAAGTCACAGCTCTCACCATGAAGGGAACTTTACGCAGTAGCCAGGAGGCACGAATCACACCTGTTACTGACGTGCGAACGAACTCACGTGCTGGCTAATATACGCTTTCCCTGGACCCCGACACGAGTGGCAATTAGTCAGACAATGAACTTTTTCCAACACTGAAAGATGACGAAAATAGTTGGTCATAATTCTCTACAGTTACCTTCACTCCCAAATGGTTTTTCTTCAGCGAGCATAATCAAGTAATCGTTTACCACATCATAGTGTGTACTGTGTAGAAAAGATTACAATAATAAATCGTGTCACAATATATCTGGCCGTTCGATTTCTTCTCGTTTTGATGTCAGCTAATTTTTTTCTCCCAGTTATGTTCGTAGAATCTACCGCCTATAAGCTGCCCATACACACACACATTTGCGCGCGAGTTAGCTCGCCAAACATTTACGCGCGGATATTCTCGCGACGAGCCTGTACTTGTCAGAGCCCATACACAGGAACATCAGTTCCACACATTTGTCGTTCATTTGGCTCGCCGCGCTCAAATTGTTGTGTTTATGGTAGTGGTCTACGGATTTATCCGTCATGATTTCCAGGCTCGCGGCTCACTGGGAATTCCGAAACATCGCGAGCCAAGTGTAGTGAGGTTATGTTACAAGCAACGTGACAATATTGAAATGAATCATGTTTTTAAGTTCTACACAAAATATAATGTATTTATTCGTGCAGCAGCTTATATTAGAGCTGTAAAAAAGAAGAAGAAGCGGACAGTATGACAAAAAAAGTGGTTGCAGGAAAATTATAAACACGATCATATACTGTTACTTGTACTATTTGAAAAGCATTTTCTTCGATTTCTTCAGTATTACATCAATGCACAGATACATCTTCCCCTTCATAATATGTGCTTCTTGTATTGCTGATACTGTCAATTGGTTCGTGTTTATCTCTCATAAACAGTAATAAGTAGTAGTAATATCGTAAATTAGTTTTGTAGATTTTGTCTTCGCTTATTCCACTTCTTTTTTTTTTTTTTTTTTTTTGTAACAGTTTAACGTCCCTTTTTAACAACGTGGTCTTTAGAGACGGGAAAGGATGGGGGCAAGGAATGGGAAGGAATTCTGCCATGGCCTTTTGAAGGAAGCATCCCGGCATTCGCCTGGAGTGATTTGGGGAAACCATGGAAAACCCAAATCTGGATGCCCGGACGGGGATTCGAACCGCCGTCCTCCCGAATGCGAGGCCAGAACGCTATCCGTTACACCACCACGCTCGGTTTATTCCCTTCTTGTCGAATTTTCGTTTTTTATATATTTCTTGCGAAAAGTACTCCGCAAAGAGTGGATTTTCTTTTTTTATTAATGCACTGTCAACTTTTATATAATATTTCTCACAAACCTCTATCAATGCACTATATCCTAATTTTTTTAAATTTCTGTACGCATACTCTTTTGGTTTCACCTTTCACAATGGAGTATGTTGCTGATATGTCACAATTAAATGAGCTACGAACTCTCTGCTCATCTTACTTAACTTGTTGGACACTAAGCAAGTCTTATCTGCCGCAAGTAAATTGTTAAGTGAGATATCTGTGTGTATGGTTACCGTCGCGCATGCTCGCCACGTTCAAATATGTAACGATTGTTATTTGGCTTGTGATGCGGCTCGTCGTTAGATAATTAACAAACACATTTTATCGTCTACATGGATCGCCACGGAATTGCTGGCGCACAAATGTGTGTGTATGCCTAGCTATAGTTCGGTTCCATATTCCTCAGAATATTCTTTACCCTTTTCAAATGACTTAGTTTGCACATATTAATACTGATAACCTTTCAGTTCATCTGAAACTGTCGGTGTTTGTATCCAAGAAAGGCTATTTCACTGTCAATCACGTATTTCCATGAGCCGTTTTCGCTAGTGTATCTATCAATAATCTTCTGTCAGAACTCGTTTCGTTTTTTCCGTAAAAAAGTGAATCAGCGGTTTGTAATGCAGTCACTGTCAAAGTCTTCTTATTACCTACGTGAGTAATGCGTGACTTATCTTCTTTTATTTGTAATTCTTCGAACATAATATATTACCCATTTCCTTAAGATAGTGCACTGTTCTTCAACGATTTCTACTATCACAGCTACCCTTTAAACAATAAAACATTTCTTTTTTTTATATAAAAAAGGAAAAGAGAAGAAATGAAAAAAAGAAGATGCGCAATCTGAACTCGGTAGTTCGGTCATGGATACTAAAGCACAACTACATTTCACAAGGGAACGCAAGTTGTGTTACGAAACGAAATTCAAATCTTTACTTATTACGATTTTCAATAGTTTACTCAAGTTAACTAGGTGAATGATGAATTGTTCCTTTCCTCTTTCTGCCTCAAAAAACAAAACAGCAAACAGAACATTATGTTCCCATTCTTTATTGACGATAGGCTCAGGCTTTTACGACAACCCTATTGGTCGAGTAATAAAGTGTGGCATTAAAAAAAAAATCAGATACGTTGAAAAAGCTGCAAAACGTAAGGAAGAAAGAAAGTAAAATATGTAACTTTAGAACTAGGTGGAGATAACATATAATCATTCAACTTATATAATCGCAAACGACTAAACTGCAGTCTCATTCTTAGGTGTATTAGCCGAACTTTAAGCAGCTAACTAATATACAAATTTATCAATTAGACGGACGTTTAAAAAAAAATTTGTCATAAGAGTGTAAAATTCAAATTTACAAAGTACAGGACAAACAAATGTCTTGCTTGGCGAACATAGCCTACAAAAGTTTACCATTGCTAGTCTAGGCTTTCTAGAATTACCATACTTTATATCTATTAGCACTGAATCGATAACTACATCGTACACTTGCAGTGGCGGATCCAGGATTTTGGTTTGGGGGGGGGGGGGGCTAGGATTTGGTTTGTTCGGTTTGGGGGGGGCTTGACTCGGGCGGGGAGAGATATAACACATTTTTCAAAAAAGGTCCCCAAAATCCATGTCGTTGGGGGTGACCTTGGTGCGTTTTGGGAGGGGCTTCTGCCCCCTAGCCCCCCTCCCCTGGATCCGCCACTGTTAACACTTGTATCAATCTGCTAACAATTCAAACGTATTTAAGGAAGGTTGATACTTCCAGTGTCGTTTGTAATAAGCAGGGAAAAGAAAATAAACTGCTGAGAAAATAAAAACGTGAGCCACAAAACTACTAACGATCACAGCAGTTTTGGTAATTTCCCATCGTGTTGCTTAACTTGGTGACATTAAGAGATAGCGTTTTTACATAACTGTATAAGCATATCGTATCGTCAGTCAGTTGACTCAGCTTATGTATTAAAAATACAAATCCTAAAAATATAACTGCACAAAACCCATTAATTCAAATCTAACATAAAAAAAAAACGGAAAGAAAAATTATGCTTACTTAGTGTACGTACGACTTACTGGCGCTAGCTTCGGACAAGACATTAAACCACAACACGTTTCTTCTATGACATTCGTAGTGCAAAGGGTTCTTGGGTATAATCTTTTATGACAACGGGCTTTATGACAACGGGGACATAAGGAGCAGCCTTTTCTCAAAGTGCGACTGACTTTCTCGTCTCCTCCCCATGGCGTCTGTCCCGCGGCTGTAACTTACTCCTCATGGAGCGTGGATGATGATCGCTTTCTCCTGCTTTGTACAAGACAATCCGCTGAGGTAATCGGTCGAAAGTCCTTCCACCGAGTACAGAAAAACTGGACAATTGTAAATTACTACTTCCATCACGTAGAAACCAAGGATCACTAAATTGTGTCCCTGACGCTATGAAGGATATTCATACATACAGCTAGGAATTTATTTCCCCTTTGTTAAGAAGCAGTCGCATGGGTTTCCTTACTGGTTAGGAATAGGCAAGTAATAAATTAATTCATACCACAGCTCCAAAAGACCAGCTGTCGCTACGGTCTTATGGAACCTCACCGTTCACTGGTAATAGTCCTAACCTAAAAATTCTGAGTCACTTAATCTGAGTAAAAAGAAAACGTTCAATTTATACGGATGATAATACTGGAAGCCTTTTAGGATCCTTTCAAGAGCGTGGGACATCATTAATGATATTCTTCCCTGCTCTCGTACTAAAGTTATACATACATACATTTCCCATCCTTTTTCAATGTTGTTAAGCAAAACCTGAAGACTATCGCTTCTGATACGTGTTGAGTAGATTTTGGTAACAGAGAAACTTGCATCTGCTTGTTGTCTTGCATAAAATTGCGAGTTTCTATACAAAGAAAAAATACATAGCCGGTGATCGTTAATATATAGCGAGAAATGATACATTAAACTACCAGTTCCAAGCTTCATTGAAACGAATTTCTTGTCGCATTCTAGTGCATCAAATACATAACTCGATACGTAAGCGTACAGTGGCGTGTTAAAAATTAATTTTAAAAGTTATCATTTCTTTTACATATTTTTTTTTGCGTATTATTGAAATCAAGAATGCGTAGTTCATAGATTGTATGAAATTATTGAATTGTCATTGTAGAATTCAATGCACTTAATTACTTCCACTCTCACCTGTAGATATTTCATTCGGTAATACGCCGTTAAAAGTTACGATTTTTGCAGGGACTAGTGAGAAATGCGTTACATGACATTGATAGGATTTTTAACCGAGATCGAGAAACTGGGATGCTGTACGTCTAAAGCATAGTTTCTCAAACCGAGGGGGCCTTCCTTCTAGAGGGGCTCGGAGTGTAAAATAGCTTCATCGCCCGTGTGGGCGTTAACCTAGATGTACACAGTCGTACGTACCTTGTCTCCTTCACCACCTCCTAGAGTTGGAAAACTATATTCTCAGTGCCAGTACGGAAAAGTTGCAACTCTAAAAATGTAAATATTGACAGAGCCCTGTAATTTCTTTAGCTGTCCAACTAATTTCTGTAGTACTTCAAGAACAAGCTTTGGAAATAAATAATGATGCTTCTGCCGAATGCGATTTTAATAAGATGGATAAATCAAGAGTTACTGGTCGAGTATCACACAGTATATGCCAGGCAACGCTGCGACTATATTCTCGTTTTTGTGCGAAAGAGAGTTTTCTGTTCTTGTTGTAATAAAAACAAAGTATCGAAACATACTCGACATTGCGAATGATTAAGGTTGTGGACTTTCTGATATCCTCGTAAAACCAATAATAGGGAACTTTGTAAAAGGAAATGCAGGATTGCAAGCTTATCCCTCCCACTGATTTTTTTATTTAACTTTTTTGATACTTCTTTTCAGTAAATTTGAAGTTTTTAATTTTTTACTTTTTTCAGAAAATTTAAAATATGTGATTTCATAAGCAATAAAAAGTAAATATTTTTGATTTCACACTTGCTTTTTTTTACCTTTTTAATAATAAAATTATGACGAGGATGAGGGATATGTTTATTTAAAAAAAAAAAAAAAAAAAAAAAACTTAGTAAACCTTGATCTAAAGCATCAGATTCTCGTTTTCAAAGAGATAACTGATTTATTTAAACTACCACGAAACTTCCAGCCCAGAAGTTGAATCATTTTCCCATCCACTGACCAACTGGCTACCATGCCGATTCCTCACGAGGAGGGTACCTGTCAAACCTAGCATTAAGTGTTAAGTTGTTGGTATATTTGACATTGCAGTTTGTAATATAACAAACTGTGTTAAATTATCTGCAGGACCCCAACACAGGCTTCGTGACGAATACTCCTCTGGAGACATTCACGATGACGCCAGGCCGCCGCTACCGCTTCCGCATGATCAACTCGTTCGCGACTGTGTGTCCGGCGCAGTTCACCGTCGAAGGACACCCGCTGCTCATCATCGCCACTGACGGAGAACCCGTCCAGCCAGTGCCCGTCAACACCATCATCTCATTCTCAGGTACTGTACAAGCGCTTCACAGCACAACGTCAGCCATTGGTATTATTTCTCTTCCTTACTTCACACAGAGATACAGAGAACTTTTAATTGATAGGCCTGGCAGAGTAAATGTTTTGACATAACATTTGATAGTTAATTTAACTGGGCAGGTCATATTAAGCAGGCGGTAGATGGTTATGAGGGGATGTCCCAAAGAAGAAAAGGAATTTGCTTACAATACTTTGGTCAGACCATTGCTTGAATATGTAGGTGCAGCATGGGACACACATTTTGAGTATCAAATACAGGATTTGGAGGGAGTGAGGAGTGGGGGGAGGGGGGAGGGCAAGAAGAACAGCTAGATTTGTTTGTCAAAATCACCGCAGTAACAAATATGATAAAGGATCTGGATTGGTAATCACTGGAAGACAAAAGAAAGTTACAACAGAGTGCTGGGAGTGTAAAACATAACTTATTCCACAACCCGAAGGTTGGTTGGATCCTCCCGAAGGAGGCATACTAAGCCATTGTGTCAGAGGTAGGATGGCCAGTTCCTTTCCTCTGGAACCTACCCTTTAACGTGGAATCCGAACCACGGAACGTCCTGGCATAGCTCATATGATTAAACACAACTCTCAAAATCCCAGCGCCTGCCGGGATTCGTGCCAGGGGCAGGAGCAGCGAACGTTTGAAAGCAAGCGCTTTTACCTAGGGAGATGCCATATAATTACCAAAACAATTAAAAGTCCTGTATTTAAAATTCGTAAAGGGCAAAAGTAAGCCTATATGATTACACTCAAAGAATATATGATAAAAACAAGAAATGGGTAAAACTGGAGGATTGCCACCAGATCATATTCTCCATCATAATTGAATTACATTAAATACGTTCGCCTCGAATTGGCAAGGGACATGGGTGGTTTTGCACTTATCTGAAGCAAATATGTTGAGAAAACTGCGATACTGAACTATATGCTTTGATTAGTTGCCAAAAACAGTTTTTTTAAAATAAAAATGAAAACTTTTAATTCTCTTTGAAAGAATTCGTCATACATCGTTTCCATAAAGACTTCCGAGGGCCTTAGGAAAAGCACTGGTGGATAAACAACTACTCACTAGCTCTCAAGACTCTTATATTGCTCCGGCCATTTTACTACGAAACAGTGATCGTTTGGTAAAGGTTGAGTGGACACGAGAAATCATCTTTGAGAATTCATCTTGGTAATACAAAACAGAGTCACGCGTTTGCATGCCGATATTTGAACGGCTGCTAACTATAATTGCATAAGACGTTAAATTCTTACTTGCTTTATAATAGCATCATGTGTGACTTTGCTGGAGCTATTTCGCTTGGAGATAATTAATGAAAAGTAATAAATAAATGGTGGACGTATGTATTATAATTCTTAAAATGTCATTAATTTATATATTTTCACCTTCAATCTCACTCCCAAAGTAACAAATACAGTAAACAAAAATATCAACAAAAAATGAAAAATAACGCGTGAAAAATATTTTTTCCTGAAACTCTCATATTTAAAATCGAAACCGATTGAACTGATATTTTTCCTCCATTTTCTCCGCAAACGAAATTTTTGTCTTCACGTATCAAAGAAGGATGAATATACGTATTAATATTAATCAATGGAAATGGATGGTGGTGTACAATTCTAAGTTATTAATCTCTGAACATGGATTAATCGTGTATACTGTTTCTAGATAAAAATAATAGTGGGTGTGCATTTTATTCTTATTTTATTATAATATTTAATTAAATTGCGATGGCAATTTCCGTACACATCCATCTTCTCCCTTTCCTGCACCCACCTACATTTGCTCTCTGCAAATTTTAGCTTTAAATTTTTTCAACGTTTTTGGTAAATTATTCATCATTTTTCTTGGTAATTTATTCCAATCCCTGACACCTCATCGATCGTTGAAATGTTCTGTCTACTTGTTATTTATTCATGTTTATTTATTTTAAAAAACTGCTGACTGCCTTTTCGACAGAAGTATTTCAGCGAAAACAAGGATAAAATGGAGGGAAGTAATACATAAGTCTGGTGTTTCATACGCTCAGATGTAATATCTCATCGCTATTGGTGTTTCCCTACAGCAAGCTGTGTTTACAGGTGAGCGTTACGACTTCGTGATCACGGCGGATCAGCCGGTGGGCGCCTACTGGATCCAGGTGCGCGGACTCGGCGAGTGCGGTAACCGACGCGTACAGCAGGTGGGAGTGCTGCGGTACGCCAGAGGACCCTACGAGCCACTCACACAGAGGCCCACATACGACGTGGGGCTGCCGCAGGGAGTGGTCAGTATACACCTCAACTCCAGTACACAGTAGTTCAACTCCCACAGGTTAAGGTTTCTCACGATTTATCCGAAATAACTCCAGCCGAATTCCAGGATGGTTCCTTCATAAGATCATATCAAAATTCCTTCCCATTCTTCGTCCCAAGTCGCAAGCAGGCCCACCGTAAGCGGGCGTGCAAGGCGTGCACCGCACACGGGCGGCACGTTGAGTGGGGCGCCAAATCTATGTAGCTGCGACCTTTTTTTAGCTCAACTACTGCTTTAGGCGGCGACAATGGTTGCGGCGGGCGACACTTGGGGTGGCAACAATGGGGGCGGCAAAATAATGTTCGAAGGGGAGGCAAAATAATGTTCTAAGTGGCGGCAAAAATCGTTTTTTTTTTTAAATGTGTCTGCCTCAACGGCGTGTTTGTGAAAAGTCCCACTTCCAAGGTAGCTCTACGTCACTACGTGTCTCTCTGTATAGGATGGGTGTGTTTGGGGACCATTTTTATTTCTCTTTGAGGGGAAAACATGGTTATGGTTCGTCAAAGACGACCTAATGTGAAAAACCACTACAGTTCTCTTATATTCATATCAGTTTCATTCTGCATGATATATAATGCTTAATGGCACTTTATAGGCGTGCCAGTGCCTTGGCATTGTTGTGCCAAGGGTATGGAGCCTTTCGTCTGTTTCTCTGAATTGCTCTATTCGATCGTAGAATTTTTCTGTTTGTATAAAATTTCTGCTTGCTCATGTAGAGCGTCGGTTGGTGTGTATCTTGAGACCCTTAGTATTACTCTCAGGCATCTGTTCTGCAGTATCTGGAGCAGGGCTGGATTAAGACAGCACGGGGCCCGTAGAAAATGTGAAGAAGAGGCCCTTGATTTTTGCCGTCTGGGGGAAAATTGTAGGAGATAAAAAAAAAAGGTCGCCCATCGCCCTAGGAGGCTCGAGGCCCCCTAGAAGGCCCGAGGCCAGTAGCATTTGCTACCTCCTGTTACGTAGTTAATCCCCTACTGATCTGGAGTTGTTCTAGGTTACTTTTGGATGCTGTTCCCCATACTTGGCATCCGTAGAGTAAGTAGGGGAGGATGATTGACTTGTAAATTCGGAGTTTGGTTGATGTGGCTAGGTCCGAGCTGTGGAGTATTTGGAACAGGCTTGCTAATATTGCGGTGCCCTGTTTCCGTCTGTCTAAAATATGTTTGCGAGACTGAAGAGTTTTGTCTAATATCACCCCTAGGTACTTTGTATCTTGCGATCATTCGATGTCTTGGCCCATGATTTTTAGTTTGCGGTCTATTATTGGTCTTTTCCATGAGAAGTATATGGCTGCACATTTGTTTGGGTTAGTTTTAACCTTGTTGATACGGCACCATTTTTCTAATTGGTCGAGGTTGTGCTGTAGGTGGCTGATGTTTAGGTCATGCATCCTGCTGGTCGTGTATATGGTGGTATCGTCGGCAAATTGCGCCAGATCTACGTAGGGTGATGTTGGTATTGCACAAGGGCGTTCAAACACACTTTGCTTAAAAAAAAAGGGGGGGGGAAGAATCCACAAAATTCTGGAGACACCGATTAAATGGAAGCATAGGGTTCACTTGGAAACAATGCTAGATATAGATCGTACCCACACGAATTATGTATATATTTAATATTAAAAGCTCTTAATTCTATGGTTATTAAGTAGTCTATTTCATCCAAGGGGATTATTTTGTTCATTTACCCAAAAATGGAGAAATGCTGTAACATAACAGAAACAATATTCGAGCAAATCTTAACGGTGAGTTTGGTGCTAGTCAGTTTATAATCTGTGTAATGCCCATGTAAAGATTATTACGAGTAATTGAATTTATTGTATTATAATGATACAATACAATACGTCCCAAATCATAACCTTGCACACATAAAGTTTGTGAAGAAACCTTCCAATATAGAAAATTTAAAATTCGTCAACAGCTGCAGTTTATGCGCGTCTTCCGAGAAACCAGCCCACATTTAAAGGCCAGTGTACTCCGACGCCTTATCTCCAGTCCAGATCGCTAAACCATTATCATACATTACACGATATTTTTTACGGTGCCGCTGCGTCACATGTTTAATGTGGGAGTCGAGATCGTTAAAATTCATGGGCATGACATTAAAGCTCTTGTACCGTCGAAACGAATCTTGGCTCTCTTACAACGAATGCGTAATGCACTAGATTATGTCTGAACATGCCGCTTGGCTCGTATTAACGTGGGGGAGAAAGTGTTGGATCATGTTCCGACCAAATTCACTCTCAATATTATGCTGTTTATAATAACTTGTAAAGTCATATGTTCTACAAGACTCAAACAACGACTTTATCCAGCCAGTTTTGCGTTGTATACGAGGTGGCATATAGATCTAATTCGCGGAAAACAGCCTGTTTTTCACTAGTTGCTTCGAAAGAGAGATCTTCTAATCATTTTCTGACATACTCCATGCTTATCAACGGAATAAAAATATTTAAAATATTAAAATTAATTTAGGAAGTGGTATTTTATTGGACTCCATTTATTTTCTATAAAAAACTTTTGACAGCTTATTTACGTACAATCGTAATCAATATAAAGAAAAAAAGTTTTATAATGGCAGACTATAATTTCAATATTTTTTGTTTATGTTTCCTCTTCCTCACTTTGTGATATATCGACAGGTTTTTCTCTGTAAAGACACATAAATTTGTCTTAGTGAAATATATTTATCGCACTTTAAAAGCCACAATACTGTAAAAGATCAATTGAAATTTTGCGATCCAGAAATTCCTCGTACCAAACCAGGAAGCGCTTTGAAAAATTGGTTCACTAACTTGGATGACGAATGTGGTTGAATAGGTACGGAAATCATGCATAATGCGTGCGGTAAAGGCATCTAGCAACAGAGTAGTAACAAGGTGTATTGATTACAGGTGTTGAACCCACTGGACGCTATATGCAACACTGACCGCCAAGACGCTATCTGTATCAACCAGCTGAAGAACGCCCGCCACGTTGACCGGGGCATCCTGCAGGAGAGGCCCGACGTCAAGATCTTCCTGCCCTTCCGGTTCCTCTTCTACAGACCAGAGGAACTATTCGTACCGCACGTCTACAACAGATACCTCGGTAAGGGCAGCTTCCACAAACACTCATCACGACTACATGATATTCTCAAAAGGATATTTCTCTTCTCTCATCGGGCAGGGCATTCATTGCCCTTCCATACTTAACCGATTTCATTGCTTCATTCGATCGCTCAACTTGTTAACAAGTAAAAGTGGTTCAAGATATTGGAACGGGGAGGACAAAAGTAGAGAGTACAGCTTGTATAGTTAGTTTTAAAAATTCATTACTTTCTAATAAAAAATTTAAATGAAACATTCTGTCATATCGAGTTCATCGCATTAGCCTATGTATACTTCAGAGTTGAAACGAGAGCCTGTAAATCCGCTCCGCCACAGTGGAAGTATTGTAACTTCCTTCTAAACTTCTTCACACATTTTTATTAAATTATATATATATCAATTTTGTTTCACTTAAAGGAATGGAGTATCTCACTAGAAGTTATTATAAGGAATTATAATTTTGTTCGTCAGTTCAAAACTGTCGAGATTGTGCAAAAAAATGAACTTTGTCATTTAACTAATCGCCTTGGAAATGAATGAGGATTTTGTTCCCTCTGTACTGTATTGTTACAACGCTTACAATTCTGTATTGTTGTAATACTTATTTAATTTGGTTAATGACCGTTCAGCGACTCAAAAATCAAAATACATCGTCAAACTGTATGGTTTTAGTGTCATATGTTAGGAGAGAAAGAAATTTGCTACATCTGTAATGATTAATTTGGGTAGTGTGTAAAATTATAAGAACTGCTTCCCTTTATTGAAACGGTACCAAATAGACTTTCACATACAATTTCATAAGAAAGCAGTACACAGATTTGGCTAAAAGAGTACATTAAGACTGTTTTACTTATGGAAGATACCATTCTCGATCCTCGGTTCTTCGACATATTTATGTTTAGGCCTACTATAAAAATATTTGCTGTTATGCAACAGTCACACTACAAGATGTTTGATGGAGATTAATGAGTGTTCCAGATGACTGTTTCATTCCTCAAGAAAACTATCATCTACATTCTCCACCAGGGGCGGATCCAGGATTTTGTTTTGGGGGGGGAGGGGGGCTTGAGCGGACTTTTGTTTGGGGGGGCTTGGCTTGGGTGAATTTTGGTTCAGAGGGCTTCCCTTCAGTGGATTTTGGCTTTGGGGGGGGGGGCCTTGAGTCGGGAAAAAGGTAGTATTTATAGCCTCCTCGGGCCTCAAATCCGTAGAGCTAAAAAAAAAAAAGTCTCGAAACTACAATGTCGGGGGTGGACCAAGATACGTTTGGGGGGGGGGCGGCTTGAACCCCCTAGCCCCCCCCCTGGATCCGCCCCTGTTCTCCACCGTAGCACTTGATGTGGTATTATAATTGCGACTGATACCTACAGGACTGGTATTGCATCCGATCATATATATGCCTTTCTGCCTTTCGTAAGGTGATCACCTTTTTTGGCGGAGCATCAGGCTTGTCGTTGATCGAACAGCATCCACGTTCTAGTCAAAACAGAACTTCCATTAATAATTTTTTTCTGCGAATTTCCTTCTTATCTTACAAACTGGGCAATAAATTCGTATCTTTTACTGTGTAAATATATCAATGTCTAGTGGTTACCAAGTTCAATTTCGGAGGTTCAGACGGGTGGTGTTGTTACAGTGGCTCCTAACGGCGATCACGTCATCAGCTTGGTGGACGAGATCTCGTTTGAGTTCCCACCTGCGCCGCCACTGTCGCAGATAGACGACATTCCTCCAGAACAATTCTGCAACGGCGACAACCGGCCTGCGGATTGCGGATCAAACTGCATGTGCACGCACAAGGTCGACGTGCCACTCAACGCCATCGTCGAGGTCGTACTCGTCGACGAAGGTGAGTCCCTAACATCCACTAAATCTACTAAATTCCCACTGTGCCGTTTGCACATGTAAAAATGTAGGTTTCTGGGGTAATATGGCTTGAATTATGCACTGGACTTCGTGTTGTATTCAATGGTGGTTAACATTTTGAAATCCAATAACAAAGGCTAATAGTGTGTGCAGTTTCATTGAAATCTATTCATTATTTTTTGCTTGATGCACAAACATACAGACAAATATTCCAGAATTTACAGCTTCAGTATATATATCATTATGATTTATGTTAATTATCTAAGGCTGCATGTTAACTACTAATACAGGCTATCACTATGTGCAGTTTAATTGAATAAACTTATTAGTTGCGGTATAAGGGCGCACTGGCAGAGAAAAATTCCACAATTTATTGATTTGGTCCTTCAAAAAGTATAACTGGGGACATAAGCTGTCACTATGCACAGTTTCGTTGAAGATATTTCATTAGTTTTTGCATGATGTGCACACAAATAAATATATAGAAGGACAAAAATAACACATTTCGGCCTCTCTGTTGTTAGCAGCCTACATTGTAATTAATCTTTTTGTCTCATCTCTCATACGATTTATTAGAACGCCCGAACTATTTTGAGCATATCTCTCCTGCCTTGTTCACAGTACAACAGCCAAACCTGAGTCATCCATTCCATTTGCACGGGTACGCGTTCAATGTGATTGGTATGGGCCGTTCGCCTGACCGCAACGTGAAGAAAATCAACTTGAAGCACGCCCTCGACCTGGATCGAAGAGGGCTGCTACACAGGCAGTTCAACCATCCACCTGCCAAGGATACCATCGCCGTACCAAATAATGGATACGTGGTCTTCAGATTTAGGGCCGATAATCCTGGTAAGTACGGTATAAAGCCCAGTATAATAGGCTAATTTATTCCTAGGTCATTTATTTTCGGAAATTACTTGCTGATACGATGACTTGCTACTTTTTTTCTTGAAAACCCTATTTCTTTCATAAGAAGAGTTCGACATGTGGAGGAAATGTTACTGCTGTAAAATATATTTCCTTTTATTGCACTATTGCATCACATTTCCAGTCAATGATGTTATAAGTCTGTTTAAGATTACTTATACTCCTTCAGCTTCTAATAATAATAAACCATCTATTCAAAGTTGGTAATGTTAATAATATGAAAGCAACAAAAATAGTTGGTGCACAGCAGAAAAAGGTTCCACGGACACTTTTCCCCAATTGTCGCCATTACAGAAACATTTTTTTAATTTAACAATGCTACAAAACAATGTGATATCCAAACCGTGAATCTTTAGCCAAAACACTGCTTATGTAAAACAATTTTGCTCAGAAGCGATAAGTCACCTGATTTCTTATTAATGAGTACATGAACCGAACACTTACTAAACATTAACGTGATCAAAAACTGTAAGGAAGTTATGCTTCCTGCATATAGCTTCTTTAGGTAACTAAGGGCATTGAATCGAATTAGTTATGATTTTTACAGTGCAATAGCATCACTCCTTAGCCCCCAAAATCGCTGTGGCTGCTTGGCCTGCCATGGCCACTATCCTGTCTCTTCCTTATTGTTTAAGACACAGTTGCACTGGGCCAAACATGTTTCTAGGATAGAGGAACAGCGCCTGCCAAAAACGGTGTTATAACACTACATAGCTAGCCACTAGACACAGTTAAAGATATAGTATAAGGATTCACTGAAAATACCTCTGGACGCATGCCAAATCAGCCTCCGCTAGTTGTGGAAGAACTGATCTCACCATGTCACTAGTATTAGAATTTTCCGAAATCATAAATTGTTACAATGAATGTAATGATATCTCAATATGTTCCGTGTTACTCATGTATCTTATTTCGTATTCCAGAATTAATTAATCAATCAGATCTTTTGAAGATTCAGAAACAAAGCGTAGACTGTCCATAAGTGATTTGAGTATAAACTTTATAAGATCTAGAAAATTGCTGAACAAAGAATGTTGAGGAAAATGTAATTTTTAAAGGTAAATCTGGCCACTCTGGTCAAGAGGAAGAGATCCAAATCTCCTCCTTGAATATGGTACTATGCCTCATCGTCAGCAACGTTAACCGCTTCCCGGTCAGTTAAAAGCCAGTTGTTTTATCAATTGAATTATTCACCACAGTCCTATGATGAGCATTTTAATTTTCCATATGTGAGTGAAAAAAGGAATTAAGAAACACACTAACCCAGCAGTTGTTCACTTGTTTTAAAAAATTCAACTGTAATTCAGAATCATATTTATTGCACTGACTCAAGACTCAATCTCTCTTCATCGCACAGAATATGGGATGGCAGAAGATTAAGTTCCCAAAATTCAGTATTTATTTATAAAATAAGATGCCATTAAATATATGCAATTTATTTTATGATTTGATGCCTAATTCTTGATCAACTCTAAATCCCATCATCCAGTTTCACATACGCTTGTATACTTAATACAATAATTCTGTTTCAGGTTACTGGCTGTTCCATTGTCACTTCTTGTTCCACATCGTGATTGGCATGAACACGATCGTGCATGTGGGCACACACGCAGACCTTCCACCTGTGCCGCCGAACTTCCCACGCTGTGGAGATTTCCTACCGCCCATTGAGTTGCACTGATAGCCAGTTGAGTCCCAATCCGACCCCACATGTTCCTGTTTCGATTCGGTCGGTGAAGGCTTCCGCCAATCCAGGTGCTCTTGTAGCCATTTTTTTTTACTTATTATTGTTCTTGGCCCTCATTTCATTAAGATAAAATCATCAGTAAAGGACCATCTTTTTACTCTAACTCACCATCGATTCTTATGTTCTTGTCGTTGCTTGAAAAAATAAAAATCGTCCTCACAGTTCTCATTTTCTACGTGTATCTGACCAAGCATTGTTGCTGGCCATGGTTGGTTCTAAACATTTCAACCTTTTTTTTTATACAAATCTAGTCAAGAGGCTCATTGCCATTGGCTAAAAGACCACCCAGAGCCAGTCCCATGTTCCATCAAGCTCGGCACGAAATCGCCCAAGTGAATTGTTGTTATTGCTTACTGCATGTCTTGTTGTTTTGTTACTTGATTGTCGAAGAATGGCGATGTAGGGAGGCTGTTCCTGCCGTTGGGTTAGCTTGTCACATGAGCCATTCTGTGCATTCCTGCCGTGCTTGATGCCAAGGTCCCTCAGCACAAATGAGAATATCCAAAGATTCACCTCCAATCATGCCCCCTCTTTGATATATTGTTTCTCATTTCCTTTCGTGAGAGACATGAGATTCTATAGAACATACTATCTTTCAACCATTGAACCTGTTGCTGAGATAAAAAGTGGAAGGAAAGGACACTCAAGCATGGAAGTAAAATAAATATCATCTGTTATATTTACACGATCAGACGTTTCTGCAAGTTGCTTCGAGTATCTTTCCTGCAGCAAACATTCGGTAAAACATTGTTACAAAATTAATACGTCAGTCTTCCAGGGACTTTTGTTAATTCACAATGCCCAGTGCATAGATGCCCTCATTAGAGGAGCAAATGTAATTTCTTTGTTTACTTATGTATTTCCATGTTTTTAATCATGGAGTACAAATTGTAGGTTACCTCAATGATTTTTTCATACAATTAAAGCTGAACTGGTGCAATAATACTGAATTAATAATATCTTTCTTTCCTTCAACTTATATTTATTGATATGTAGTATGTATGTGTATCTAAAGCTATAAACATGCTTCACTCAAAGGTAACAGTGGAGTAAATGTAAATGAAATTCGCTGTATTGTATAGTGAAATTAAATGTAGGAGTGAAAGAACTCTTTTGTGGTTGTAAATATCATACATCATATATACTTATATTTTTGTACATGTTATTAACAATCAACTTTATGATTGTACAGACTAAATGTACTCAGTGACTTAGAAGTTACCTTTCAAGAAAATTTGATCATTTTACGTCCATTAATTTGCAAAAGAAACTGAAAACACTTAGTGTATTTGATCACATTTTTTTTTTATTGGACATTAAAAAGAAACAATTATTTCTTATGCCATGGATTCTGTTTAACTATCATTGGATTTCCATGAAATTATTTCAATTCTTCTTATGTTTTGTTGTTACTTATTTTAGATACCTTTCTATTTAATTATTAAACAAAATACAATCCTAAGGTTTAACTTTAGGTTTGCATAATTAAAACTGTATCAGTATTTCAAGAGCTTGCCATGTGCATACATGTAAGTAGTAATTGCATATGTAATTTTTCAGTTAATAAAGTTGTTGAAATATTTGCAATTTATTGTGCATTTTATTTACGCAGATTATAATTCAAATTCTTTTATTTAAAAAAAAAAAACAAACTATTATGGACAAAAATAGAGCTTCAAAAGACAAATAACAATATGATATAAGATTAAATAAAATGTAATCAGGCAATGAGAAATAATTAAAGTCTTATTACTGGCCTCATTAAATCACTAGAGAGAGTGTCCATAAACCACGTAGCTCCATTTTGGCCTCCTGTGAACCCCTCTCTCCCCCACGTATCCCGACATGGCTTTTACCGCCACCCCCCTTGCCTCACGTAGCATGTAGCTTTTTTCTGCATTGATTCCAGAAGACATTTTGAACTGTTTTCTTTTGACAGACAATCGTAAATTCCAAACGGAAGTAATTAAATGACACAAATTAATATTCACATGCTGTTTTATGTTCTGTACTTCATTTTAACAATGACAAATAATATGAATGTAAAGCTACGTGGCCTGGCTCGGAAACCCCTTCTCCCCCCACGTAGCCCAGCATAGCTTTCCAGCCAACACCTCCCTTCCTTCTAGACCAAGCAACATTGTTTATGGATACTCTGTAAGGTGAACATTTCTTGGTCTGGCAGTGAAAGAGTGCGGTTTTTACTTTAAAAATGCAGTTATATTTCTATGTAGTCGTCATTTAGTTCAATGTAATTTCTCCAATGTTTCTCCAATCAATGGTTCAATTATATAAATTTGAAAAATACAAATTTACAGCTGCTACCACATTTTATTCGAAGCACAACATTTCTCAGCCATACACTTCTTTAACTATGAAAGCAGGTGGAAGTCAGAGGGACTCAAATCTATTGAAAAGGGTAAATGGTACAACAATTTCTAATGTAGATCTATTGGTTTCCTCATTGCCCAAACACCTCAGTGGACAGGAGCACTATCCTGATGAAACATGTTTTCCAGGACTCATTTCACATTTTTTTATTTAGAAAAGTTGCATAGTATTTGGCAGATGAAATAGACTTTGTCTTTTGTGTGTGTGTGTGCAGATTGCTATTTAATTTCTGATGTGCAATACTTATACAGAACAACAAATAAAAATTGGTAGGATTCCTTTTAAAATCATCCAACACTGTTGAGAAATTCATTTTTCCATTTGTTTTTGCCCAGCTATTAACAAATGCTGTACTCATCTTCCACAAAGCTTTCTCATATTAAATTTTTGATGCAAAAATGTACTTGCTTTCTCTTCTAATATGACTATGGCCTTGGCTGCAGATATCTCAAACACATTTAATTGCTGATTGTCCATTACCACATTGTACATCTTATTGATGTTTTCATCTGTGGTTTTCGTTATCCTTTATGAGGGTCATCTTTAAGAGATGGCCACATTTAAATGCAGCAATCAGTGCTTAAAATATAGATATTGAGTTGAAACCTGATTTTCATGATTGCAAAATGTATACAAACATCACTACAAATAATGTATTGATTCCAATGCAATCTCTGTAGAATTAATAGAAGAAAGGGTTGTGATCTGAATGGTTTATGTAGAAGGAAAACATATAGTAAATAGGCCTATATGTGGCTTATTAGGTACACAGAAAAATGATAGTTTTGCGTAATTGTCAGGGGAGAAGGCATATAAATTGTAAACATCTTGGCATATTATTTATTAATAACTAAATTGTGTATGACATATTGAGCAGGTGTTGTACAGAAGTTTCAGAGTCTTCCATTTACTGGAGCGAGTGATGAAGACATGTACCATGGAAATGAGAGACTTTGGTTACAAAACTTTGGTCAGAACATTGCATGAGTATTGTGTAGTAGGATAGGACACACATTATGGGTGCCAACTAAAGGTGTCAGATGTGCAGAGGGCAGCCAAATATATTAATATAATTCACTGTGATTAAGGAGGTGGTTGGAAGTCTCTGGAAGACAACATGAAGGTGAAAAGTGTGATAGATGTGTATAAGGCATACATTAGCATGATGGGAGGATGCATATTGATAGAAGAATTAGGAGTAGTGTGTAGAAGGAAAAGACGAGGATGATCATATACAGGCACTTGATTTAAGCCATAAGGACATGTAGAAATCTTTCTTTTGGAGGAATGAGAGTGAGGGACTGAAATAAATTACTGAGGGCTATTGTGAATAATTTAGCTCAAATACTCGAAGAATTTTAATTAAAAATTCGAAAAATCCAAAAGCAAGTATGCAGGGAAATTGCTGCTGGAGCATTTTCTTGACCACAAGTAAATCATTTAAACTTAAAAATTATGGAGTTATATGCTCAACACTTCACCTCAATTTAAAGTGAAAATACGAGGCATGTTTTTTAAGTAAGTACCATTTTGAAACTAAAAAAAGACGTGCAAATATATATCAATAATTTATTTTTAAAAGAAAGCCTGTACCTTCCTCTACTTTTCTACATAATTCCCTTCAATATTGAGGCACTTGTCATAACTTAGTACCAGTTCTTGAAAACCCTCCTCATAGAAGTCTGCCGCCTGACTTGTTAACTACTGCATCACAACTGTTTTGACTTCTTTATCGTCTTTAAGATGCTGACCGCCCAGGTGTTTCTTCAAGTGCAGGAACAGGCGGTAGTTACTGGGCCCCAGATCAGGGCTGAATGAAGGATGATCTAGAGTTTCCCATCGAAAAGATGTGATGAGATCTTTGGTCTGATTAGCCACATGTGGACGGGCATTGTCATGCAGCAAAAAGATGCCCTTGCTCAACTTGCCACATATTTTGTTCTGGATTGAACGGCACAGATTGTTCAATGTCTCACAAAAAGCTGCTGCATTGGTTGTCTCATTATGAGGCAGAAATTCCACAAGCAATACTCCTTTTCTGTCCCAAAAACTGTGCACATGATTTTAAGGGCAGAAATTGTTTGCTTGAACTTCACTTTTTTGGGTGAATATGAATGCCGCCATTCCAGGGACTGTTGCTTTGATTCAGGTGTGACATAGGCCACCCATGTCTCATCACCCATAACAATTTGGCTTCAGAAATCATCACCATCATTGTGGTACCGCTCAAGGAAAGTCAATGCACTGGCTAAACGTTTGGTTTTGTGCACATCCGTTAACATTTTCGGTACCCAACGTGAGCACAATTTTTGGTAATTCAAGTGCTCGGTCACAATGCCATACAAAACACTACGAGATATATTAGGAAAGACATCACACAAGGAGGAAATCGTAAAGCGTCTGTTTTCTCTCACCTTGTTGTCCACTTTCTGCACCAAACTTTCATTAACGACCGAAGGACGCCCACTCCATTGTTCATCATGCACATTTGTGCAGCCATCTTTAAATCCTCTCACCCACTTTCTCACCATTCCATCACTCACAATGTTTTGTCCGTAAACTGCACAGATCTCACGATGGATATCGATCAGTTTTAGGCCTTTAGCACAAACAAATCTAATAATAACCCGTACTTCACAGTCGGCGGGACTCACGATTATCGGAGGCATCTTAAACACTCAGTGAACAACGTATACAAGGAAGAATTAGACTGTAATGGCGTCAGTGCGTAGGCAAGAGATGCAGGTACCCAGTGCACATGCACGGAACGCCGACCGTAGTGCTGCAGCCACGGTGTGACAAAATGGTACTTACTTAAAAAATACGCCTCGTATGTGTGATATAGAAGTGGACATGTAGAGAAATAGTGCAGGGGCATATGCTCCATTGCAGTTAATAAATAATAATAATCAGGCAGCATCAAATGATGTATGTGATGTAATTCTATGACACTGGGACTTTTATGATCACACAAGTTCTTTTAATATGTAAATTAACAAATGTTGTATGATAAATGTTGAAGAGCAAGTGGAAGGATCATGCCAACAGTGAAAAAATTCTGCAAACCTTGAGAAAGTAGGCAAGGGTCACTAGCAGTGTAACTGAAAGAGTCAGGCTTCATGACCTTTGGATGAAAATTGGTATTGTATTCTGTTGAACATAATTAATCTGCAATCTTACCTCTCTTCCCTCACTACGGGTTTAGTTCCAAGACACCTTTCTCCTTCAACTTTCTGATAGGGTGTCGCATAACAAGCAAAAAGGTTTTTTAAAAAAAAATAGAGGTGGAAAAGGATTGGGGGCAAGGAATGGAAAACAATTCAGCCATGGCCTATTGAGCCACCAATCCCAGCATTTGCACAGAGTGATTAGGGGAAACCATGGAAAACCCAAATCTGGAGGGTGCTGAATGCGAGACCGGAGCATTACTGCTCACACACCATGCTTTGTAAACAGGAGTTTACAAGTAACTCTATTAGCGTAAATATTTTATCAATGGTCAAGTTCTTTGGCCACATACTGGATTATACTTCAACTACATTTAAATACATGATTTCTTAAATTCTTCAGTGAATATATATATTTTCATTACCAAATTAGGTTACATTTTTAACAATCTAAAAATTCTTAATTTTCTTTCAAATTAAAAAACAATAATCTCAATTACAATACAAACAACTTTATTGAAAATCAATTGAAACATTATTAATATTTTTTATTTATCCTAAACAAGACAAAATATGCTATGCACCAGTGGTGGATAGCATATTTATATAAATATCAAAATGAATACAATTAATAAGTTCTACACCCTCTCACAACTATTTAACATCATATTAAAAGGATAATCTCACATATTAATAAGGTAATCTTACATAAAATCTGGAAAAATAATCATTTTTCCTTAGAAACATTATAACCAAAACAAAAAAAATGTTATATTTACATTATCTAGGCAATTGTTGGGAAGAGCAAAAGCTATACAGTTTCCAGAAATTTTCTAAGACCTGTTTAACTGATCCTCATATATTTTTTTTTTTAAATAAAAATCCGTCTTCTAACAACTGGTTTTATTTTTAACTTTCCTCTACCAGACGCGTTTCGCCCTTCTGGAGTGGGGCATCGTCAGTGGCTATAAATAACATAATATACAATATTACAGCATGAATATATGTATATAATTAACGTACTAGATTCGCATACACAAATATGATCAAAATATTATGTTATTTATAGCCACTGACGATGCCCCACTCCAGAAGGGCGAAACGCGTCTGGTAGAGGAAAGTTAAAAATAAAACCAGTTGTTAGAAGACGGATTTTTATTTAAAAAAAATATTTATGCAACAACTGCGGAACATGGCCTACAACAAAGTTAATGATCCTCATATTTTTCTTTAATAAACATGCTTAATGCATTGGGATAAAATTAAGAAAATTTTCATAATAATTGTAGCACTCACTTCCTTCCCTTATAAGACAATAAACTCAAACATTAGAGAAAGTACCTAGTTCACATATGGTTCACCACAATTTCCTGAGGAAACTCATTTTCTGTATCGATATATTGATTAATTCCATGCACCTTGAAAATAAAACAAATTGGCACATTACTGTTGAATACTAATTCTCAAATACATTGGATAAGTGGTCCAACTTTCAAACTTCCTAGCCAAGAGAAATACTTGCTTGTACTTGAAATACACTGAGATAAACAGTGGGAACTGCTGCTGGTTGTCAATTCTTAAGAATTTTTCAGAATTCACATGATGTACTTATACATTTTACTACACCTATAATCTAATTTTAAACATACTTAAAACAAAACACCACAAACATAAACTAATCCCAAATTTGATTAATAATAACACTGTTGTTGGTTATGGATCTTAATGTGTGATGTTGTCATCTTCACGAGCATAAAAAGAAGTGAAAATGGAAGTCGCACAGTGTAACCTATTGGCACCACTGCTATTAGTTATTCTAATAAATAATTGTGCCAATGGTTTACTATCAGAAGTATCAGATTGTTTACAGAGACATAAGCCTATATAATAGGAAAAGTAGTAGATGACTGTGAACAGCTGCAGGGTGATCTGGATAGGATATCTAGATGGGTAGATCAACATTGGATAAAGATAAATTCAAAGAAGAGTCGTTTTATTAGGTACACAGATTAAAAAACTAAACGTTGATTACAATTATAAGGTGGAGAAAGACGTGGTTATTGAAGACTTGAAATTTAAATACCTTAGCGTAACTCCTGATAACAAAATCAATTGGAAAAGACACACTGGAAAAGTAGAAAAGGTTTCCTACTCCTTCATTTGTTGGAGATAGTGTTGAGTGGATGTACCAGAGAAATAAAAGTAGTGCATGGAAGGGAAAAGATGGCCATGACCACAAGCTGGCACTCGATTTCAGGCACAAGGGTGTGGGAAGATTCTCTTTTTTAGGTAAGGGTGTCAGGGATTGGAATGAGTTACCAAGAGAAATGATGAATAATTTACCGAAAACTTTGAAAGAATTTAAAGATAAAATTTGTAGAGGACAAATTTAGGTAGGTGCAGGATAGGGGAAGATGGGTGTGTAGGGAAATTGCCACCGGAGCCTGTGCTCCATTGCAATTAAATTAAATTAAATAAATGGGTTGCAAATTTTGGTCACACCACTGGTTGTGAAGTTTGGAACCCATATTTTTTTGTATCAAATACAGGAGTTGGAGGATGTGCAGAGGAGAATGGCTGTATTGTGGAAATTACTTCAGGACCAAGTCAGTAACTGATATGAAAATGGAGCTGCATTGGAGTTGACTGGATGACAGTAGGAGGGCAAAGAGAGTTATGGGAATAAACAAGGCACATATTGATGATAAGGCATGGAAAGATATTTATGGAAGAATTAGGAGAGGTGAATGGAAAGGAAAATATGACCATGACCACAAGCTGGCACTCGATTCAGGCATTCGGGTATGAGAAGATTTTCTTTCCTGGGTAAAGGAGTCATAGATTGGAATAAATTACCAAAAAGATGATGAATAATTTATCAAACCTGTTGAAAGAATTTAAAGTAGAAATTTGTAGAGGGTAATAGTAGGTGGGTATAGGAATACGAAAAATGGATGTATAGGGAAATTTCCACTGGAGCCTGTGCTCCATTACAACTAAATTAAATTAATTAATTAACATGGAACCTAAAAATTAATGCCACTGAGAAAGAAAAGATTGAAAAATGTCCAGCCTGACTTAAAAACAGCAACACATAAAAGTAAATACAAGATGGAAACCAGATGACTAAGGGAAGAGCATCAGTTGATTAAATTGACAAAACAATGGAAGATAATATGTCTGGGGAAAAAATAGCATTCACAATGAGTAAATGGGTTACTCATAACTATTCTTCCTGCTTACGCTTGGTTGTTATTACTGCAGAATATAGATGCATTGGTCATATAATTGTAATGTATGAACTTCAAATGAAATAAAGCCAAGAAATAGATGATGCATGACTGATCTTCCAAACAAAAGATTAAACTCAACAGTATCTGCCTGGAGACAGGACAATCAGACATCAACAAAACATTCCTAGTTAAGAAAACAGCTGGTGGAATGTACTAAAACAATTCGTTTAGTTAAGTACCGAAAAGGTCTAACAAACCGGATCAAAATTAAGTCATACTTGCGAATTGAAAACAGTACATAACATTCAGCAGTAAATATTTGGCACTGTGATTGTTTGAAAAAATAGAAAGGCCATCAACTAAGCAGAAATCTACCCTCAACTTGAGAAAAGAGATGAATACATATTGATATTCTATCAAAGACTTACCACAGACATTATATTCTGATCAATATGTAAGATGGTACATTTTACATTAGCAAAGGAGGATAAATTGATCCCTCCCAACCTACTTCTTCATACTATGCTTGGCTTCTAGCAACTTCCATTGTTAATCACTACTGACTTAAATAAATGTAGGGACAAATTTTGGAATTGTTACAAAATCAGTTATGACTACTTTCAGCTAACACACCACCTCCAGTTGCAGCCTTTTTACCCTTGATTAATAGCAAAATCTCCTTTTCATTGTACTGACTGTGTCACTGACATGGGGGCTTGGAGGGGAGGTGCACTTCCCTGTTATGAAAGAAAATACACGGATAAAGATTAAGAAACAAAATTTTTATTATTAAATTCACTGTTTGAATAATAAAGACACCTAGCTTGCTGTCCATATTTGTTCAACACCTTGTCAATAAATTCAGTATCCTTAGTTAATAGGTAATAAGTGTTATATGTAAGGTATAAAACTTAAACTTAACTTAGTCCACAACCCGAAGGTTGGTTGGATCCTCCCGAAGGAGGCATACTAAGCCATTTTGTCGGAGGTACGACGGCCAGTTCTTTTCCTCTGGGACCTACAGTTTAACGTGGAATCCGAACCACGGAGCGTCCTGGCATAGCTCATATGAAATATGATCAAACACACACACACACACACAAAACAGATGCACCTGCCTTAAAGTAATCCTGCCCGTGCCCATGGTCACTGATGGTGGTGAACACAAAAGTAGTTTTAGTTGGCATTATTCAGCAGGATGCAGAAAGTTTACCTTCACATTTACACTAATATGAGCATGTCGCATTAAAGTCACATCAGAAATGAGAGTCCACGTATTTACTGATTCCTATTTGACTAGAGTCTTACAACATTTCTTGGCATTGCTGTAAATTCTTTTCAGTCTTCATGTCTGTATCTAGCACTTCTTAACATTCACAACACTCAAGGGTAGATAATATTTAGAGCAGTTAAGGAACAAATCGGGCAATACACTCTCATTTACTTTTTCATGCATTGTCATGACACACTTTCTACAGATGAATTGTGACATCATATGTCAGAACTGCAGTTACTGGAAACTGTACACTGAGTTCTACGCTTGCTAGGGAATGAGAATAATAAATTATGTTATGCATACCAGAGCACCTTTAGCTATACCCTTTTCATTTGCTGATTGTTTAAGGAGATCCTTGGTCTTCACACATATCATAACATCATACAGCACTTGCGCCAACATAGAGAATTGAAAGGTTAACATCTGAATGCAGACTTCCCTAATTTCACTCAGGAATGGGGAATCCTGCTAGTTTAATAATAGGTTTTTTTTATATTGCTTTGCCAAGGCACAAGATTTTCATAAACAAACAGACTAATCATAAATTAAAACAATAAGGTATTGAAGGATCAGTAAATAACACTTTCACTGAAGATAACATTTTCCACAAATTGAATAGTATAAGTCTCTTATGTGGAAGATTTTACAAAAAAAAGGGCTTCAGTTCAAATGAAAACAACATAAAATTTGGAGTTTGTGTTGAACATTTTAACTATTGACCATTTCATTGGAAGTCACAGTCCCGTAACTATAATGGTGAATAACTCTCGAAAAGTGCCATTCATGTAGCACAGTATTCAGATGTTTTGTTGATCATAGCACAATTCATCAATAGCATAATGTAAATTCTGTTATCGAAGACACTGTGTCTGGTGGTGGCACAAAAACACACAAGTCTCTATTTACAGACTTATGCAAACATCTTGCACTGATAATCATCTTCTCTTCAAGCTCTGGGGTCGAGAGTCAAGTGCCCGCTTTTCTTCCAAATCAGCGATCCAGCCTGCTTCTTGTTATAAATGTTATAGAACCCTGTTTATCACACAGTTTCTTCTTTCAACAGACCTTGTTTATTCAGACCTCCATTAAAGCCAATCTCGGCTTAAAAAAACTCAAAAATCATGAGAGCTGGTCTAACAGATGTGCTGATTTTTGATTAATCAAAAAACAGTCAACAATGAGTAAGAAAATCCACCACCATTGCTGTCCCACAACAAACAATCAGTTATACTTTACACACCAGAATTTTTATTAAATAAAAAAGTAAAAAGAGAATATAAACATTGTGATAACACTATCAATATTCTGAATGAGTAACACCATTGGCCACATAAAAAATGTGATAATTTTATAGGTGTTCCACTGCATAGTGCTATAAAAAATGATACTTTGATAACATACTCTGTCTTAATCAGTTTCTTATCTTAATGAGTTGGAATTTGACTTAATTGGCAAGATGTGGAGATTGAACTACTGACCACATTGCTTCCCTCTTTCCCTGTCATATGTGGGTTACTGTTCTTTCTTCAACTCTATAGTCCCTGTGACTCTATATGAAGCCTGCTCTATAAGTCTTTCTCCAGTCTTATCTCATTTTTGAACACATAAACAATTTCTGGCCATGTAATCCTTTCTCACATTTATAACATTTGTGTTTTTGAGAGGAGTTGTAGCATATATTTCCACAACACACTGACAAAAATGCCTTGATCCTAACTGACTGGCTGTCATGCCTGCAGATAATCAAAATCTATTTTTTGGCTAATGTCAACAACATTGTTGGTATCAAACCAAACAGAGGGGAAAGGGGGGGGGGGGTGAAACTGGGGCACTTGCCACATGTGGCAATATCAGTGGGGAAGTACAATCGTGTTTGAAGGGCAGCAAATTATGTTGCAGTGATCCTTTTTTTAGCTGTACTTAATACTGCCTTGGGTGGCAACAATCAGTGCAGTGACACTCAGTTTAGTGACAGTGGGGGTGACAGAATAATGAATCATTTTTGAAGGGGTGGCAATCTAACAGTTTTTCCATGGTTAGGAAAATTCTTAGATCCATCCCTGGTACCGAACATTTTCACAATAAATGCAGTGAATGTAGTCTGTAACGTATATTGCACAGTGGTCTCCAATAGAATAAATATTTTGACCAATATAAAATTCACAACACTCATACACTGTATACCTGTTGAATTCTTATACTCAGATCACTTTTCATGAAACAAAGCCTATGGTAGATTCTTACAGGGGTTAGACAGTTTTAATATCACATATTATCCTGGAAGTTTTTCACTTATACTATATGAAAACCAAAGTTTTAATCAGATTTTATAGCTTAAGTGTCTGTCATGGTGTTTTGACCTAAAAACCAATCTATTTGTTGCATTTCATAGTTGTCTTGCTTAAATATGTAATGGAAAGTTCAAGATTCAATGCCTGATTTTATTTTATTTTTAGTTTAATGATATAATTCGGATGGATCATAAGCTCGTGTGGGAATTTTCCTACATGCATAGTTTTAGAAGCCAAAGACATAAGCAGATTTTATATCTCAACTGCCCGTCATTGGTGTTTTAACCTAAAAACCCGATCTGTTCGATGGACTTCATAGCTGCCCTGCTTAAGTATGCAGTGGAATGTTCACGACTTAAAGGTAGATTTTTTTTAGTTTAGTGATTTAATTTGGATGGAGCATATCCTCCAGTGGCAATTTCTCTATATGGATAGTTTTGCATTAAAAAAATTAATTTAAATTTTTTCTGAGCTTGAGGTAAAATATTCAGCATATCTCTCAGAAATTTAATACAGTGTCTAACACCCTTATGTATGAAATAAGATTAATAATCTTCATTATGCCTAAAATCAAATGAAAGTTTATTATAACAGTTATATTTTCCCTTTGATGTATTACAATTAATTCTACAAATACCTATACAGTTCTCATCTGCAGTAAATACCTTATGCGCAAACCAGCGCTCTCTTCACCATCTCCTGTCTTCCAATGACTATTACCCTGTTCCTTTACCCATCATTTCCACAAATAAATCTAACAGCACTCCTTTGCAACTCCTCCAATTTTTGAATTATGGGTCTCACACTACCCCACCTCACTGATCTGACCATCTTCTAAATCACTATTTCCAAAAAACGCAGAACATCAAAGCCTCTAAAATCAAAATAATTGGCATGTAAATTTCAACAAATTGATATTACTGTTACACTTCTCCAGTCCTTGGTAACCACTGAGTCTGGAGACTTGAACTAAATAGTATTTCAGTATATGGTACAGCGACAAAAGTTCCTATCTTTTATACATCTGTAGAAATATTATCAGTAACCCTCGGATTTTTAGGTCCTAAAAATCTTATTTTGGGTGTCTAAAATAGGCTCTATTCCAGTGCAAAATATGTTCTAAAAATGTTAAAATAAAATATCAAAATTGTGGTTATGTTTATGAAATATCATAAATAAAAATTCTTTAATTAATAATGAAACATCGAGAAGTGTAATTCAGCAAAACATTATTTTATTTAGTTGGCTCAAATTATCTAAAATCAAGAAAACTCTTGATGTGTATTTGTCATTTATTTCCTATTGATGGAGAAATAAATTTGGAATGCATCTCTGTTGGATATTTATAGGTACAAAAATTTGTATGTTTATATGTATAGATTTTTATTATATATGTATAGATTTTTATTATATATTAATATTTTTACTGTATGTATGTTATTTTTATTGGATTATTTAAAAATAGTTTACAAGGCCATTTATATCAACATTCTCAGATGGTCAATTCCACAATTTGCAGATTGTTAAATTATTGACCAAACACAGTCAGACATTTATTTTGAACAACCAAATTGCACCAATTGTATATTTAAAATCCACTGTTTGCAACATAGACTGTTCAGCAATCCAACACTGATGGGAAAAATGTTAAATTTAAAGATTTTTTTAAAAAATATGTATTATTTTGATATAACTATTAATAATATCAAGTTAAAAGTATCAAACAGTCGGCAAAAATTGAGGTGGTAGATTAAATCACCTGGTTGCGGCCCTGACGATCAGGTTTTGAAAGCCAGTTGAAGCCAAAGACGAAGTCAAACACCTGTAATGGCTCCCCAAGCCCACTCAGCCTGCTATCTGCTGAGTATTGTGGTGGAAACTCCACGAGCAGGTAAGGAACAGCCAGAGCATGGCACTGACCCAGTCACATCTTTCTAGTGCCAATGGCTGCAATGGGAATGCACAGCTCTACTTCTGTGAATCATGGGGGAAGTGGGAAACACCGTAAAACACTGTGGCCTTTACCTTTTTAAAAGTTTCAAAGTAGTTACCGCACATAGGCACAATAACAGGGCTCCCTGATGCTAGGAAAATCCTGGGCATTTTTTACTATTTAAATTTCTGTCCGGTGCCCAGATGCGATGTTCAATTTTGTGATACTATGGAAGGATACCTGTCCTATTTTTCATTCAAAACTTAATAAAGCTACATGTACAACATTTACAATGTTAAAGTATGGTTAATACTACAGTGAAAAAAAATTCAACATATTGTTACTGTTTACTCACCTGTTTGTTGCATACTATGCAACATACAATGTTTCCATCCATTGAGAAATTGGGAAACTAGATAATCCACTGCATAATAATAGATGATTTTGAAATCGGTACCTTGATCATACTGGTTCTTTTTGAGAACACACAGCTGGCTGATATTGTCTCTGGCTGACTGCAGCTTCTGTGCAATTAATAGTAAACAAGGACCAAGTGACAATGACCCCATACAAGTTCACTTCAATTTTTGGAAATTAACGACTTATAAAATATTTGTGTTTTTCTTAGTTAAAATGCTTTTGTTTATATTCAAAAGAAAAATACATAAAATAGGTAAAAATAGGTCCAAACAACAATTTAGGCATTTTTAGACACTATAAAATCACAAATAATGGCCTTAAATGTCCATAAATCCATATGTAATGTTATTTTTATGTATTTCAATCAGGAAGAAAATAGGTTTTTCCCTAAAATCCAAGGTCTAATTATCAGTAAAAGCTGCTATACACTTTTTTTAATATTAAGAATAATACTTGTTTTTACTTTAATCACCACTTTTATTGAATCAACTTTTAACAACAACAACTTTTGTCTTCTATTTACAGTCAACCATAGAATACTAATTCGTACAGGGTTGCCAATATAAATGTACAATACCAACACCCCTCCTTACATTTATATTGCAATCTATAGGTAACACAACAGGTTCATAAAACTTAATAGTTTCATATAGACAACTTACTAAATACTACTCTAATTTTTGATATTTAAGGATTCTCTGAATTTAATAAATTTGACACTTCCCAAAGCTTTAGTTAATACATCTGCAATATTATTTTCAGACCCTATTTTAATAACATCAATAAACTTTTCTTTGACATTTTCATGAATATAATGGTGTTGAACCTCAATGTGTTTAGAGTTCTTAGTAAAATTTCCATATTTAGCTATTGCTACAGCGCCTGAATTATCTTCATACATTTTTACTGGTTTTACACATTTTAATAAATACATCATTAATTAGGCTTCTTAGAAAATTGATTTCAGTTACTGCTTCTGACAGGGCAATGTATTCTGCAAAGGTAGAAGATTTTGTCACACAGTTTTGTTTTTTTGATTTCCACAAGATAACATTTCCATACAATCTAATTACATATCCGGTAGTAGATTTTCGGTCTAACACATCTCCTGCCCAATCAGAATCCACATAGCAATCCAATATATCAGCATCGTAGTTTTTATAATATTTTAGTTTTAATGTCTTAGTCAAAAACAAATATTTCAACACCCTAAGAGCATACTTAAAATGTGTCTCATTACAACAGTTTTGAAAACGACTTAAATAGTTTACAGAGAATGATATATCTGGTCTAGTACCATAACTAACATACAACAATGCTCCTATTAAATTTCTATACTTGATATCTTCATTTAATTCACATTTTTCTAATTTCAAATTTATTTCCATAGGTGTTTTATATAATTTAGCATTTTCAATATTATAGCGTTTTGCTAAAGATTCAATGTAACGTTCCTGACTCAGAGTCAAAATGTTATTTTGTTCATAGTTATACTCAATGTCTATACCAATGTAATTTTTTACTCTACCTAAATTTTTCATTTTGAATTTATCTGATAGCTTGTTTTTAATATTGTTAATAACATTTTGGTCTCTGCAGCAAATCAACAAATCATCAACAAATAACAAAATATAAACAGTTACATCTTCTACTTTTTTGAAATATAAACAGTAATCATATTTGCATCGTTCAAACTCTAGTTCAGTCAAAAAAATGTTGAAACATTCATACCATGCGCGTGGGCTCTCTTTTAGGCCATACAAAGATTTGTTTAGCTTATAAACTTTATCAGAGCCATCTTCATAACCTGTTGGCTGCTTTACATAAACTTCTGACAAAACTTTACTATTTAGAAATGCAGTCTCTACATCCATTTGATGGATTTCCATAGAATTTTGACAACAATAAGACAATAAAAGCTTTAAGGTTGGCATTTTTGCTATAGGAGAATAAGTATCATCTACACAGTCAGTTTGTTGAAAACCTTTAACTACTAATCGGGCTTTATACTCACTTTCACTCTTCTTTTTGTATACCCATTTCACATCAATCACCTTTTTGTCCTTGGTTGGCTTGTCAACGAGTGTCCATGTACTGTTTTTCACTAGGCTGTTCATCTCATGGTCCATGGCTGCCTTCCATTCATTTGCATCATCGCAGTTCACTGCCTCCTGAAAGTTTTCTGGTGTCATAGCATCACAGTAATTTACACTGATACAATAATAGCCAAACTCATCAGCAAATCGCGTTGGAGGTTTAACTTGTCTTTTTGATTTCTTTCTGTCCATGTCTTCATCAATTTCTACATCATTGTTACTGTTTGGTGTATCTGTATCATTTCCTCCCACACATTCTGGATTATCCTTTTCAATTTCTTTTCCTTCTTCCAAATTTTCATCTCTCTCATCTTGAAATCCACACAATGTCACGTCTTCTTCTACAATATCACAAAATATTTCATACGGACTTTTCTTTTCAATGGTATTGGTCAAGGTTCTATTTTTGAGGTAGGCAGCTGTTTTAATTATTTCTGGCCAATATTTTCTTCCAACTTTAGCTTCTGATAAGAGACATCTTGCCATATCCATTAGAGACCGGTTATACCTCTCTGCAGTTCCATTTAATTCGTGAACATATGCTGGACAAGGTTTTATAACGATTCCTTTCTCTCTTGCAAACTGAAAAACTCTTGAATTTATATATTCGGTACCATTGTCACAACGCAATTCTTTTATTGTCTTATCAGTGAGGTTTTGTACTTCATTAACATATTGCACTAAGCAATCATATACTTCATCTTTTGTCCTGATACAATAGACTTTAACCAGTTTGCTGTAGTCATCTATAAAACTAACAAAGTATTTTTCACCATGGTCTCCTACTGTTTGATGAGGACCATTCAAATCTGTATGAACTATTTGTAGTATATCATCTGCTTTTCTTCTGTTATTATGAAAAGGTAAGTTATGCATTTTATTTTCTATACATGTCACACACCTAAAATATTCTTGTTCAGTCTCTTTAGGCAATCCTTCCAATGTTTCATTCTTGCACATCATTTCTAAATTATTGAAGTTTACATGTCCCAGCGTACGGTGTAATTTCTCTTTCACAGTCATTTTACTTTTACTTAAATTTGCTTCCAAGGTATTTTCATTCACATAGCTTCTCATCTTATATAATCTTTCATCTTTAATTGCAACCCCTATCACCTTTCTATATGGGTTATATATTTTTGCCAATCTCCCCTTTGACACAATTGAGTTTTTGTCTGTAATTCTTGAGTAACTTAATAAGTTTGCTTTCATTTCTTTAACATAGAACACATTTTTCAACATCACTTCTGATTTTTTTCCATAAACCATAAAATTTACCTTTATATTTCCAATCTTTTCAGCTTGTAGTATTCTACCATCACCAATTTTGACTTTTACAGGTTTCTTTAATGTCTCACAAGATTCAAAGTATTCATCCGTGTTAATAATATGGTCTGTACAGCCACTGTCAAGTAACCATTCTATTTCTCCTTTTTTTGTCTCATTTTTTTCATTTGTTGTTGTATTATTTGCGATAGTTGTATGAAAACTATTCCCATATTGCTCATGATGATCATATCTGGGTCGCTCGTTATTATAATGTCCTCGTCCATGAAAGTTTCTTGCATTATATGTACCTCGTCCTCTTTGTGTATATTCAGTATGAGTACGACATTCTTTTTGAAACTGACCTGGTTTAAAACAGTTTGTGTGTGACGCTGATGATGTCTTAGTTTCTGCTCGAAAAGCATTAGAGCTGTCACCTGATGTCTCATTTGATTCTTCTTCGGTCCTTTTCAATTTTATTTTACTTTTCAAATAATCTACTGTTCTGTCCTTTTCAGGGAGCACGTCAATCAAGTCCCCAATATGACTATAATTCTGCGGCAAAGATTTCAGCATATAATTCAGTTTTTCTTGTTCTGATATTACCGCCCCGGCTTGTTTCAGTTCGTTTACACACTTTTCAAAGTCGTCGAAGAACAAAGACACTTCTGCGTAATTTTTCAATTTGACATTTTCGAGGTTATGTCGGCATACAATTTGCAAAGCCGTCGACTTTTTCAGATACATTTCATCAAACTTTTGAATGATTTCGTAGGACGTCTCTAATTCACTTATGTATTCCAATTGTCTGTTCGTTATTGCGCTGTAAATATAGTTGGTAGCTTGAATATCACGATCGTCCCATGTGGCATCGTCGGCAGATGTTTTAGGTCGCATTACTACATCTTTACACTTTTCGAATTGTAGGAACTTGAGAATACGTATTTTCCAAATGCTATAGTCTGAACCATCGAAAATTGGAATGTTAATATCACTATTTTTCGTTGCCATTTTCACGTAGATGATCTTTTTATATTTTTCTTGTTTGCACACAAAAAATCCTTGTTTTCACTTTAGTCCTTTTAACAACCACAACTTTTGTCTTCTATTTACAGTCAACCATAGAATACTAATTCGTACAGGGTTGCCAATATAAATGTACAATACCAACAACTTTAATTTATCCTGTCTAATAGTCTTAATATCCTAACAATATATTCCTAATTTCCTAACTGCTCATTTCTAATTATAATAATTATAAGGAGAAGCCTCTGCACTTATTTTCCCCCTCCCATTTCTAAATGAAAGTTCCTATTGATTTCATTAAAATTTTTAGTTTACATCTCTGCCTTTTTTAATATTCTAATTAGCTTCTTCCTAATCCTTTTCTATAATTTCATTAACATTTTCTCTTCTTCTCAGTTATTTAACATGTTAATAGAAATTTCTAGGTTTCTAATTTAGTGATGCCCCTCTTCACCATACATAATCTGTAGCTTCACTATTTGATGCTGTGGATTCTTTGTTTATTTGTTCTTAGTTCCTTGCTGTGACACTATATTATAATTTAATTCTCTTCTTACCAGTCTCATTACTCTCCTCACCTACCTATCGCAATATGAAGGTGTTGTGATTTTCTTTATTCTTTTTGCTTTGTTATAAACATTTATTTCACCATTCTTGCTATCTTTTTGAACTAGTTATTCCTACTTCCTCTCCACTGTACTAGTGCACTGAAACTTTCCATGAAATATTTCTTCAATCCTGAAATGTTTGCTTTCCATAATAGTAGCCTACCCACAACCATCTTAATTTTGGTCACAGGTTTACTGGACAGTCCTATATTAATCAGAACTGCTTCATAATCATTTATTCTCTCTGCAACCTAAGATCATTTGAAGTTATTATAAATCATAACTAGGAAAGATTTTGTCCTTTCTCTTGTGTAAATTCTCTATAACAGTAAAGAATTTAAAAATCTTTGCTTCATTGTTTTATTAATCTAATTTTTCTTGGAACATTCAAGAAAGATATCTGAAGGACAGACATCCCAGAGGAGGAGAAACAGAGAGATAGAGCTTGTTGAAGGACGCTAGGTGGAGAGATTGGCTACGGACAGTTTTGTCGCTGCAGTAAGTAAATGAATAATTTTGCTCCTAAATCACACCTGGTATATTAAAGTCCTCACCAATAATGAACATCTTATCCCCCCCCCCTCCCTCCTTGGTCCTCTGAACTTTAAATGGGAAATCAGGTCTCCTCACTTCCAAAGGCCTCATTTTACTCATTCATTTTTCCCCTTCCTATCTTCTAAAGAATTCTTCTATCCAGCAAGTCACCTCCTGGTTTGTACCAGTGTACTTATTCTTATTCATAACCATTCTTTGGCTAACTCTGTCAAATGCTTTGAAAAGATCTGTGCCACACTGCATTCTTAGCCTCCCTAGTCAAATTAATTTTATCTCAGAAATAAACTGTGGAGAGTCAGATCAATACCCTATTCTAAATCCTTGCTGTTGTCTAATAAACCACTTCCGTTCCTCACAATTTTTTATAAAGTCATTGACTGTAAAACTCAACATAAATTTGCCCACCAATGAAGTCAAACTAATAGGCCTAAAGATCCCACCCCATTTCTCTCCCTTCGATTATAAATTGGAATTGCAAGTGGGGTTTAGACGATCGGACAGGATCTGAAAAATCGGGCCCAATAAAATAGGCACCCGAGAAAGGGCTCCCCCACCATTCTACAAGATGTTCCCTTGCTCGACCGTTACACGACCAGTTATCTGATCCGTTTCTCTGTCATCAGCTCTCATAGATTGTTTTGTGTGGATATTGCCACGCCCAGATTTTCAGATTCTGCCATTCGTTTCGTGACCCTGCCCAAGTAATTATTCTTTTGATAGATATTTGTCCTTAATTTATCAGCTTTTTATATATACCGGTATATATATTTATTTATAGCTCAGTTTGCAATGGTGCTGGCGCCCATTGAAGGCAGCCTATTACTGAGGGAAGAGAAAGTGGTCATTGCCCTAATTATATTGGCGGCTACCACCACTGAAAAACCATGGAAAAAGAGGGAAACTTGGGCAAAACGCTTCTACTTGAAGTGTCCAAAATTTAGTCACGTAAGACTTTTGGAGGTTAAATGGAGATGATTTAAAAAAATTCTTGAGAATGACTCTGAATATTTTCGAAGAGTTGTGCCAAATGGTCAAGCCATTTATCGAGAAAAAGAACACAGTCATGAGAGAGGCAGTGACTGTTGAAGAACGCCTAATCATAACTCTTCGGTATTTAGCAATTTTGAGGAGTTATGCAGATCTAAAATATAGTGCTGCAGTTTCGCCTTCCTTCATAGTATGATTCATAGTACCAGAAACATGTAAAGCAGTATTTAAAAGTCTAAAAAGTGGTATAAAAGGTAAGAAATAATTAAATTAAATTAATAATTAAAAGTATGAATGGGGTAGTAAAATATCTGGAAAAAAAGTTAGTTAAATATTTTTTACTATGCATCATTTTATCACAAAATAAATTACAATTATGTGACACGAATATAATTGAAACTAAAATAATGGAAATGCTAAAAAAATGCATTATAATATATCACATTATCAATAAATAAACTAATAAGTATAGTGATGTAGTGACAATACATAAATGAACCATTAAATTAAAATAAAAAATTAAACATTTTTGTATTTATAAGTTAAATAGTTGCTTAGCTCGACAGGTTCTTCAACACTATGCAAGGTGGTTGCAACTGGGGTGGGGAATGTGCAAGTGGCTTGTTGTGTGACAGAAAGGAAGCCGGTAAGGGAGGTGGTGAGGAAAATTTTGCTGTTAATGTTGTGTGAACACATGGTGAGATGAAGGCGATTTACATGAAATTGTGGAGAGGGTAGACAAATTGTTCATCTTGGCATGGAATAAGACATCTGCAAATATTTTCTGTGCAATAATTTTCTGCACAGGTTCTACAGTTTTTAGTTGCACTGCCAGGCTTCTCGCGTAAATTAAGTACTCGTCATTATATTTAGACGTGATTAAAGTTGTTGCAACTTGAATACGGCGATCTTGTTTTTTCCTTTAGGCAAGTTTTGCCCTTTTGGGTGGTACTGCAGTAAGTTGCTGATTGGTACTTCTTTCAGGTGGAGAATTGAGGTGGGTTGTAGGATGTTTTCCAGCAGTGTATGACGCTCGAAGTCTACTGACCCCTAGAATATATCATGCCACAATTAATAAAGCACATTGTGATGTAGCTGTTCATATAGATTCTGTATGAATGAGATAAAAGTGGTGTTTCTGAATATTATTTTTATTATTTCTTTTTTCAGCTACCAAGAACTACACAAGAATGGTATGACGTCGCAAAAGGCTTCAAAAAAAAGTGGAATTTCTCTCATTGCCTAGGCGCTATTGATGGGAAACATGTCGCAATCTATAAACCGACTGGCAGTGGCTTTCTTTTTTGCAATTATAAGAAGTTTTTCCATGTTATCTTATTTGCTGTGGTTGATGCTGAATGTAGGTTTATGTATGTTAACACAGGAACAAATAGAAGTGTTTCAGACTCAACTGTGCTAGAAAATAGCAAATTCTATGAACCATTAATGTCGGGAGCTTTAAATTTACCCGATGAATGCCCTCTTCCTGGCACTAACATACAACCACCATATGTTTTTACTGGTGATGGTGCCTTCGCCATTAACATACATATTATGAAAAGATTCGGTTTGTAAAACATAACTCACAGAAGGAGCATTTTTAACTACCGTCTTTCCCAAGCAAGACGGGTAGTGGAGAATGCGTTTGGAATTTTGGCATCCAGATTTGGAGTTTTATGCCAAACCATTGCAGTGGATATTAAAAGAGTGAACAGTATTGTCCTTACCTGTTGTGCTTTGCACAATTACCAATCAGCTAAAAACCCGTAATTTATAAACGAGAGCCAAGAAGGTTATGAAGATGTAATCAACATGAACTTTCGTGGAGGCAACAAAACCAATTGTTGTCATAATGCAATAATGCCAGAAATCGTAATAATGAAGGTAACAAAGTACACGACTTATTCGGTGAATATTTTAACAATGAAGGAAGTGTTCCATTGCAGGAAGAAATGATTAGAACTATTTCTGAAACACAGATTCTATCTGAGTAAATAAGTCTCACTGTGAATAGTAAAAGTAGTATTAATATTGTTTTCATTTTCACCTTTATATTTTGTACTTAATATGTTCAATAATAAATATGTGTGCAAAAACTAAAACTGTATTACCTCGTTATCTTCTTCCTGCAGGGAATTTGTCCCAGATATTGACAATTCTTTTTTACTAAGAAAAGTGAGTAAGGAGAAATACCAAAGTTTGGGTACATACGCCTCACTTGCCGCACTACCTGTGCCCATGGTTTCTTTAACCAAAAAAAAAAAAAAAAAAAAAAAAAAAAAAAAAAAACCTAGTTACCAAAGAAACAAACAAAGTAATACAAAGTTTTAGGTATTAAAAAGAAGAAAAAAAGGAATAGAAGCAGCAACTTTAGTGGGACTTACCTTTTTTATTTCTTTTTTATAACAATTGCTCCTGTTTTCTAATTTTGTTTTAAGATCTAACACGGTCGCAGACGGCCTAATGTTTTTGTAGATATCCAGAAGAGTTTCATACCCTTGCTGCCTAAAATCTTTATTGAAATACAGTTCGTTGCTTGGGTCCCATAAATGTTTTAAATGATTTGAGTACCTCAAGCATGTTGGTAATACACTCTGTTTCTCGAGTACCTATTTCATTTTCCATTTCTGAATAGAATAAACAAGTGATATATGAAGTGAACATACACCACAACACATAAACAAATAGGCCTAAACCCGCGGCAAAGAAGAATAATGAGGTGGAGGGGGTGACCTGGAGCGCGGGAGTACATGTCCGGTCGGGACGGGGATTTTGCAGTTGTGACCTGACCATCCGATCACGTCGCCCCGCTCAAATTTGGTCCGCTGCTGCCTATCCCGCTTACACATTCTCCAACTCCTGTATCTCATACACAAAATGTGGGTTTATTTGCCACCTGTATGACGATTTGTAACAGCTGCACCAAACCAGCTGCTCAGTATCCCAGCCTTTTTTAATATTCTCTGTAAAATTTTCTCCATCTTTCCTTCCAGTAACTACAGAAAATACTAGTGGGATAACTAATTGTCAGTGTTCCCCACCCATGCGACATATCGTATGGTAGAATCGCATACAATTCTGATGGAGATACAATATTTGACACTTCTCAAAGGATTTTAAACCAAAGACAATGTTAGATAGATAGATATATTCACTTTGATCCCATGGAGGAAGGAATAATTCCTTCCTCCATGTTTGATCCCATGTGAGAATAATCTCGGGGATGTGGAACAGTACATAGACTTATTAGTAATGTCAATATTACTATATAATTGATAATATTATTATATATTGACAACAAGTTAGCAACAACCCATTAGTATAACCAATATCTCCTGTAATCTACAAATACAATCCCGAGTTAATTAATACTTATTATGTGGAGAGCATATGGAAGAAATTCCATAGTTTTTAAATCGAACATGCCAATACATCTTAAAAAACAGGTATTTGAACAATGTGTATTACCGGTCCTCACATATGCCTGCCAGACTTGGACCCTAAATAGTCACACGAAGCAAAAACTGAGAACTGCCCAGCGAAGTATGGAAAGAGCAATGCTAGGGACAGGAAAAGGGCTGTGCACATCCGTTCAATAACTAAAGTAACAGACATCTTAAAAAGAGTCATGACCCAAAAATGGCAATGGGCCAGTCATGTTGCTCGCAAAAGAGATGAAAGATGGACTACGGTAGTGCTGGACTGGATACCGAGAAACCTGAAAAGAGCAAGAGGAAGACCCCCGGATCGCTGGGATAAGGATTTACGTCGAGTTACAGGCGTGAACTGGAAGAGGGCGGCTCAGGATCGATCGGCCTGGAAAGAACTACAGCAACACTATGTAGAATTAAATTCAAATATATAGCTCATTAGGCTTAAAGAGGCTACATCCTGAAAAAAGGATCGATATAGCTGCAATAATAATAATAATGTGGAACAGTGTATACACTTGTTACCAGCATCTAATAACCAGTTATTTTCTCACCAACCAGTTACCATGATAAGTTTCACTGTAATTTGTGACTACATATTATATTATGTTTGTTGCTATTTATGTGGAACAGTACACACACCTATTACAATATCAATTATATTACCAACAACTCATAAGCAGTCAATTACTTAAAAACCTGTTAGTATGATAATTTTTCACAGCAGTTTTTGAGTGCATGCGATCCCATGTTAGTTACTATATATGAGTGAAATTTTGTAAACAGTGTAATTAGTTCATTTGTCAAAAGTTTCAACAGAAAGAAAAACCATATATCATTTCAGTAATTGTGGATAAAAAAACTGTTGTATGTCGTATCGTACAACATTCTTGTTAGTAATAATTAAATTTAATCTCGCAATGCTTACAGCTTCTATTTAGATGGTTAAGAGTGAGGGCGGAGAGTTGGACTCTCAAAACGTCATAGAATTGTGACAGTATGATGTGGTTAGAAGCTCCAGAATTTTTTACTAATTGTTTAAATCAGTTTTAAAATTAGAGTGCGGATTTCATAATCATCTACTTTTCGGATGTTAATATCACAGATAATTTTGTTGCCTAGTTGCTGCAGTTCAAACAATTCAGGTCCGTCTCACTTTGTGTGCGCAATAGGGCCATGGAGGAAGGAAATATATGGAGGAGAAGTGACGTTAAATCGGTGAAGCAGGCTCTAAACTCTCGCGCATGCGCAGTGGTGGTAGCGGCGATATTGCGCTTCCAAACAAATGCGATGTCCACATTGAATTTGATGCAGTGATTATTTCATTTTGTAATGTGTATAAGTGTTTTATAATGCCATCTTGTGTTGCTTACGGTTGCACAAATAGGCCAGACGGGAAAGAACCTGGAATATCATTTCGTAAGTAAGTTGAATTCTAATTATCGTTGTTGAAGTAGGCGATAGAAGTTGCAAACTTTGAAGCATGTCTATAAATATTTAGTCATAGCTCTCAATGGGATGACTTTGTTCTCAAATTTTTGTTGGTGTAGTGTAGAAAATCAGCATACCTTGCTATTTTGCACATAATAGACTAGCATTACTTTTTAACGAGTGTTGAAAATGAGATTTAAAGGGGTGTGTTTTACATCGCGATTAAGTGAATTTAGTATTGCGCTTACTTTCGTCACGTTGCAGTTTATGCTGACAGTGTATGATGAAATTAAATGTGTTAAATTATGCTATGCAATCTAGGAATCTTGATGAAGCAAACGATGTTGTTACTGCAAATACAGTTTGCGATTCAAATACGCGTGTATGGGTATGTCTACATAGTTTGATGCTATAGTGACAATTTAATGGAGATTGTGGTTAGGTCTAAATGCAGTCTGTACCAGAATGGTATTGTTGTTCCATGAGGGACAAAGAATTTATCTATTACTGTTAGTAATTTCATGAGAACCAAGATAGTGACAAAACGTATATTGCGATGGAAACTACTTCCAGCCATTTCCAATTAAGCTTACGATGTATGTTAACAAGATAACTATTTTTGTTCTGGTCTACGCCGCATTTCAACCTAACCACAAGCGGTAGCAAAAAAACTGAAATATCCATTCTGCATGTAATTCATTGTAGCTTTGGCAGAATTAATTTCTGGTCCAGGCCGCATATCAATCCAATCCCAGTATATCCCGAAAACTAAGCAAGATATTGAAAAATTTTAATCTTTATTTTCGATTTGTCTCGTCGTGTTACATATGAATCGATCATTAAATTTGACTTTTGCGAAATTTTTATTCTCCATTTCAACTCAAGACACCTCACTTTTGATACAGTATATCTCAAGAACTAGGCGAGATATCGAAAATGTTTATTCTTTATTTTTCATTTGTCTCGTCTTTTTAAATAAGAATCCATCAGCAAATTTGACTTTGACCAATTTTTTCCTCTGAATTTCAACCAAAACCATTTCACATTTGAGACAGAATTTCTCGAAAACTAAGCAGGATATCAAGAAATTTTATTCTTCATTTTTTATTTGTCTCAACGAGGTACATAATAATCCATCACCAGATTGCGGCATCACGTTTATCCTAGAGTCCCCTTGAGGGTTTTGTTCATATTCCCCGTGTCTGTATGGAAGCGGCCATGCCCCCACCACTCCGGCCATGCCCCCCCCCACTCCTTCTCCGCCCTGCTTCACTTCAATGCGTGGTAAATGTCTCTTGCATCGTCTCCATATATTTCCTTCCTCCATGAATAGGGCTGTTGATATTTTTTAAAATATCGGATTTTCGATATATCGATATTTTAAAAAGTATTAATATCGGCTGTCGATATATCGGAAAAAAGTATCGATGTATCGATATATCGGAAAAAGTATCGATGTATCGATATATCGACACGTTTATAAATGTAATTTCATAAAATCAAATCAAAAAAAAATAAGGCCGTCCACTGATAAATTGATGTGTGATAGTGTTCTTAATCAAGTTTTCACTTTCGAATGGTTTCTCTTGTTGATTTTTTTAAAAAAATTTGACCATTATGCATGCCATAATTTTCATAAAAATTAATAAAATTTATAAAACTCGAAAGAGGTTCGAGGCAAATCTTATTTTGTGTATTTTTAAGATTGATAAGCAATACAGCTGTGGCATTTATTTAGGTAGAAGTTTAGCTAGTTATACAACCTTTTTTCATAAGATTGTTTTGTGTGGTATTTCATTTAGTTTTGTATGTTGCTAGCATATTCTGAGTTGTTTTACTTTTCCTGTTCTCTAATTAGCAACTATTTGTTATTTACACTTCCCACTATTCCTATTAACACACTAATTTCAAGTTGAAGTTCCTGAACAATGCTCATTTCAAACAATGGGCTCACGTTCGATTCGTGCTGGGCGAGCGATGACTTGCTTCTACTGTTGTCATCACCTGAGTAAACTTGGTACCTATAACTTCCAAATTAATTATAAAAACATAGTAAGATTTATTTAAACTTGCTGATCACTATGCATAACAAAAATTTGAGGGAATTAGTGTAATTCAGAATAAACGAAAAATGATAAATTATTTTTAAAAATATCGACACCGATGTACAGATTTCAGTATCGAAATATCGGTATATCGTCATAAAAAATATCACTTATAAATATCGGTATTTTCAAAAAATAATATCGATATATCGATATATTATCAACAGTCCTATAGTGCGCAATGTTCTTCATTACATCATTTAAGCATTACCCTGATTTCACTGTAGTCATTCCTGTAATCCTGTAAAATCTATTTGAAGTCCTTCCTTTCATGGCATTTACCAACTATGAGTTTGTGATCTAGTAACCAGTTTTTACCAATACAATGAGTAATTTTTCCTTTTATTTCATATGTTGTTAGGTTGTAAGCAAGCATGACTGAGATGAGTGTAAAAAACTATAACCCGATTAAACAAATTAAAAAATAAAAGCTACGCCGAAAAAATGAATGACACATTTTTATCAGTGCTCAGTAACTAGACAGGTTCTAAATGCAGAGAATCTCATTGGTAGGAATTAATGACTGAATATAACTTTGTTTTTTTTTAAAATAGAAATTTTTTTTTAATGAAATAACTGCAAGACAGAACACCAGACATCAGAAAACACTGCGAAACAACGCCTCTATTCAAAAATTAAACTGATTTACTTCAATGAACGCCATTATTACAAGCAAATGAAGATTTTTAAATCTTAGGGATGCAGATTGCAGTTGACAGAAATACCCAATTTAATTTAAATTAATCTTCGATCGAATGCTAAACGAATAAGATGGACCGTTTGGAACAATGAGACCAATTTATTTTGACAACCAGCACACCTGTTACACGCGTTGCCGGGCAACCATAATACTTGTAAACAACACAATGATTCACCGTCGCGTACTGCATGCAGGGTTATTATCCCCTTTATAGTTAATAAAGGAATAGCTAAGAGTAAGTATTGTAGAGTGCAATCCGTAGAAATTGTTTTGAAGGTGGTGTGATTAATTTAGGAACATTTGAAATTTCTATCATAATGAGAACGTAGATGATTATATAAGATAAAGATTAGATGTACGTATTATGCATACAAATTCTAAAAATTGTATTGAACAGTAGTATTTGCTCAAAGGTTAAGCTTTCAGTAAATTAACCAATGGTATAAACACCACCCTACAAAGAGAAAGTTAGGTAACGGGTGATCGCGAAACCGATAGAACAATGCTTTATGTAATTAAATTGTGCTCCACAGAATTAAGTAATATACTAAGTTATCGATTCAATATATCTCTACTTGAGGGGACTTTTCCAGAAAGGCTTAAGTATGCTGTAGTTAAACCACTCTATAAAAAGGGAGATAAGGCAGCCGTATCGAATTACCGACCAATTTCATTACTAACAGCCTTCTCCAAAGTTTTTGAGAAAGCAATGTACAATAGAGTTTATGAACATCTAAAAAATAATAATATTCTAACTAAATCACAATTTGGTTTTCAAAAGGGTCATTCAACAGAACAAGCTATATTTACATTCACTGACAATATTTTAGAAGGAATAAATGATAAATTAATTCCTGTGGGAATTTTTTGTGACTTATCTAAAGCATTTGACTGTGCAGATCATAAAATTCTGATACAGAAACTTAAGTATTATGGTATAGATGGCATTGTTAATAAATGGCTTAGTTCTTACCTTCTAAATAGAAAACAGAAGTGTCAATGGAGAATTTTAAGGCTGCCTTAAGAGGTCCACTGTTTTCTGACTGGAAATTAATCAGATGTGGAGTACCTCAGGGTTCTATATTGGGGCCACTATTGTTTTTAATATATATAAATGATCTACCCTGTGTTTCATCTAAAAACTCAAAATTTGTCCAATTTGCAGATGACACAAACATAGGAATTAAAAACACTCCAGATTTATCTACAGAATATATTTCAAATTATGTCTTTGAACTGATTAATAAATGGTTTACAGCTAATGGCTTGTCTTTAAACTTTGATAAAACTCAGTATATGCAATTCAGGACATCACACAGAGTAACACCTGACATAGACATAAAATTTGCAGGCCAGTCCATTCAAGAGGTAGATAGTGTGAAATTTCTAGGTTTGTGTATTGATCATAATTTAAATTGGAAAGTACATGTTTCTGACTTACTAAAGCGATTGGGAGCAGCCACGTTTGCAATTCGTACAATTTCAGCTTTAGGTGATCTCCGTATGAGGCAGCTAGTTTATTTTGCTTATTTTCACTCCTTATTGTCATATGGAATAATATTCTGGGGCAATTCTACCCATAGAGATAAAGTGTTCAGAGCCCAAAAGCGTGTAATAAGAATAATGTGTGGGGTTAGCAATAGAACTTCATGTAGAGAGCTGTTCAAGAAGTTAGGGATTTTAACATTAGCATCTGAATATATATACACATTAATGTCCTTTGTAGTCACAAATTATACTTTGTTTGAAACAAATAGTAAAATACACAATTACGGCACTAGAAGTAAAAATGATCTTCACAAGACTTACAAGTCATTGTCATTTGTTCAAAAAGGGGTCCGAATATTCAGGGATACATATCTTCAATATGCTCCCAACACATATTAAATGTCTAGTAGATGATAAGAATAAATTCAGGAAAAAATTGAAAGAATTTTTAATTGACAACTCCTTCTACTCTGTCGAAGAATTTATTTCTAAGGTCTCTTAAAAATAACTGCCAGTATCTTGTGTAAATATAGTTCAAATAAATAATTTACCATGTATGCTATGACTGTACATCTCCTGGTGTATGTATTTAGTTTGTTATGTAATTGTTTATAGTACCATATATGTTACGACTGTACACCTTGTGGTGTATGTATTATTTTGTTAATTTTTTTTTTCTTTTTTTTTATGTACCATATATCCTATGACTGTACATCTTCTGGTGTATGTATTATTTTGTAATGGAAGTGTTTAATGTACCATGTATACTATGACTGTACATCTAGTGGTGTACTTATTATTTTGTTATGCAACTGTTTATCTGTAAATTGACAACTTTCCACATCCCACAGAGCCAGTCTCTTATATTGGGATCAATGGAAAATGAATGTATTGTATTGTATTGATGCCATAATACTGCATTATAAACAATAAAAAAAAAATTAAAAAAAAAACCCGCATAATTTTCAATCAGTGATTACGTTCTAATACATGTATCTGCTAGAACTTCTTTTTAGCGATATCATGCTCTTTTGGAAAACATTTATATCCCAGTGTCAGGCAGGTCTAGGGTGATTTAGAACCCAATTTCTGCTTTCGATTTACTATTATATTGCCTCTGTGATTTACTACCAGAATATTATGGTTTAATTATCTCACATGGCCGAAAGTTGTTCCTGCTGTATCTCCTATTAACCTGAGAAACTTTTTGAGAAATCGTTGATGTAATATCTACTGTCACTGCTTTTACTCAGTAGAATATTGAAATGTGTAGGAAATCATCTGATGTAACTAATTAAAAAATTATTGCAAATATCTTTGTAGTTGACATATCCAATATCACTGTGTCCATTTGAGGGATGAATAAAATAATATATTAAAAAATAGGGTGATCAAAAAAATCACAACATTTTTGTAGCTTTGTTCACTATTCTACATTGTTATGATTAACAGAACACTGGAAGGAACTCCGATTAGGCCATAATAGGTGAAGATCATAAAATTTCATGTTTATAGCTTGCTGATGGTATTTTCAAACTGTCATAATACATCAAATATAAAATGTTAAACCAAATGTAAGGAAACATATGGTACAATATTTTTTAAAGCATAAAAGATGATATAATTAAGTTTTGTTAGAGGTTACTGGGGATCATGACACTGCTAAAATTTCTTTCTGCAATGTTAGGAAATGATGTCATAACACTAAAATAACCAATAGAACGAAGTAATTGGGTTGTAATATACACTGGACCAGCGATGACATCACTAGAACTTCTTCAGTAAGTACTTCTAATGGTGCTCTGCTAGTTTCGGGCAATACAGCTAGGAAATAATATGTCTTGCAATTTAATGCTGCAGTATTATGATGTCAATACCTCAAAGTGGAAAGTGATTCTAGTGGTATTGTGATTCCTGCTAAACTCATTTTATGGAATGAAGTAAGAATTTGTCAAGAAAAAGCAGTAAATTTCATATAACTTTCATGATTAATTCCTAGCCTCAGTAAACTAACCTTTAGGGGGAAAAGGAGAGGGCTAATGTGGTGACTGACTTACACTGTTGCATGACTGAATAATTAATTTTCGTTGTCTTATATATTTATGTAACAGCTAATTGGGCAGTTTTAGAGTTGTTTGACAGGATAAATAATTACAGTTTATCTAGCTTTACAGCTATCTTAGACATGGTAGATGAGAAATGTAAAACATTGCTGAGCCACAGACTAATTTATATGGCGAATCCTTGGCATGAAAAGGAATCTTAGTATTTTTAAAATGTAGAAGTGATCAACTACTGTATTCATGTATAACTTTGCAGTCAGAAATACAGTGCAGTGGATTGTAATTATCACATGCATGTATTTTATGTTAAGCAATTCTGTTGATTACATTAAATCAGAAAGTAACAACCAGTTTGTAGAAACGAAAATTACAATTTTCTTTTTTTAATATCTTTAATGCTAAATGTTACTGCACACATTTCATTACTTTTCATTATATTACCCATTTTTATTGAGACATTTGTTGTATCATGATACCAGCTTTGTATCTCTTCGTTGAAGAAACTCTCACCACCAACCCATTTGGGCATCCATCTGGTTTTTATATATATACATATACATATATATATATAATGAAGGTGCACGGTTACAGCTTCACACAGCAGAGATTGAGATCATATTGGAATCGGTTTCTACAATTCAGAAATTTTGAATCTTATGTTTTCTAAAAAACTCATCTGTCACCAAAAACAGTCATCAGCTTCATATATATTGGTCTTAAATAACCAACATCCTTTGCACACATTTCCCTAATTCGTGACATTTTCAACACAATCTTCAACTATTTGTCCTTAAATTTTATCATAGAAACATTTTTTTCTGAGCAAACATTTTATCACCTACTGTCCTTCACAGCTGGTGGAAGTTTCAGTTTTTCTGTCCATTTCAGTCTAAACTGGCCTACAGACGATCAACTTGGTTGACAACCTTGTTGTCAACTTGGTTGTCAGCGTTTGCCACAGACGAAACGAAATGTTGGCGACCAAGTTGTAAACATCACATTCGAGTATGTGTCATCGGGTTTTATTTGTTGAGTGTTTTCTATTGCTGAATTTTATAATTTTGAATTACTGTTTTTTTTTAAGTATTTTGGTTATAGTACAGCTTTATTATTGAAAAAATGAGTGAGGTAGCATTGCAGTTTTTAGTTTTAAGAGAGTTGCGTGACGATAATGTGTCTCCTGCTTGTCACAAAGGCACGATATTTAAAACCGCGTCTAGAATTCTAATTCCAATTAAATGAGCGAACAACACGTCACTGCAACTGACGATGTCCAAAACTTTTTAAGAACGGGAACTAAAATTTTTAATGAATTGGATAAAGTGCTACTATTTATTTAAAATGATATGAACATGAGGATTTTATTAATGTGAATAAACGATTGTTCACTTTTTTTTTTAACGCCTCATCGACGTCAAGATCGTGAGGCAGGAAAGAACTGAAGGCAAGGAACGGGAAGGAATTCGGCAATGGCCTTTTGAAGGAACCATTCATGCATTCACTTGGAGTGATTTGCAGAAACTATGGAAAACCCTAATTTTGATGGGCGGACGGGGATTCAAACCCGCGTCTTCTCGAATGAGAGGACCAGGCCCGCCCGCGTGCAATACCGATTATGCCGCCCCCTGTCTAACTACAGCCAGTGGTAGATTTATGAAATTTCCGAACCGGGTCAAAAAACTGTAAGATTGGAGATTGCGGCCCCCATTGTTCCATTGTTGCCATTCCGAATGTCGCCGGCCCTGTTGAGCTAAAATAAAAAAAAAAGGTCGCTTGCTACATAATACGCCACAAATTTCGTCGCGGCGACAATGGAATGGCAACTATCGCGGGGCGGCTACTGTCGATCGCTCGTTTTGGCGCCCCCCCTCGATGTGCCGCCCGCGTGCGGTGCACGCCTTGCACGCCCACTTACGGCGGCCCTGGACAGGACAGAAGGTCACCGCTCACCCAGCACGCTCGGTCAGCTGTTCGAAACCCTGATGTTCTTAGCTAGTGGGCAGAGCGTCGAGGTTTTAAAATTTCTCACCTCTATATCGCCACATTCTATCATTGAGACTTGTAGTGTAACGTAGGAATTTCAGTGATCTGAAGTACCATTTAACTTAGCACGTACTCCTCCTCGGTTCCGGCTCTAGTTCTTTAGCTCAGTTTCACGTTTTTCAATTCCCTCCGGTAACAAGTTCTAAAATTTCTGACTGTATTCTTATAATATATGTAAATATCCGTATTTAGCTCAATTTGTTGGCAAAGAACTAAATAGTTTTGGTCACTCATTTTTATTTTTGTTGTGCTACTGAAAAATTTCATATTTCAATTTCACAGCTTCGGCAGTTTTTTTAAAGTATTGGAAAATTCACCCAAATTTGAATGTTCGGTACTCTTTCCATATTCAATAAACAATATTTGACCTCAAAAAAAACAAAAGATAATATACATATCAATTGATCAAATGAAAACGTAGTCACCAAATAACAATAAAATAGACTGAACAGCTCCAAGTTTACAACTGATGTTGAGAACATTGTCGTCAACTTCCCCACAGACGCTACAACAAGGTCTCCAACATTAGACTCCGCCCACCAAATATCAAAACTGTTTGATCTTACTTCAACCAAAACCTCAACCTGAATCTCAACCACCAACATGCCCACAGACGTTCAACTTAGTCTTCAACATGGCAAGTTGACGACAAGGTTGACAACCAAGTTGATCGTCTGTGGGCCCCTTAATACAGCAAAGTGAAAAACTTTTATAGACCAATATAACTCACTCAATTGTTGCACTAGATGTTCAGTAAACAACTGATAGCAGTATCATTACATGTACATTACTTCTGCAAAATCAGGTCTTACTTTCTGGATGTGACTCATCTTATGAGATATACTTTCGGAATTAAGTGGGCATATCAGCAGGTTAGTTTCAACTGCTGGGGATCCAACTGTACCTCAATACATGAACCTTATTTTTATGTGCACCAGGTTTTGTGTGTGAGTGTGTGTGCGTGTTAGATACTATACTGCTTACATTATTCTTTAAGAAACACTATCAGTATCATATTATTTCACCTTATTTGTCAAGAAATAATACAGACTGGTAATTAATATACCAATCAATGTGATTACTGTGAAACAGACACCACTTTCTTTTAACAAAAACAGAATTATTTGGAGAAAGGTGCAGGAATTTGGGAAGTAGGTAAATAAACTGAAAATTTATAAGGTGTCATTATTTTTTTTTTTTTTTTTTTTAACAGTTTAACGTCCCTTTTTAACAATGTGGTCTTTAGAGACGGGAAAGGATGGGGGCAAGGAATGGGAAGGAATTCGACCATGGCCTTTTTTGAAGGAAGCATCCCGGCATTCACCTGGAGTGATTTGGGGAAACCATGGAAAACCCAAATCTGGATGCCCGGACGGGGATTCGAACCGCCGTCCTCCCGAATGCGAGGCCAGAACGCTATCCGTTACACCACCACGCTCGGTATGGTGTCATTAGATCGAAATTTTGGAATAATACAATCAACATAATACCTCTCTTTGAAACACTAGAACTAGTTTCCAGTGTATGATTCGAACCATTTATAATGTATGGATTCATACTTAATGCCAATGTGTGATAAATAGATCTCAGATTTTGGACAAAAATCTATTTTTTTCTTGATTGAAATACGTGAAAATTACGTTGCATATATATGATTTATGGACATCTGCGTCCTATATCTGTGGTTTTATAGTGCCTAAAAATGCCTAAATTGTCATTAGGACCTATTTTACACATTTTTCTTTCGAATATATAGAAAGTGTTTTTAAATTATAAATCTTAATTAATTTCCTAAGTATTTATTTGCAACAATTCAAGTGAATTGCTACAGGGTCATTGTTGCTTGGTCCCAAGGGCGTATCTAGGATCAGAACTAGAGGGGGGCAGGATTTGAACTAGGGGGGGCAACTCATTTTGGTTTCGAAAAAGTGGGGTGGGGGACTGAAACATGACAGTACAAAATCAAACTCAATCCTATTCAGGAAACTATTTTTATCATTGATTAATATAGTAACCCAACTACTTAATCTAAGGACCTACTATGTAGTTAATTAAGATCGTAAGTCAGTTAGTTTTTTACGTAAACATTAATTGTCTCGGATTTTCAATTTCAATAATTTTGTTTGTCAATATCTCATCGTGTTCTTTCACGGAATTTCGATGCACACTCATCAGACATAATCCAGTCAATACTTCTCTCCCAAAGTGCTCCTGAACTAGTTCTTTACTCGTCGATGCACACTGAAGGCAACTTAATTTTTTTTCTAGGGGAGGGGGGGGGCAGCAGCCCCCCTCTGCCCCTCGCTGGATACGCCCATGCTTGGTCCCTTTTCATACAGAGGTTGTAGTGAGATGTGGGTTCTCGCAATGCACAAGTATGCCCAAGGTACCATTCTTCAAATCGTCTTTGATTAGGACGTGGATTAAAAGCTCTCCAATTTCTAAACGAATTGAATTGTTATACATAATTGCCATGCATCTATATTGGTTACATTTTTTAAGGAAAACTAAAACTGGCTTCCCAGCACTGTATCCCAAAAGTAAACTTCACTTCCGAGCACCTAATGTCTGAAAGTCATGTTATTGTGCCTATGTGAGGTGACTAGTTCGAAACTTTTAATTGGATGTTATTAAAAGACAGTGCATTTACATCAGAATGAAATCAAATTTAAAAATTTGTAAATTTAACATTTTGCACTTACAGAACTAAATTGCTAAAAAGTCTAAATTGAAAAAAAATTGATTTTAAATATATATGTGCTGCGATTTGGTTATTTGAGATAAATGCTGAATAGTGTTTGCTTAGTGACTGCTGCTGTCAAAATGTTGAAGATATGTAGTCCTTACTTTCTCCATATAATCTGTCATGCTATGCCATGAACTGTTTGGCTGAACTTAAACATCTTCAATAATTTGTTTCCACTGTTAATAAATATATTGGGAATATAAATTATTTCTTCTGCTTATTGCAAATAATTTATTTAAAGAACAAACACAAAGCATAATCTTACTATCACTTCGTGTTATTTTTAAAAATATTACTTGATTCTGTAAAATTACACTTCTTGATGTTACATTTTAAATTAACAATTTTTTATAATTGGTGGGTCTCCGAGCTTGAGGGCTCTGGTGCACAGCACCGCCTAGCCCTCCGATAGCTATGCCACTGAAAGCAGCCTATTTTAGGCACCTAAAATAACATTTTTGGCACCTAAACATATGAAGTCTTGTGATAACTTTGTTGTATACTCCTCCCCCTCTTTTCTTATTAAACTGTGTTAACACTGAAGCAGCCAGAAGCTTTTGTGAAAATGTGATTTGTGTAATTATGTTTCCATTTTGTGGTCATCAGTATTAGCACAGAAAACTGGCTATAAACTGGGATTGAGGTTTGAACGTGGGCCCATTCTACTGGGTCTGTCTTGTGTTTTAAACAGAATTCAAAAGATGTGTTTGTAATAATGACAGAAATGAAAGAAAATTAGTGATGAAGAGAAAAATGAAAATAATAATAATGTCTTGCCTGTACTATCTTGTTAATTTGTTTGGCAATAATTCTGCATATATAACCAAAATAAAGATGACATCAACATGGTTGGTGCATCCTACACAATAATATATTCAGAGGTATGCTGACTAATGAGAATAAAGTAATTACATTTTTCAATCATTAAAATAGACCATTTACTGTATATCTGGCCATATAGTTCTGGTATAACTAAAATCTGTACTGAAACTGGAGGTGAGGTAAAAATATTTTTCAGTGGGTGCAACTTATTTTTAAGGTAATAGCTTGTAACTTTGGTTTATTGAATACTGTAACCAGTACTGGATTTATGTATAACACGGGTTTTTGTAATGATCCTACACAAGATCATTTTATACTCGGTTACTTAGCCTACTGCCACCTAAATGTATTCTTTCCACAGATAATGCTGGAATCACGTTCGGCAACTTTTAAGATGTTGCGCTATGAGGCACACAAAGACAGACAAATAAAGTCATTTGTTCGCCCTTATAGGACTGATGCAACTCCTTACAAACAACTTGACTTCAGTCCTGTTGTTAAGGATGCATGTAAGTTTAGAAAGTCAGCAACAATGGGTCTCAAAATTTGTAAATTGATTATTATTGGTGATGTTGCTGTGGGGAAAACTTGTTTAGTAAACAGGTATGTTATCTTCTGAGTAACTCAGTATGTTATGATAACTTGGGATAAATTGATTGTATTGGTACCTATGAAGAAAATTAGTTAAATTCTGTGTGTACTATATTCTTTTTTCATGTTCATCTGTCCACATTTTCTACAACAGTAATTTATGTTTCAAATGTTTGATTGGCAATAAGTTAAAAATATGTGAAACTTGAAATCATTTTTAATCTAGTTATGAAAATATCTTTAAGAATGTACCTAGTGTTTGAGGCTAAGACACACTTCTGAGCTAATGAAAATAATGACAGCCATAAAAATTGAATCACTGCTGTGTTCTTGTTTTGATTTGATCAGGCAGTATCACCGTCAATGAAGATGATAGAATGAGCATGTAGGATAAATTATAAATTTTATTAATGGATATGTTTCCTCTCCAGTTATCTTTGTTTGTCTCATTACTGAGAAATTTTGTAACTAAATGAACACTAATATGATAGAAATAATCTTTTCTGCATTCCATAGTTCATGAATAAAATCTAGTTCCTGGCTTACTGTCTTGGCCAGAATTCAGATTGTTTCAGTCACCTTGTCTGCATGATATGCACACCAGATTGGTCTTGGGCATGCATACTACTGACAGTCCAACACAACTATTTATATATTTTTCAAGTATGATGTAATTATTTTTAAGAACAATTTAATATTGATTAATATTTCATTCATGTTTCTTTCTGAATGCACACTAAAAACTTTAGCAATATACTTTTGACACCTACATTTCATGGTTATCAAGTTTCTGAAAGATTCATACAAACACAGATGTTAAAAGATGTTTTGGTTTAAGATTTCTTTCCTAGCTACATATTGAAAATGTTATGGGAAACATTTTAATTAGTTCCTTTTTGAGGACTTGAGTTTTTATAACATTTTCCATTATTTTATATCTAAACTTTCAATAACTGGAATCTAAATTAATTGACATACATATCACCTACTCTATTGATTTTAGTACCTAACTAGCTGGTGCCCATGACTTCATTCGCATTTGTCAAGAATTTTGAAGGTTTTAATGTTTTTGCATGGATATTATAGTTCCAGGGTAAAAGGTATCCTCTCTCTGCCAAATCAGCAACCAACCAGTGAATGTCCCTTCATAACTGGTTCACACAGTAAATATGTCATATATAAATTACTTCTATTTGTTAATAGCTGAAAAATGTATCATATTCTAGTACATTTTAGTTCATTAAAGAACATTTTAGTACACTTTAGAAGATTCCAAAGAATTTTTTAGAACACTTTGGTCGACTTGTGAAAAAGCTCTATATTGACCATTTTCAAACCCCTCACTCCACAGCTGTTGACATGCAACCAACGCAGTGCCCAATGGGAGATTTGAGGCTACTACCACACACAACACCTATGGTCTGCAAACAGGCCCGCTGCTAGCTGTTTGAGCGCCCGCTTGCAATACCGATTATGCCGCCCCCTGTCTAACTACAGCCAGTGGTAGATTTAGGAAATTTCCGAACCGGGTCACAAAACTATGAGATTGCCGCCCCTTCGAACATAATTTGCCGCCCCCATTGTTGCCACCCCGAGTGTAGCCGGCCGCCCGAAGCAGCTGTTGAGCTTAAAAAAAAAAAAGGTCGCCCGCTACATAATACGCCGCAAATTTAAATTTTGTCGCGGGGGCACGGTGACTGTCGATAACTCGTTTTGCCGCCCCCCTCGATATGCCGCCCGCGTGCAGTGCACGCCTTGCACGCCCGCTTACGGCGGGCCTGGTTGCAAAATGAAATATAGGGACACCACTTCTCCTTTTGTATATATACATTTACAGATTGACTGAAAATGATGTCATCCCACTGGTATTTATACTTCGTATAAAGCGTAAAGAAGGATTATGACAGTTGCCAGGTAGTGTGCAGAAATCATTGCTGCTAGCCAAAGAGTGTATCTCTTAGGAATTAAAAGTATTTATTTTTTTAATTTTTTTAAATGGCATTTGGCCATCTTAACCCTACAGCCATCAGTATGGGCATTTCTGTTTCTTCAAATGTGTATATACCATATTATCATCATTTTACTCTACAGTGAGGACAACACAGGACAAACACAACACTTAATAAAAACTACCCATGCCCTTACAAATCCTTTAATTTTGTAAGTTTTGAATTATATTGTTTTGATGTAATTATATGAGTTATTATACTATAGTGTTAATATTTTCAAACATTAAATAAATGAAATCTTCATTTGGGTTTTCCAGTAATATGCTGCTGCAGTTTAAAATTACAACCATTCATAATTTTAGAAAATTTATTGTCAAAATAACCACTATTAATTGTTGTGTTCTTACACTTTACTTGGAACATTCAATAGTCAAATCTCTTTACCTGTATTATTAATAGCATCAGAATTTTTTTGTATGGATGGACAGTAATTATTGACTATTAATTGTAACATTTTCCAGATTTTGTCATGAAGTATTTGACAGTAATTATAAAGCCACTATTGGTGTGGATTTTGAGGTTGAGCGCTTCGATGTTCTTAATGTTCCATTTAATCTGCAGATGTAAGTATAATACTAAGTATATTTAAAGTATTATTTCTTAGTTTTAAGAGAAGTTAGAACTTCAGTAAGTAAAGCATTTAGTTTTTTTTTTTTTTAATCCTTGTTCCAATTTTTATCTAATATTTTTTCCATTTTATTAGTCTGTTGAGAGATTTAGAACAATTTCTTAATCTCAGCATGCCAATTATAACTTACAACTTTAATTATTTTTTATTTTTATTACAGCTTTATCAATCCTTATTTCAGGATGTAACCTCTTTAATTACCTGCTTAAAGTATCATTGTCTTTCTTTACACTTATTTGGTTTGACCTTTTCTGATTTAACAAAATAACACATCTCTGAAGTGAGAACATATCACCTCTCTGAAGTACAGATGTCTGCAACATTCTCATCAGAGAACTGCCTCATTACTGGATTTGGCTTGCTGGTCCAAATGTTGTAACGGACCACCCAGGTCACCAGATCTGACCCCATGTGATTTCTTCTCATGGGGTTTGCGTACCGCAGTGTCAACAACACTGCAAGAACTACAGGAATGGATCACAGCTGCTCTGAAAGACATTGACAGAAACATGCTATCAAATGTGTAGATGGAAGTGGATTACTGTTTGAATGTGTGCTGAGTGACTAAGAGTGTGTACATTCAACATTTATATGTACCAGAAACTTGTTGAGCTTACATAACTTTTCATGTATCATTCTTCTTTGTAGGTCATATATGTTCCAATACACAGTATTTTGAAACCAGATGAATCATTTAGGTTAACCATATATATATATATATATATATATATATATATATAATAAGATAGGATAGGGAAAAAAAACAGTTACCCGTCACTTACCACAGATGAAGGCAGGAGGGCGGAACACGTAAAAACACAAATACAGAAGAATTACACAATATTTCGACTTTTTAGTCTTACTCATGTAGGAGGCGAGACATATGGCAGGGTCTTTTGTATTTGTGTTTTTACGTGTTTCGCCCTCCTGCCTTCATCTGTGGTAAGTGACGGGTAACTGTTTATTTTCCCTATCCTATCTTATTTTCAGTGCCTCGCGGCAGTTTCTTTGTTTCCTTTATCCAACTATATATATATATATATATATATATATATATATATATACACCAATTTTTTAAAAAAAATCTTCAATTTACCTTCTTCTTGGTATTCCCAGATTTTCAGACCAATGAATTTCTGTAATTTTGGCAAGATATATGTCTATACTATTATAAATCTGAAAGCGAGCTGCGTATGTCTGAGAGTTTGAAATGGCATCATGCAGAAACTACCACAGCAATTTGGTGTTTTCAAATTTTGAGAGCTTATGGACCAGATTATAATCTCAAAATAGCTTATGAAACAAGAAATGGAGCAAGAAATTATAATCATTTTGAGATTGAAGAAGTAGGTGCCACAAATCACTCTATATTTGAGATGACTACTGTCATAAGATCAAACTGCTATTCTTTTAAATTTTTTTACTTCATTTATTTAATTCATTAGTTTCCTGAAATGTAGTATGTTAAAATAAATCAAATGTAATGAGCATAAGTAATATTTAATTTACTGCAAGAACATCCTCCACTAACATTGAGATGGCATTATAACAGTTTGCCTACCATGCAAAACATGTTAGATCAGTGTTTCTCAACCATTTTCTACCCGAGGACCAGTAAATTATCAAAAATAATGCTGTGGACCACTAACTAATATGATCCTTATTTTATACCTATGTGTATATTATTAACCTGTGTGGACATATTTTATTGTACCATTATAACATAAATCAAAAAGAATGTTTTTAATTCCTATGGAAACACAATTATAAAATTCTTTGAAGTGAACTATTAAAAAGTTAATTACAGATCCATAATATTTATTAACCAAATGAAAAATAATGGACAATAGGCTTGATGTTACACTACACCACCAAAATACTTTTACAAAAGTAAAATAAAAGACACTAGTTCTTACACCTTTTATTTTTGTTTGCTTCAACACTCATATGTTAACAACCCTGCCTCATACTGTGCTCCCTCACACCTACCAGAATACTCTCTGAAAAAGGTCATTTAAAAAATTATTCTATTCTTGTCCTGGAAAGGCCAGGTTTTTGCCAGGTCATTAAAATATTTGAGGCTTTTAAATAGTTGGGTTTATAGCTCACACTTGCTTATAGCATTATACAGTACAAATAAAGTATCACAGTTTGAGCAACACTGTGCTGGATTATTAAATGTTATAAACAGATGAATAATTTGACTCTGGTTCACATGTCTGCAATCGTCACTCAGTGCTGTGCGTTAAAAACATCTTCTTCCTGATATATCATACAGATGCGAAATTTAGTTTTTTCTCATGAAAGATGCCTCAGAAACAGCTACAATAAACATTAGGAGGTAACAATACATATTTATCCAGACTGTCCATGTTTAGAACAACTTTACTCAATTAATATAAATTTGATGGCTATAATATGCAAATATTGTTAAATAACATCACTCAAGAAAAGTGTGTACAAATTTTCATATCAAAAGAACAATTCCATCCAAGGTGATTTGCATTATGGAGGAGCCATACTAATACACAATAAGCAATTCTGTGTATTAATATGGATAGTTAGGCAGTGATTCAATTAGGACATACTGAGAATTAACTGTACATTTGGTATGAATTTTGGTACATATATTCCTTAGGCAGTAATATTTTAGAAAATGTGTATATTAAAGCCATTAAATACACACTAATGAAGTAATTTTTTCCTTCCTTTTTGCTTTACACCTTGTTAACATCTAGATCATTAGACTTGGGAAAGGACTACGGGCAAGGAACATTGTCCTGGAGTTTCTTCAGTAAACCATGGAAAACTGAAATCTTGTTGGCTGGACTGGGTTTCAAACCTTTTAGGTGATATAGGACATTTTGGGTATTGTTTCCAAATGCTCACACTAGGATTACACAGCTAGCTATGTTGATTTGCAGCCTGGACTAGAATGAAAAATGCGCTAGCTATGGTTGTTTCAAAGTACAGATATTGCTGTCAAATCCATTAAAACTTGGTCACTGCATTACATTCATTAAAATGGTATAGGAATGTAATACTGTGGTATTACGAGAACTTTCCAACAATTTTACATTCATTGCTGTGGATGCTATAGTTGACTTAAAATTTGGTGCTAACAGTGTTGCTGACACTATATTATATGGTAAATTTCATGTGGCATTATGTCTAAGGTACATTTCTTTTTCCTTTGATATGCACTTTGTCTCGAATGGTATATCCTCAGAAAAGTTTGTACCAGATTTCTGATCAAAGGTACAATTGCCCTTATTGGATTGTTGATAATTTTTCATATAGTTCTTATATTGTGTTAACGTATAAGTAAAAAAAAAAAACTTTTGGATATCAGTATGAAAACCAAATCTAATGTACTAACTAAAAGAAAGGAATGTTTTTTGATTAAACTTACTTTTTTGGCTTCTCAACATTAATATATGGTACTAGAATAAAAAGAGGAAAGCATTTCAACAGACACCAGGGCCCTCACATGTGAAGCAGCAGGCAAATGCTAGTGTGTATAAATACACAATAATAATGAGAAGAAAAATGCTTTTAGGTAGTGAAAACAAGGAAAGGTAGGTAAAGTTATCCCCAACACTTACCATCTATGAAGGTAGTTGGGCAGCAACAAACACATATTACAATATTTCAGTGGTAAACCCTAATCGTGTGAGTTGATGAGACACATGGTGAATATATATACAGGGTGTCCACCATGAAGCTGACACATTTGAAATTGCCATATATTTCTTACTGCTTTGGGTAAAAAGAAAATAATTCATGCAAGGTCAAGAGTAACTCACCAAGTTTTATTTTAAAAAAATCAGTACACCTCTATATGAGATCCTCTCATTGCACAAAGAACATTTAGCCTGAATTCAAGTTTCTGCCAGGTTTTCTGCAGCATGTCAGGCATAATGGAAGTGACAGCATCTCGTATGCGGCCCCAAAGCTCTTGAAAATCACAAATTTTGTGTCTTGTATATACTTTGTCCTTCACATATCCCCACAAGAAGAAGTCTAGACATGTAATATCGGGTGATCGAGGCGGCCAACTTGTCGGTTTACCATGCCCAATCCAACTGGGAATTTGGGTGTCGAGAAATTCTCTAACAATCAGGCTCCAATGCAGAAGGGTGCCATCCTGTTGAAAGATGATGTTCGGCTGCAAATATATTAACTGAGGCAGAACAACAAATTGTTCCAACATGTCAAGGTACGTACTGCTCGTAACCTTTTTTTCTACAAAGAAAAAGGGGCCGATGATCAAATTGTGCATCAATATGCACCACACATTTCATTTTGGGCTGTCACAAATGTGTTCCAAAATGCAGTGTTAGTTTTGTGATCCCCAAATATGTGCATTGTGTGTGTTGACTTTGCCCGATAAATGAAATGTGGCCTCATCAAAGAAAGCAATGAGAGTTAAAAATGTTGGGTCTTCATCAATGTGATGTAACATGTTGATAGCAAATGCCTACCTCGTATCATCGTCATCTGTTTCTAGTTCATGAAGCAACTGCAATTTGTATGCATGAAACGGAAGAGAGTGATGCAATACTTTATGTACAGTGGACTTCGGCATCTGCATTTCTTATGCGCTTGTCGAATGGACTTGCGTGGAGACAAATGCATGTCTCACTGCTGCTACACACTCCTCTAATACGCGCTCATTACAGCCACTATGCAATTTCTTCACTCTTCCTGTTGCCAAAAAGCTCTGTTTCCATTTCTTAATGGTGGGTCCTTCTTGAACAAGTGGCAAAAGTTGTGTTGCACTTGAATCACTGAATTTGTTTCCACGTACCAAAAAATAACTTGTGCTTGCTCTTGCAGTAATGCAATTTTCAGTTAAGCTACTGCAGCGCCACCTACAACCTCTTGCGTGGGTATTCAAAAATAGTCAACAGAACTTCCACAGTTACTCTACATATTGCAATACATGTTACCAACTTACTTCCATTCGTTGATTTTTGGCAGCCAAATGAAAGGTGTCAGATTCATGGTGGACACTCTCTCTTTCTATATATATATTGAAATTTTCAAATATTAGTCATTTATTAACAAGAGAACATTGTAAAAGGTGTGTGCTGTAGGAGATTGCCTTACACAGTGACTGCTGAACAAGGAACCTGGTGCGAATAAATTTAAACAGGACAGGGAGAGGGAATAGTGATTTGAAGCTAATACCCTAACATTACAAAATATCAAAACTAATCACTGATGGGCAAAAAGAGCAAATAGCAAAACATAATATAAAGTCTTACCTACTTGATTATAAATAAACAGAAATTAATAAAAAAAAGGACATTAACCACAGAATCTATGAACTTAAATATCACTTCTGGTTAATGGTGGTTCAGATTAGGTAGTGTAGGTGGTAGCAAGGAGAGGATGAAGAGAATGAAATGTAATGACTGGAAACTGAAACCTAGTGGTTGCCTTGTGCCCAGTTTCTGTGTTCAGAGGAACTGCTGCTGTTTGGGAGGACTCTGATAGCACAGACTGTGAAACAAGAATTAAAATTACTGGTGTCATGGGAGATGACATAGACAGCTATTGGGTCTTTTAGATTCTGAGTGAATACCATCTGTTGGTGACCATTCATTCATCCACTAGTCATATTGTTTTGATAGAACGTATTAGAACGTATATATATATATATATATATATATATATATATATATATATATATATATTGTATTTATAGACATACTGGAAGAAATGAAAAAAAAAAAAAAAAAAATCATTTGAATCTTCTGTGATTTGGCTCAAACTTCTTATTGTGTTAATCACAAATTTCTCTTTGATGAATAACATTATGGTTTTAGTGGTATGGCAGGACTTTAGTTCAAATTGTACCTGGAAAAAGGGAAGCAACATGTCACTCATGGTGTAACTCAAAAACGTCAATTTTACTGAAGGAACAATTCAAATGTTTCATGTGTAATATCTTTATGCAGTCACTATAAAATAACTTATCTGCATGTTTTGTGGAAGGAATACAATATAAAGAAGAGAAAATGTTTATTATCAGCTGTAGTATTTACAAAAATGGCCCATCCTAAGATTAAAAGTCAAGACAGCTCATTTTTTTATTTATGTCATTGTTGCAGCAAATGAGCTATATATTCTTGGAGGCTGTAAATACGTGATATTCCTCACAAATCAATTCTTGTAAGACTGCTAGACTGCTGTCCCTTATATACATAAACGAATCATCCATCATCAAATATTGCATGATAGTAAACAATATAGTGATATTTTAAAAATTATCAACAGCAGATAATCCCCTTATATAAAACGCTAACGTGTGGTCTGCGTGCGTCGTCTATAGCTGCTTCTCCTATTGGCTAACGAACGGCCAATCATCAACCACCATATTACGTTCGTATCACCATCTTGCTTTTCGTTTATTTACAGCTAGACGCTGAAATTCATATAAGGAGAAGGAGATTCAATATTTGCACTATTTTATCCATATCAGTTAGACACAGAAATTGAGAAGGGGATTCAATATTTACGCTACTTTATCTGCATCAGTTATGAGCATAACCTAAGAATTTTTTTGGCAGAAGGTGAGAAGCAATGAAGTTTATTAAAAACTAGGAGAAATGTACATAATGCGAAATGTATTTGTTACATAAATAACGGTTACCCGTTTACGAAATTATAGTCTCCGTAATCTAAAGTGAAATGCATTTTATTATTTTAAAATCCTAACAAAATACTCTGATAATCTATAACGTATTCGTATAACTAAAGATATCATTAAGGATGACTTATTCGTTTCTCCTTATAAGCTTTTCCATAATAAATTCCTACTACCATTATATATGATACCCTTAGCTTTTGATACATGTGTTAGCTATTAAATGATATTTAAGATAACTTTTTTATCAGATTTAAATCATCAAGGATATGACACTCGCAATTCAACAACGATATTATTGCCGCAAAATAGCAGTGAGCAGTGATATAATAAATACTGAGAGTAGGGGAAAAAAATTAATACCAGGCAATTACATGTCACAAAGTTACAATTATTATGTTCGATTAAATTTACATATTGCTTTTTATTTATCTACGAGAACCAGATGCAGAAATTAATGTAAGGTGAAGGGTTTTCATTATTTACGCTATTTTACCTGCCTCAGTTGTAAGCACCAGTTTAAACCGTAAACTAAGAATTTTTTGGCACACGATAAGAAACAATGGGGTTTATTAAAAACTCAGAGAATCGTACATACGTAATCGCGACATGTATTAGTCAAATAAATAACAGTTATTTGTTTTCGAAATTGTATCTCCATCATCTAACGTAAAATGCATTTATTTATGTGAGATCCTAACCAAGTGCTCTGATAATCTAACCAGAGTAACGTATTCATATAACGAAAGATATAATTAAAAAAGATTATTTTTCTTACAAGGTTTTTCAGAATGAATTCCTACTACCACCATAGGTGATACCCATCATTATTCATTTGAGGGTAATAGAGGCTATGATTTTCGAACGCAATATTACTGGAGGTTGTGGTTAAGTTTACCAAAATCGCAACTGACACATTTTGTTACAGCATAATTCACTCTGAAACGAGTTATACAAACCAATTAAACTGCTTTCATAAGCGCCATGTTACTAAATGTATTAATTAATGCGGGTGGAAGTAGTTTCATATTTAACGTGCTGAATTGTGCCTGGACCAGGAATAAAACTGATATTACATGGATAGCAAAAGTTTTTGGAATTCCTAATCTGATTTTATTTAATTGGTTCTTTACTTCCCGCGTCATTAATTCAGTAGAAGTTACGGTTCAAGTTTACGTCGCGATACACGACATCTCTAACTTATGATAAAATGATTGTATCAATACGCGTGTGATTGAGACTTTGATTTTGTAGCGACAACATTAACGGAGATTGTGGTTAGGTTGAAATTCTGCCTGGACCAGAATGAAAACAAAACCTTCTTGTCACAGCAAAAGTCAAGAGGAATTTAGTTATCAGTTATTTAAGAAACTTTCATAAGCACTATGTCACATTGTGACGTCATGTATCGCGACGTAAACTACTCCCGAAGTTACTACTGTATGGCTATGTGAATGGCAAATGAAATATGTAGAACTTTGCAAAATCAAGGTCATTAGTATTATGTAATATCAGTTCCGTTTAATTAACCAACTGCAAAAAAAATGAGCTGCCAGAATATTGCGTTCAAACCGTCATTTTTGACGGGCTCGAAGCTAGTGTAATTGATAAAATTATAATGGAGCATACACTCCAGGGGCAATCTTCGTACACACCCCTCAACCAATTTTTACTTTGAATTCTTTCAGTGTTTTTGGTAAATTATTTATCAATTCTCTTGGAAAATTATTCCAATCCCTTACACCCTTTCCTACAAAATAAAATTTTTCCACACCCTTATGCCTGAAATCAATTTCCAACATGTGGTCATCTTTACCCTTCCATGTACCTCTCTTAATTTTCCCATCAATATCTTTCAATGCTTCATCACCAATATATGCCTTGTACACACCGATGACTCTCTTCACCCCCCTTCTATCCTCCAATGAATCCCACTCCAGCTCCTTTATCGTATTAGTTACTGATTGTGTTTTGCGGTAATTTCCAAAGACAGATCTGACAGCCCTTCTCTGCACCCCCTCCAACTCCTGTATTTGATGCCCCAAACGTGGGTCCCATACTACACCACCACATTCCAGCAGTGGTCTGATCAAAGTTTTGTACCCCAATTCCCCTACTTCTCTAGTGCATCCCCTCATCACTCTTTCCAACAGGTGAAGGACTTTGAAACCTTTCCCTACTATCTGTCCAATGTGTCCTGCCCAGTTAAGTCTGCTACCAATTCATCAGAATATCTTATGTATAGCCTACAAACTAGATTTGCATAAATATCCTTATCTAAAACCATGTTGCTGACTTAAAAACCACTCACTTTCCTTAGACACGTCTAATATGGTTGCATATTGATCTCTCCATTAATTTATGATGTCAAGCTGATTGGTCTATAGTTTTCAACCCTATTTGTGAGCCCTCCTTTATGGGCCGGAACTACTGTCACACTTTTCCAGTCATCTGGTAAACAACAAGTATGCAGACTCAATTTGAATAATGTTTCAAGATAAGTTACAATGTTCCATCCTACTATCTTTAAGACATCTGTAGTAATATTTTCCACACCTGCCCCTTTATGCCTTTTTAGATTCCTTAATTCTTTCATATCGTCTTCATATTTGATTTCAAATCTTCTAATCTGCTCACTTCCAAATGTGCGAATAGGCTCGTTTTCTGATGTAATCTGTATCTTCCTTGAATTGTTTTCCTTAATGGTCTCGCTGAAACAGTTACTCAATAACTCTGTCTTTTTTAAAATCTTCAGTTACTTCTTCTCCATCCTTATGTATAATTGTCTAACACCCTCTCTTCCCCTCAGTTTCCTGATATAACTATAGAAATTTCTAGATGCATCAGTCAAGAGGTCCCCCTGCACCAATTATATATTCTTCATAAATTCATCCTTAGCCAGTTTCTTTGACATTATTACTTCCTTGGTTAGTTGTTTGAAGAATTCCCTACAGCCTTGCTGTTTCTTAACTCTGTTATGTTCTCATGTCACCAACCTCTTTAACCTCCTCACTTCCCTGTTGTAGTATGTAGGTTCTGTACTTCTCTTTATTTTCTGTCTTGGAATAAACATTTCTTCACCTGTGTTTTTATTATTTCCTTGAACTCTTCCCACTTCATCTCCACTGTACATGTGCCATTTAATAAAATTAACCATGAAATATCTTTTCAGTTCCAAAATTTGTGACTTTTATAATTGTATCTATTTCCCCTTTCAATTGTGGCCACTCTTTTACTGGATCTCCTTATATCCATCAGAACTGTAATGTGGTCACTTACTCCTTCAGTTACTTGACACCAGATAAGGTTATCATCAGGCTTTATTAGGAAGATATCCAACATGTTTGATCCCTTTGTTTTCTGCTCAACCACCTGTGTAAAGTCTCCTTCCCTTACTGAGATATTTGCAAATCTCTGTTCCTTTGTTTTATTAATTTTATTTCCTACCTAGTTGAAACCTGGTGAGTTCAAATCCCCACCAATAATGACCATTCTATACTCACTTCTGAACTCTGAATATGAATTGTTTCTCCCCAAGAACCTCATCTTTATCATTCATTCTTCCACTACAGTATGCAGCCAACACCCTGACATTTTCTTTTTTATTTCCACAGAAGTCTACCCCAAATAACTCATGGTCATGATCTCTAACACCAGTGAACTGTCTTTGCTGACCAGTATAAATACCTCTTCCCCATCTCTGTCATACACTCTGTAACCATCAGGAAAAACCTCATTGTCTAGTATTCCTTCTTTTAACCAGGACTCTACCCCTATAACTACTTAAGATTTGTGTGTCTCTATTAGTTTTGCAAACTCAATTACTTTGTTCATTATACTTCTACAGTTTACCAGTAACACTCTTATCACTGGCTCTATGATATTTTCAGTACTAACATTTGCCTTCTCAAATCTGCCCCCTCAGTTATTGTTTCAAAAGTTTTTTTCTATTTCTTTAGTTTTAGTGATTTTTCTAACTATTAATCTACACTCAGTATCCCTTTGATTACCTATTTTTATCCTCTTACCAGCAGCCTCACAGAATTTATTGCTGTGAACATGATGAAAAAGCAAATTTTTCCCATACGCTATCCAAATAATGAATTCTGCAACATATTTTTTGCTTTCTAACAAAATTTCAGAACATAAGAAGTTTTTATGTCACAAAATAAGTAGCATGTCGTGTTTTCTAATTTTCTGAAGATTGTTCCCATGTCCATTACTTAAAGAACTTATTGTTTGTACAAATGACGTATAACTGTGTGCAAGTGCTAAGATTTATATCCACCAAGTCAGTAAAAAATGTAATATAAGTGTTCATATTTCTACTGAACTGAACTAAAATGGCACTGTTTTATTATTATTAAATTCCTACTTTCGACATGTTCTATTTCAGTTGGGACACAGCAGGGCAGGAGCGTTTTAGAGCTATTGCATCATCCTATTATCGAGGTGCTCATGGTAAGTATCCAACTGTTTCACGCAGACATATTTTTGTTTTATATTTGTGTCTGAGGTCAGTAACTTTTAATCTTAAAAGCAAAGCCCTTAGTTGTTAGAAAAGTGTAAATGTCTATACCACATCCATCATGCATTGAAAGTTTCTTGTGCCTTAAAAAACCAATTTGGCAGCTAGTACACTTTTGAAAATGATACGAAGGAGATTCTATGACAGCTTGCTGAAAGAAACTGCTACAGAGAGGTTCATTTCATCCCACCAAGGTTTCTAGCCTGTACCACAAACCCATTTCACTGATAATCGTATGTAGATTTTTCCTCCAGATTTCTCAAAATGTCTTTTCAACCAAAAATGTCACCTTTATTATGCTAGCTTATGAAGACTAAATAATTGACAATAGACATTCTGAACATGGCAGTTAGTTAATTTAAATTTAGATATTCACCTAATGGACCTGAATTGAATATAGAATACTTAAATATTAAAGCCTTACTGTTAGACTTTCAGGGGATTTGGTTTTCATTAATTAAAAATAAGAAAATTTGAATCTGATCTAATACCAGAAATAAAAGCTAAATCAAACAACACTGGTTGCCAGAAGTTAATAATTATCTCCCGAGTGCTTTGGTCAGTTCAGCGGAAAGAGCTTCAGAAAATGCTGGTGAAGTCATAAAATAGATTTTTTTTTATTATTTAAAAAATCACTAATATCAAAAATCATGTGAGTCTTATCAAAATACATTTTAGATTAAAAATTAAACTAGATGTTTTTGAAACTAAATTAATATGTGATAACATCAAAACTTATACTAAAGCTAGATGTTCAGCACAGTGCATGCCTGGATTTTCTCACAGTGGGTGTATCTGATTTTGGTCCTGATGTACCCCACATTTTATCCAATCTGACCAGTTGCACAAGGACATGTATTATTTATTTTATGCGAATAGATCTATACAGATCACACAAAATGTAGTTATTTTCTGTCTGAGTTTCTTTTGCCATTCCAGTATTCTCACATCCATTTACTGAAGGCAAGTTTTCTCTTCTCTACATGTTGTGCCAGTCTTCTTGGCTTTGATTTCTGGCATTACTACCCAGTCGTGTATTTTTTGTCTGAAGATTTTACGATCTAGGATTTCCAAACTCTTGATTTTAGCTTTTTCCAGGTCTTGTCTTACTTGATCAAACCAACTGTTTGGTATTTTTAATGGTTGCATGAGTTTGAATATCTGCTTAGTTAATCTGTGATCTGGCATCCTGTAGATGTGACCATAGAATTTTAGTCTGCATTTTCTGATGTCGTTGGCTATGTTTGAGTGGGACTCTAATGTTTTGTTTGACTTCAGTCTGTAGCCTTCTTCAGTTTAGGTTGGTCCAATAATTTTCCTGATTATTCTTCGTTCTTCTTTTTGGATGTTCTTGATATCCCTCTTAGAGTTAAGTGTGAGTGTTTCTGTGGTGTATAGAGCGTTGGGTTTAACAACTGTATTGTAGTGTCTAATTTTTGATTGAATTCCTATGTTCTTTTTGTTGTAGATGTTGCAGGTCTGTCCTAAGGCCTTTTTCATTTTGTTGAGTCTGTTTTGTTGTGCCTTCTTTTCGAGTCCTGTTGGACTGATAATTCGCCTCAGTAAATAAACTCGGTGACTATTGATTTTTCCATATTTTGTGTCCAGTTTTTTTACATTCAGTTTGTGTGCCAAGAAAAACCGTTTTCTCAAAGGAGATTTTTAGTCCCATTTTTTCTGCTAATTCTTTGAGGGATTCTATTTGTTAGATGGCTTGTTGTTCACTTTCTGACAGAATAGCCAGATCATCTGTGAAGGCCAAGCAAGAGATATTTAGTCTGTTTCTGCCTAGTTTTAGTGTCCAGGGCTACATTAAATAAGATTGGCGAGAGACCATCACCCTGTCTAACGCCAGTTTTTGTTTCGAATTCTCTGCAAAGTTCTCCCATGAATTTTACTTTGTTTGTGGTGTTGGTGAGTGTCTGATTGATTAATTCTCTTGATTTATTGTCCAGACCATATTCCCTTAGGATGTTGAGTAGGCTTTTCCTGTCGATGGAGTCATACGCCTTCTTGAATTCTACAAAGGTACATATGGTTTTCTTGTGCCTGATTGATCTGTATTTTAGCTTTTAGTTGCTCAAAGTAGGTAGCGACGAGTTCACAGTTTTCTCTGTTGTTTAGAGCCAATTTTCCATTTGCGTTTTTAAAGCAAAGACTCTGTGAGGACATGTATATTTATTCCATTGTTAGCATATTTAGTTGTAGTATAAGTTGTAAGCATAAGAAAACATTATATCAGCAGAATTAAAATTTACCACTGTAAATTGGTATTCATACAGTAGTGGTATGGACAGCTATCAAATTTTTAGGTGTTTAGTTATATTTTAACTTTAAAAAATGTCTTTGTTTTGATTGTTGTTATTTCATTCTTCATAGATCATTATGTGGCACCAGAATCTTGCCAGGGAAGAATGTGAATTTTATTATGTCCTGTACTCACTAAACTATGGAAAAAAACAATTAGATTGTCATAAAGATGTAACAGTTACAGCTATGTTCATAAAATTCATTTTTTCTTTTTCAGCAATTGTTGTTGTATTTGATTTGACAAGTCTTATGACTCTGTCACATACACCTAGCTGGCTTAAGGATGCTCTAGAAGTTAATCCAGGAGAACCTCACATATATCTTGTAGGAACTAAGAGGGATCTCATGGTATGATATGCAGTTACTTTAAACACTATTTCATAGAATGATAATTTTTGTACCTTACACCTATGGGGTCTGTAGATATTTTATGATCACCATCCAGAGTTTCTAGCTGCTGGCCTGGTCTGCTTTGCACCTCTCCTCTCTTCAGCACACACTCTTCCATTAACTTCATCAGCTTGTCCTCCAACAACATATACACAATATCAGTCTATATTCTACCCAATTTGTCTCCCTCCACAAAATCTCTGCACTTAATCCTCTCACCTCATCTGTCTTATTCAGTGAATCTTGTCCTGCTGCAGACAAATGCAAGTGCAATGCACACAATAATAACTGTGCCAGCTTTCAGCAACTGTTAAAAACAATATGGGTCTAGATCTGTTCCTTCCTTATCAACACTCCCACACATCACACACCAAATCTGTCCCTGATTGCCAAAACCTTGCTCAATGACACCATAAGCTCCTACCCCAGGTTCAGTTAAACCTCAGCAGTCCATTTTTAACCCTTCCTCCACTTCCCCATCAGAAACTCAACTATAGTTCCATCCAAACAACTCAAATTTTCTCCAACTCCCAAGTTTGACCACACTGTTTTGGTCTGGAACTTACTAGCATTTTGCCGCTCTCTTCAGTGATGGTATCATAAGGGAGATCATTGGTGCAATAAAATTGAATCCACCTTACAGCAATTCAAACATTTATCTCAACTGGATTCACCCTCTTTCAAACAAAACCACCCCCTCCTTCTATTCCCCACTATAACAATCTCAGCTCCATGGAAACATGAGCCAAAAGAGAACTGTCCAGAAACCATTTCATCATCATAATCCGAGCTGAGAGGGGCCCTACCACCAAGCTCGCAGCATAGACCACATTTATTTAGATGCTGAGGCCAGAGGCAGCTTTCCAATATCGACACTTACTGTCCACACACCATAGTTCCCATCATCTCAGTATGTTACGAAATAAGCATTTTTCTTGACCTGCAGGGCTCTTTATAAGGCTTATCTTTTCAGTCTACTTCCCTTCTCACTTCTCATTAGCTTTGTACATCCTGCCTGTACCTTCTTCCAAAGAGCCATGAAGCTGACAATCCTGGGCAACCTGCCGTTCTGATATATGGGTCACCAACTGAACATATTTTAGCTTGGGTAGATCAATATCTCCAATCAGTTGTACAAAACCTCCCTTCTTTCATCGTAGTACCTCACACTTCCTTGAACATCTACTCACAGTCTCTACCACCAGACTGCTTCTTTATCTCCATTTAAATAAACCCCACTGCAATGCCATCAGTGCTCTGGAACAGTTCCTAGATATGTAACTGTCACACAACCTTCCCACGTTATTCTTTGATACATCCTTCGCTCAACTCATTCTTCCCAAAGAGTTCTCCTTCAATTCACAAGTATATCACCAGATTGGCATCACTGCCATGTGTACCGACAAGGCGCTGTCCCATGCCAATCTTTTCCTAAGTCATATGGAGGATCATTTCCTGAATCACTTTCAATTTAAACACAAATGGTGCAGATACTTAAATAATATATTTATGATTGAAACCCACCTCAATGCCTTCGACAATTTCCATTTCATCAACTTTATCTGGACTTAGTCCCACACACAAATATCATTTTCCTCAATGTAGACACTTTCGCATAGCAGGGTTCTCTTCACACCTGTGTCCACTTCAATCCCACTAATTTACAACAATATCTACACTTTTAAAACAAATGTTTCCTTCCTTACAGCCTTACAATATGTAACAGATGCATCTTTTCCATTGGAGAACCCCTCCTCAGTTACTCCCAGAACCTATAATGAATATTCAATTTCCACTGCTACTCTGTCGATCTTTTATAAAAGGAAATCTCTTGTGCTGTCACCCACTGTCCACATAACTACACTTCTCTTGTTGCTCTAAAAATCAACCCAGTATCTGAATTCATCACATAGTGTACTCATGGTTTTGATTCCATTAATGAAATCCTGGGACATGGGCATGACTACCTATATTCCTCTCCTGAAATGCACACCCTTCACCTGAAAATTCTACCCAGTGCACACGTTTTAGCTGGTCACCCATATCAAGAATATTTTTGTCAACAACTATTCCCCTTTGGATTCTCAAAAACCTACACATGAATCCTTTTCATGCAGCAGACTACACTGCAAAACTTGCATCATCTTTCTGACTACAATCTATTCCAATCTTATCACAAGGGAAACCTTTCCCTCCATTAAATTTGCTTTTCCACCATAACACACGTATACTACATATCAACTAAACTGCCTCTGCTTCACTAGTTTGTACATAAGCCTCACTATCAACCAGCTGTAAACAGAATGAATGTCCACAGGCAGACAGTCTACACCTACAACCTAGACCATCCAGTGGCAGCACATACCAACTCTAACAATCTCACCAATTGTTTTACAGTGAGAGCTGTCAGAGTTTTCTCAGAGACTGTCAACCACATCCAAAATCCATTGATGGAAACTATCTTACCAAAATATCCTAGATTCCAGACAACCAAACATCCATCTGGCCTCAACATCCGATAATAACTTACTAGAAAATCCATCAGATATTGTTTATTTCATTTCTTCTTCCTATATTTATTCTATTATTGCTCCCTTATTTATTCATTTTATATACATGAATTAGTATAAGAAAATGAACCACTGCTTGATGGATGTGAGGTATGAATAGATGTAACAGACACAAACCCAAAGGCATTTTCTGGTTACTGTGTGTTCCACCCTCGCCACCAATGATACAGTTTTTCTAAAATATTGATAGTTCAGTGCACATTACATTACTCCTTCACCCCACCCTGTTCTCTTAGACTAAGTTAGTCATACAGGAAACTATGTGTGTGCACATTTTCCTTGAAAAATGGCTCATATTTCTTTTCCTAAATAACGTTTTAAAATTAAATATTGAAAATTGTGTTTGTCTCTTCTTTTGTGTGTTCACTACAGCCCTCCTATCTTCATCAGTGGACAATGGTGGTGACTGATGATCTACTTTCCCCAACCCTTATTATTTACATTGCTCAAAACCTTGTTCCTTTTCAAAATATACATACAATTAGGATAAGGAATTGAACCACTGCTACCTTGGATGATGTCTGGGCAGGATGAACACACTTAATAGACATGAGCACAAGAGGCACTGAAATTTTTGGGTCTTAACTTTATCAGCAAGTAGAACATTATGGAGAGTAGGTGCTATAGGAGCCTGTCTCAAATAGTGACCATTGAACAAGGAATATGGTCAAATAGTGTACAGGGAAAGTGGTAATGATTTGAAGAAAACATGTGAGCATTGCAAAATATCAAAACTAATCACAGGTAGATAAAAAGAGCCGATGGAAAAATATCATAAAGTATTAAATACATAATTTTAAATAAAAACTAAAAAAATATTAATGTCAAAGCAAAAAATGTGAAGTTAAACATCACTGTTGGTCAGTGGTGATTCAATTTAGGTAGTGACGATAGAAAAGGAAAAGTTAAATCAAAGACTGGGTGTTATCTGAAGTTGAGACCAGGTGGTTGCCTGGTGCACAATTTGTACTGGTAGGCAATTCCCAACCTCTGAGTTCAGAGAGGCTGCTTCTGTTTGCGAGGACTCTGATAGAATAAAGCATATTGGCAAGAATTAAAATTATTGGTGGCATGGACAGCTACTGAGTGGTTTGGGCTGTGGGTGTATACTGTCGGTCAATGAGTAGTCATTCTTAGTGGATTGGTGATCAAACCTATGTAGGAAGATGGGCAGTGGGTGCAGGTTAACTGGTATATTACAAGGGAGGTTTCACAAGTGGTGTGACCTAAGATGGGAAATCTTTCCCCAGTGACAGGATAGGTGAAGAGAGTTGAAGCATGGTGTATGTTTAACATCTTGTAGGAGGGCCTATTGCATGGGAAAAAAAAGGTGTGGCTACCCTAACCTAACCAGGTAATCCTACCAGGTATAGGGTACCTACAGTTTTATGTGCAATCTCAACCACGGAGTGTCCTAGCGTACTTCACATCAAAAAGTAAAGTTTTGCCACAGGTGAAGGTCAGTTTTTAGGCCATAAAAATTCCAGCTGAGACTGGGATTCGAACTGGGGATATTCCATTCCCCAGACAAGCACCTTAAGCATCTGAGCCACCAGACTGAAGCAAGATCTTGGAGAAGCATGGAGGATTTTGAGCACAAAGCACCTCATTTATAGTCAGGCTTTCAGAGGTCTATTCTTACACTCAGGCCACTTTCCTGGATGTGGCTTTGTCCCTCTCTAGTGGCTACCTGATTCCTTGCTCACCCTAAACCTACAACAGCGTCTCAATTTCAACAGTTGCCATCTCATACCAAACACTCCCTACAATCATGTCATTCCAGGTCATTGTATATGCTCTAACCAGCAATCCCTAACATGGTTTCCAAATGTCTCCTAAGCACTGATATTTCACAACTACTCCAACAGGTTTAGTTCACAAACAACTTTCACATGCGATATCACAACATGCATAGTCCAGTCCTGTTGCACAATACTTCCCAGGACTTGAATCAATTTAATGATTCACTAGTAATATTCCATTTTCTCCAACCAATCCTCCCCTTTTTCTCTCATCCTGCATGAACCACCACTCAGCAGAGCTGATTTTTAAGTATTGTGTGCTACCTTTGAGGTTTTGTTCAAGTTTGTATATATTTTATATTTATAAAGAAAGTTTTACTGGACAATATTTTCAACCAACTCCTCCTTACTGCCCATGACATGACTTTTAGCAGTGGTATAGATTCCAACTTTGTAATGCTCAAGCTTATTCTTTTCAACTCCCACTCCATATTTCTCACCTTACAATTCTTTATTTTTGTTTGCTTCATTACTCTTATGTTACCAACCCTACCACATACCATGGTACCTCAACCTACCAGAAGACACTCAATAAACAGTCATTTACTTAATCTTTAAATGAATGGCACTCTTTTAGGTGCCAAATGTAAGGATGTAGGAACAATACTGTTCTATCACTACCCTGGAAAGTTTTGCCTGGTCATTAATATACTCATGGATTTTAAAAACTTTGGCTTATTGTTTATACTTGCTTATAGCCTGGTACAGTACAAATCCAGTATCTAAATTTATAATAGTCTGTCTGCGGACCACCTGAACCATCTCTATCGACTCCTAGTGGTGTGTGGACTACAGGTTTGAGAAACAGTGATCTTGAATGACAGTCACGGAGTGTTAGTTGTTTGTAGGAAGCTCTGTCTCAATTTAAAAATATTTCAGTGAAATTCTCATTTTGTCTTTGATTTCATTTTGAATGCTGATTATACCTCTTAAGTATGCCTAAGATGATACATGAACAACAAATTTCTTGTAATACCATAGAAGGCTCGCTTCTTGGTGTTTCAGTCATCATGCATCTTAAAGGAGATTGAGGGTCATGCCACTCGAATGGCATTGAAATTAGGAGCAGAATTCTGGGCTGTTTCTTCTTACACTGGAAATGGTGTAAAGGAATTATTTAGTAGGATAGCTTGTCTGGCATTTGATAAAGCAGTTAAACAAGAGGAATCAAAGAAGAATGAAATGATTGCTATAGGATCAGAAACAGTCAGTAAGTATTAGATCATACAAGACAATTTCCTACTTATTTTATTCGATTTCTCATAATTACATTAATAAATTCCTGTATTTTTAGTCTTGCCAAAGACTCCGAGAAGAAAATCTGCAAAGACCTTTTCTGAATGCGATAGTTGCAACAGCTGGTGACTCCATTTTGTTTTGCAAAACAAGAGAAATTACTATTGTAATTATTATTAACTGCAATGGTGCTTACAGTCTGGTGGCAATTTCCTACTCATTTAAGTGATAAGGTACAGAAGTTCCCAGTCAAAATAAAAATGAATGCTCAAACAAATAAAATATGCAAATTATTTTTCAATGTAATATCTCAAAATCGTCCCACATTTTTCTTAACATCAAATTAACAGATTTATACAAACAAAAAGTATTTTTTGTCTGAAAGAACTTCCACCTTGAAACTCTTGATGTTTTCTTCAGTGATACCTACCATCAGCACGACGCTTCCACTGTGTGGGCCATTGTCAAGGGATTCTCTTCCAAGTTTGAAGATTTTTGCCTATTATTTCACAATGGAATTTGCAGAAGCATCACCATATACATATAAAACTCATTCATGAATTTCTAATGATATTTGAACTTCACTCTGTCAAGAATTTTATTACTTTATGATAATGTTTGACATAGCACATACAATTTACATTTTTATCATTTCTAACAAGCAGGAATGTGCAGAAAAGTATACAACTAACAGCACTAGTGGCTTAAATGTTAAGCATTAGAAAGCCACCACTGATATTGTAGATCAGGTCAGGAACTTTTGAACCTTATCCTGTAAATTATGCACATTTTTTCATTAAATTATTTCACTTTTTCAGATATATTGTTCAGAAAATCTTGTTATTACAATACAGTCCCTGACTCTATTATCAAAAAATTTAAAGGATTTCACTGTCTTATTTTTATTTATGGCCACAGTCCTGTCTTCCTTCCCTTGCAGTATTCCTAGTTCTTTATCTGATATCCTTCCAAATCTCAATGCCAACTAGTGCCTTGTATGTACCCTCCATTCACTTTACCTGCTTCCTGTATTCCAATGATGTAAATGCTGTTACTCTTGTTGTAATTATCTTGTACTGCAGGTGTATATTGATTTGATGTTTTGTTTGATAAGAGACAGATGTCAGCATCAATGCTAAGCTCTTAAAATTTATTGGAATGTTTACTCAACTAACTAGCATACAGCAGATAAAAAATTTATGAAGAATGATGGAACATGACCTTTGTGGGTGTCAAGTCAAATGATTTCGTGAAAACTCAATATGTCAACAAATGGCTCTGTTGGCTTCTTAGGTATTGCATGTCTTCCAGTAGATAGATATAACTGCCTTTACTGACATGCCTCATGTCTTGCTACCATTTAAATGCTTGGAAGTGGTGCTCCAAACATAGTTCCTCAATATCGTCAAAATCCAAGCTGCTTGCCTGTGGCTTGGGTGTGGACATTGTAGGGATCTGAGGTTAGGTCCACCACTTGCAAACATGTAAGGAGAATTGTGACACAAGACAAGGATAACCCAAACATTCATGGTAGGTTTGCAACCAGTAGAAGCTATGCGACATTTGATGAGGACAGCAAAGTCCTGTCAGAACATTATGTTTTCACGACACCACGTGGCTAGACACCCATGAAGTTTGTATTGCAGCAATACCATCAGAAAGATTCCACTCATACATCTATGAAGAATGATGTTTACTATGCAGCATTTTATTTTTATTAATTGATTTAGAAAGAAACATTTTAGATTATATATACTCATTTATGCTTTTGATATGTTGAATTATTGTGTACAATAACATTATATTTAAATAGAAATATGAGCTGGAAATTGGTTATTATTTATTCATTCTAAGGTGATTTATGACCATCCATTGTAGAGTGATTCAGATAGGATGAGATCTGGTTAAAGAAAGAACAGTTCTTTGTAATTTTGGTTACTAGAGTTAATAGAATATTTGATGTAACTGTAAATATACCACAGCATCTCTGTACTTCTATCATAAATGAAGTTAAGAGGTTGCATGATAAAGGTTATTATTGCTTAACTTTTGATAATGATGACAATATTTGTTCCTCTGTCATTAAAATAATCTTAAATTATTTGTGAAGAACTATCAAATGCTAAAATTTTATATTTCATATATTATTTTTGTATATGGTACAGAAATTTTTTGAAAATTTACACTTTGTGAATGTATTGTATTTGAAGTAACAGTATTAAAGCTAGTCACAATTTACAAAGAAGAAGAATTCAATTTATTTATTTTTATATTCAAAAAAAAAAATGTGTGTGTTTTTTTTTCTTTTCTTTTTTACCAACTTCTAATCCGATTAAAATGAAATGAAGCAGTGAAAAATTTACTAACATTAATATGAAACTAAGATAGAATAGTGAAAAAAACTTGAAGCTTACCACAAAAGATGGCAGGAGGGCTAGATGAACACACACAAAACAAAAAAAACACAATCACACTTTAAAATATTTCATTTATAAACCTTACTCATGTAGGAGGCGAAACATATAGCAGGGGGAAAGATGTGTTCACATCCAGACCAACCACATAAATTAACCAAAGATGAAACAAGAGGGAGGGAGAAAGTTGAACAATGATAATTAGGAAAAGGGAAGAGAATGTAAACCTGTCACTTACCAAATGAGAAAGGAGGATGATTGAGAAGGCAGTAAACAAAACAAACACAAAAAAAGACCTTAGTGACATTTGCATTGGCGTGAGCACATTTTACTCATGTTCATGTCTACAACGGATTTCTGCTTAGCAACATTTTCTTTCCTGATGGGAGTTGATAATGTCTTCATGAAGCTGGTTGTGACGACAGGTGGTGGAAGAGCCTTCTCATGGTTCTTGGCTTTGCTATACAGTGTTTGCTATTTCGTTTTCAACTCCTGTATCTTTTTTCTTCTTTCAAATACACTCCCTACTCCAGGATGAATGTGACCTCGAGCAGTTTACACACACCTGTGGGAGGGTGGAACCTCTAGCAGGCTCATGTGCTGCCATTCTGCATTTCCCACAGTTGGAGTTGTTGTATGCCTGAACAGCTGGCACTAGAAACAGCACATGGGATCTGGTAGATACAGGCGAAAATTAAGATCAAAATACCCCACTTTGATGGGCTTTTGGCAATGTAGGAGTGTCAAAGATCAGGATGCTATCACTAACCCTTTGTGTGATCTGATGAACCATGGCCACATTCTATGATGCTCACTCCTAAAGGAGTTCCTCCAACTCAATCAATAAGATCTCAGCAGGTCATCATGCCCTTAATACTGTTTAGAGTCTAATGGAGTTTGCATTTTACAGCGAATTCTCTGAGCTTTTGACACTTTTGGAGTAGGACAGCTTGCTTGTTGGTAGATGTTTCCAGCAGCAAGGTCCCATACCTCATTTTTTTTTTCAAAGAATTAAGTCCCTGCAAGAACCTCTAGTTGTTTCTGTATACAGAAAAGAGAAACCTTCTCAATTGATTTCTCATTCCTTGTCGTTATAATGAAGGCATTATCTATTAGATAAACCTTCCTGTTATTACAACTACCTTCAGTATTCTGAAGAGGAGGGCTCTTTTTCTCAACTGCAAGTTAATCATCTTCTATAAAAATGAATAATTGGCCAATGCAATTGAATTTTGTTTATTTTGATTTTTCATAGAAAAAGTTTTCAGCCAAAAAATAAAAATAAACTTAATTCATTTGCATGGTGTATTATTATTATTTTTTTACAATCTGATAAGATGTTATGTTCTTATTTTACTTGAAAATCTTCAGCTTCTTTAGTTACACTGATTAATGCATAACCTGTCTCTCAGTATATTCAACATTTTTTTGAGATTTGAAAGAAATGAGGATACCTTTGACATCCTGAACAAGGGACTAATATGGATAGATATTACAACAAATGAACCTTGAACTCAACCATTTTTATAACATGTCGCAATTCACTGACACATCATACTTTCTTGTCTCAATTTTATAGAGTTCTTGTTTCATCGGAGCTTTAATGTGGCTCTAGCTTTGTGGCTCACCGCATTAGAACTATTCAAGAATGGTGGATGGTATTCACAAAGATTTCATTCTAAGTCTTTGCAGGTATAATTGATAACTATGGGAAATTATTATCACAGATACAGAGTAATAGAACTACAAATATTAATAATCATCATAATATTATTTTTATGTAGATTTTGGGCACTTGCAAATCACATGGAAACTGAGAATATATGAGGGACGATCAAAAACTAAGTCAAACATGTACATTTTATTTTATACAACCAATACTGCAAAATGATAGTACATACATTAAGTTATTTTTTGACACAGTCTCCATATCAGTTTGGGCATTTGTCACTTTGTGGGAAGAGTTTTAATACGTAATTAGCTCCATCATAATTAAAATTATTAATAATAATAACAATTATTCCCTCCCAGTAAAAAGCCTGTTCTTGTGTGTTCAGCCACATTGTTGTGTAGTGTTTCACCTCCTTGTCTGAAGTCAATCATCAGCCTCCTAAGTGCTCCTTCAAAGTAAGAAGGTGAGAGTCACTTAGAGCAAGATCTGGGCTGTATGAAGACTGTGATCAAATCTGTTGATGCTTTGCTGCATCAATCACTGTGATCCTCGATGGTGAAGTTTTCTCTATCACAATCTTTCAACATCATTCTGTGACAAACCGATGAGACATTACAGCTTCTCTGTAAACCTCTTTGAGCTGCTGGTGAATTTCAGCTGTGGTTACATGTTTTGACCACAGAAATCGAATAACTGAGTCAGTTTCCTCACCACACCTTCCAAACAAGTCAGCATCTGTGTTTACCTGCAACTAGCGTTGTAAGTAGCTAAAACTTTGCACACCACTGTTTTCTCTATAACAGATGACACTCTGGAAACATCGGCCTTGTAATCTTAGTTTCTCATGACCCCTCATAGTAATATTATATAATGAAGTATACAATCATGTTTATAATATATAAAAACAACAATGAGCAGGAAAATGCTTTAAGGCAATAAAACTAAGGAAGGATAGGGAAAGATGAACCATTATTTCCACAGATGAAGGTGGCCAGGAACAATGAACATAAAAAAGAACAAACACAAGAAACACGCAATATTTCGGTGAATAGCCTTAGTCTTGCAAAAGTAAAACACCAGGCGGAGCCAAACGTGTACATAACAATGGCCGTCTGATGAATATATATACTGTTTTAAAACAACGGTTCAAACTTCAGTATCATTTAAGGGTTCATATAGAGAGTGATTTGACATATGGTTACAGAAACCTCCAAAGCCCTGAAAAATGAAGTTGAGGTAATCTTACTTCCCCCCCCCCCCCAAACCTTTTTCGTGCTTGTGTAAAGTAGGCAGTATTCAATGGAGAGGGGCCATGTGGAGATTGTAGCCACATGCGTGACAAAGAATAAAATAATGGCAGCTGATGGCTACGTGATGTGCACACACGTAATGGACATGAACACCTGAGACATTTTTCGATCTTAACCTTTCTTTAACAAGTAAAACATTGTGGAAGATGAGTGTTGTATATATATTTTCAAAATAATAGTTGCTTAAAAGTGTGACAAATGTTTGAACAGGAGAAAAACCATCACTTACCTCAAATGAAGGCAGGACAGGGTGGAAAATGTACAGACAGATTCACACAATCAGCATTGAAATGTTTGTGCTTATGGTCCTTCAACAACAACAGAAAAGGGTAGCTATAACGGTGTTGGAAGAAAAATATATGTAATTTATAAAAAAATAAAATACAAATGATGGGTTTATTAAAAGTTTACCAGAAGTAGAGGCTAGGTGGATATCTGAATGTGTTGGTAAGCTAGTTTCTGGCTATAGACTTCATAGGAGGGTGGTAGTTTCCAAAAAGACTGTCAGCTATAATGATGAAGTTGTGGGAACTGGCAAGGAAGAAAAATATATATAATTTATAAAATATAAATGATGGGTTTATTAAAAGTTTACCAGAAGTTGAGGCTATGTGGATCTAAATGTGTTGGTAAGCTAATTCCTGACTATAGACTTCAGAGGAGGATGGTAGTTACCAAAAAGACTGTCAGTTTTAATGATGATGTTGTGGGAACTGGCAAGTATTACAGTGTAATTTAGGTTACTGGCTTTGACCATTTATCCCAAAGGCGAGGCCTAGTTATAAACTTGGGCAGTGGAGACAGGTGAATTGATATAACTGACATACAGCATATATAATATTAAATAGTGTGACCTGGCAGCTCATTGGATAAGACACTAGCCTTCAAGATTCAAGGATTTGAACCCTAGTAGAACCGGAAATTTTTAAGGGGTTCAGGAGAAAGGAACTGGCTGTCCTACCTTGGACACTCCTTTAGGAGGATCCGACCAACTTCCAGGTTTTTGATTTAATATTAAGTAACTAATTAATTCAAATTTTGTTCAGTATTAGATCATTACTTCTTGGTTAGAAACAATATTTAGCAACAACACAAAAGAAATGGAGACCTTACACAATATATTAAAAATGAAACCTGTCACCTTCCTCCAGCAATCTTGAGAGCTTTTTAATTTTTTTTTTGCAAATAAATAAATAATATTTCACCTTCTTTAGTATCAATTTTACCACAGTATCTCATAAAGGAACAGTAAACAACGCTGCAAGGTAACTGCGCTAATTCTAATAATACTGAAAAAAATCATATGTCTGTATTAATGCATTTTTGTTAACTTTTTGCTCCTTGAATCTATTTAACTGCAATTTTAAAATATTTTTAATATGAAATATACAAAATTGAAACAATTCATAATAAATATCCATAACAGTATTAACAATCTTATTAATATTTCATTTTAATCACAGATTTATAACAGTGGATTGTTCAGTAATTACTCTCATTCAATCGAGACTGCTGCTCCACACTATCAATGATCCACTTTTCATTCACAACATGAAATTTTTTCTCTCTTTGCCTATTTAAAGTATTGAACTTTGACAAGTTCTCTTGACATCTGAAAAAGAAAGGACAAACAGTGACTAATTAAATGAACTTTTTTTATTAGTAGTAACAACAAATAAAATTTCCTTGAGGTTAGTTACTTTGGTTTGTTATTTCAAACAATAAAATCACAGTATTTGTGTATTCATATTTGTCAGGAGAGGAATCACTGAGAGATTATCTTTTTTACTTTTCAAGGCATTTCACATCAACAAAAACTACTAAATTCTGGATATGTTCTTTTCCCTTTAAAAGCCATCATTCTTACTTAGAGAAAATTGAAATTCTGATGGTATATTTTTTAATAAACTACTAGGCAATATGGAGTCATCATGAGAAATGATTTCTCGATTACCTCTTCCAACTAATACTCATAGTACCATATTTTGTGAAACAATAAATTCTTAGTTACACAATGGAAACCTCAGAGTCATCTTTACAGTTGGATAGGTATGTATCTGTGACATTAGGGATGTAATTATATTATCAATAATTACTCTCATGACTAACAAGGATTGTTATTCAGTGACTTTGGAATCTAGATAAATTGCATTAATTACTGAATGACAATATCATAATCATAGTAAAGAATACTTTCAAAAACATTATGAGAAATCCCATAAAAATGACTAGGACAAAGAAATTATGATACGAATGAAACACAGTGTAAATCCACTGAAACATGTTTCTTAGTACCTCTATTTATTAAAAAAAAAAAAAAAAAAAAAGAAAAAAGAAAAAAGAAAATTACAGAAGAAGAACAGGAACAGATAATTTCAGTGATTCCATGCAATGAATGAATTTAGAAGAGTACACTTGTTACACAAGAAGAAAATAGAAATTTTGAACAGAGGCAATGCCAGTTATGCATGTTCTGTGTATATATGGATTATAAACGCCTTGTATATTAGTGAGATGGCATCCATGTGGAATGTGTGGAGTTTCATTTTCAGTTAACTTTATTTTCTCTTTGTTTTGTGATGTAAGTGTTCTTCCTCAATTGCTCTTTTTCTGTCGTGGCTATCTCTGATTTGTGTTTCCAATTTCCACTAAAAATTATGTCAAGATGGCAGTGACCAAGAACAAACTCAAACATTTAAACTTTCACTATCTTATTGCCTCACTGCAACAGGCTGATACACCAAATACAATATCATTTTTATGGTACTAAATCATCTGACTATCAAAATTCCAACTAACATGTTTATTTCTCTATTTTTGTATTGTTTCTAAAACAATTCTGACACAGTTTATGTTGTATATGCTACTAACAAAATACACTGTAATGTGTTCTAATTACCTCTCAAAAATTATATTGTTATTACTTTCCTGAAGTATCTAAAACAATTTTTACCTTGAATGCATAATAATATGAGTTGTACAACAGCTGATATCTGAACTTAGCTGACCACCATAGAAAGTGAAGTCCATTTTCAGTACTTCCAGTTCATTAATTTCACTATACATTCTGTCTGTTCTCTGAAAATCAATATGGGGAAACAATATTTACATAAAATTTAAAAAGGAATTTAATAAGAAAAACTATTTGTAGCTGAACATTTTAATGTTTTCCTAAAATAATTGTCTTATTGTAGAAGACTGATATGATTAAAAATTCTAAAAGTAATGGGTAAAAAAAAGTTTTAGAAGACAAACAACATGATCGAAAAGTATGACATAAGAACAAGCAAATATGAGCTGATTCCTCATCGTTAGCAAAACAGAACAGATCACTATATCTTGCACACATTCTTTACTGCCACAGGTCATACTATATATCTATCATCTATGGTAATGACAGTTTTCATTCACTTTGAGTCATAATTTTAAGTTGTATTATAATAGAACAGGCAACCTCAATACGGGAAGAAAAGAGAAAGTAAACTCATCACTTACCAGAAAATAGGAGGGTTGCAAAAAGAAGGGAAAAACACATGCACTGACAATATTTTGATTGGCTCCTTAATCATATGAGAAAGATAATGAAGTGTATATCTAGGTTTTGTGAATTGGCCCATCTGTCTATCTGATATAATTAAGGGGTCATTTAGGTGGCAGTTTTCACTGCAGGTGCATCCACTGACATGTCTTGTTTCCCTCTTTGCATAATTGTTTCACTATCCTTTTGCCATCAACCAAGTTAACTGGTGGGGTTTACTTTCACACCTTCACCATGTTTCTATTTTGAACAGTAACAGAGCAAGAAATAACATTATTAATCAACATTAATACACAAATAATTATCCTCTCTATCTCTCTCTCTGAGACACATTTGTTCCAATGAACAGGCTCTCCAACAATATTCTAGCAACATCTCTGAAGCCATGATATCCCATAATTACCCACCAGATTTAGTTCACAAACAAGTTTCAGGGCCACACCCACTCAACCTATCAACAGCTCACAATCCTCTAATACCAACCACAACCCTGTTTTGATCACCTGATGCTTTCCGGGTTTGGAATCCGTCAAACGAGTCCTGCTACAAGGTTACAACTTCCTTCAAACCTGTCCTGAGATGAGAAACTTCCTTCCAAAAATCCTCCCTCGCCCACCCCCCAGAACCTGCTTCAGCAGACCTCCAAACCTCAACCAACTCTTGGTTCATAAACATGCCCCCCCCCCCCAAACTGCAAGAGAGCCTCAAGTTTCATTTCCTTGCAACAGATACCGCTGCAAATTATGCAGTATGCACCCGCCTTCCGCTACCTTTACCAAACCTGTTGCTGGGGAAAGCTTCCTCATCACAGGACTTGCCACGTGTGCATCCTCCCACCGTATATATCAACTCACCTGTAACCATTGCCCAGTCTCCTTCATTGGTCTGACAACGAATCCACTGGCCTTCATAATGAATGGACACAGACAATCGGTATTCACCTAGAACCCTGTCACCACTCGCGGCATTACAGCATCTCGGAAAAAGTGGGAACTGGCTTATCAGTAGAAACTGGGTACCAGACAACCACCAGGACTATATTTAAGATAGCAACAATTTTCCTCCCCCCTTCCAACCATCCCCCTCACCTCCTACCTTTTCCCACAGAACCATCGCTCACCAGAGCCTATCTTTTTATAGTTTGTAACCTCAAAATTTACTTAATTTTATATTTCATAATATTTTTATATTTCACATATTTATCAATTTTTTGCACATACATTCATGATTTAATATGCAATTTAGGATCATCAGCTGACGTCTACCTTGCTTCCACGATGGGTTCCTATGGACAGGTTTATTATTTTCTGGTTTATGCCTTTCTACCCCCACCCTCACTTATCGCCATGTTGTCCCCCCCCCTCCCCCCACCATGAGCTACTGGCCTTGTTGGCTACCTCAGTTGGCTGCCAGCCTACAGCATTCAGCTATCTCACTCTACTAGTGAAGAAGGACTATAGGCTTGAAAATTTTGATCTATGTGTTTTTTGAATGTCGCAACGCTGCAGATTGTTCATTTTTCTATCTCAATTTATATATAAGACAACCTACTCAGTTTCCTCAATAAACTTAACACTGTCAGCTCCTTGAAATTTACATGGACTTACTCCCATACATAGGCCACTTTCCTGGATGTCGACCTTTCCCTCACAAATGGCTATATACACACAGCTGTCCATATCAAACCCACCAACCTACAACAGTACCTTCATTATGACAGCTGCCACCCTCATCACATCAAACATTCCCTCCCCTACAGCCTAGACATTCGAGGCAGTCACATTTGTTCCAATCAACAAGCCCTTCAACAATATGCCAGCAATATCTCTGAAGCCCTGATTTCCCGCAATTACCCGCCAATTTTAGTTCACAAACAGGTTTCTCGTGCCATATCACAACCTATCAACAATCCACAATCCTCTAAAACCCACCATAGCCCTGTTTTGATCACCCGTTACTTCCCAGGCTTGGAATCCGTTAACCGAGTCTTGAGACAAGGTTACGACTTCCTTCGAGCCTGCCCTGAGATGAGAAACCTCCTTCCTAAAATCCTCCCTCACCCACCCAGAGTCTGCTTCAGCAGACCTCCAAACCTCAACCAACTCTTGGTCCATAAGCACGGGGTCCCCCAGCCTGCAAGACAGCCTCAAGGTTCATTTCCTTGCAACAGATCCCGTTGCAAATTATGCAGTATGCACCCGCCTTCCACCACCTTTACCAACCCCGTAACTGGGGAAAGCTTTCCCATCACAGGATTTGCCACTTGTACATCCTCCCACCTCATATACCAACTCACTTGTAACCATTGCCCAGCCTCCTACATCGGACTCACAACCAATCCACTAGCCATCAGAATGAATGGACACCGACAATCAGTACATACCAAGAACCCTGACCACCCTGTATCTCATCATGCCACTATACATGGCACCAACGATTTTAATACCTGTTTCTCAGTCCGCGCCATCAGAGTCCTCCCAGATAAAAGCAGTATTTCAGAACTTAGAAGGTGGGAACTGGCCTATCAGTACCAACTGGGGACCAGACAATCTCCAGGTCTAAATTTGAGATAGCACCAATTTTCCTCCCACCCATCCCCCTCACTTCCACCTTCCCTCACAGAACCACTGCTCACTAGAGCCTATCTTTATAGATTGTGTTTTCGAATTTTAGTTTTAGTTTCAACTAAAAATTTTAACTCTTTCCCCCCCCCCTCCCCCATTTGTGTCCATTACTTGATTAACTGAGGTATACTACCCTTCCGCGTCAGGACCTTGTACAGTTTTGCTTTATACTTGCCATTCATCTCCGTTTTCCAGCCTGTACTCCTCTACCCCCTCCCTCATTTCCTGCCATGATTTATTTTCCCCACCATTAGCCACTGAAATTGTGGCTCACGCAGTTGGCTGCTGGCAGCGCTTGCGTGCAGCCATCTCACTTCTACTGAGGAAGAGCCATGCTCGAAAATTTTATTCTTTGTGTGTTCATGTTTTTTTCGTGTACCAACGCCGCTGGAATCCCCTTCTTTGGTAAGCGGTGGTTTTTTTATCCTATCCAATGTTCAATATATATATATATATATATATATAGTAAACAATGAAATTAAACATGTTAAGTAGTGAAAAGGAATAACAAATTAGGATGAGGAAATGAGCCACCACTTACCTTTAGATGATGGCTGTGGGATGCGAACATACAGAAAAGACAGAAACACAAATGACAAAAAAAATATTTAGTCTTGCCCTTTGTCAACTGGAAAACATTATAGGGGTGGGTGTTTTTGGGGAGACTGCCTCACAGAAAGACTGCTGACCAGGAAACTGGTGGGCTAATACCCAAGCATAGATAAATATCAAAACTGATATCTGGTGGGCTATTTACATATATATATAATAAAGACCATGAAGTTAAACATCACCTCAGTTTAGTGGTGGTTGAATTTAGGTAGTGGAGATGGAGGCAAAGGGAGGATATGGAAAAGAATAGACATAAGTAAAAATAATAATAATGACTGGGTGGTGACCTATATCCTATTAATTCCATTAAGATGTTCTAAAAATTCTTGTAGACTTTTGATCCAATGTGGCAATAGAGCAATTGTGCCGTAAACGTATTGATAAAAATACGTTGCCTTTCTCCAGCAATAGCAAATTTTTATATGGAACACTTTGAAGAGCAGGCACTAGCAAGTGCTCCAAAGCATCCAACGTGTTTTTATCAATATGACATGTTCTCTGTATGGCCACATGAGATCGAAATTCTACTAGAATATCTTAATGGTATTAATGAGAAAATTAAATTCTCAGTGGAGGTGGAGAAGAATGGTCACATTCAATTTCTAGATATTGTCATAGAAAAGAAGGCCGATGAGTACCACAGGTCATTCTATATACAGATAACCCAGGCATACAAACCTCTACCTCAATGCACATAGCCACCACCATACGGACCAATACAGAACGGTACTGCAAACTTTGGTTCACCGAGTGTGAGCTGTATGTGTTAAAGCTAGTTTATCAGCTGAAATCTGAGGGAGACCTGCAAAAATGGTTACAGTGAGGCACTAATAGATTTAGTTTTTAGAAGAGAAGCAAGAAGTAAAATGCAACAGCAGGAAGATCTATACTGTTTCTTCTTTCTTCCAGATGTGGAAGCAACCATGGCAAAGATTGGCAGGGTTTTAAAAAATTGTGGTATTAAAACAATTGTTCAACCACTGGCCAAGATTAAAAACATAATGCACTCTCCCAAGGACGACTTAGCGCTACAAATATCCCACGTATATCACATTCCTTGCCAATGTGGAAAGGCAAACATTGGATGAACCATACGCCAATGGTGCACCAAACATGCATGAAACATCCATCTGAGTCATACTGACAAGTCAACAGTTACTGAGTGCATCATCGACACAGGACATTGCTTCGATTTTAAACCTACAGAAATTCTCACTCACACGGTAGGTTTCTGGGAGAGCAATTTTTCAGAAGCTGTCAAAATCCATATATCAGATAATCTAGTAAATAGAGATGTTGCATTTCAATCAAGTGAAGCCTGGAGACCACTGATCCAGAAAATGAGATTACGTCAGAACTGTGAATAGCCTCTCTAACTGCCTCGCCAACAATCAACACCAACAATCAATGCCAACAATCAAGGCCAACAGCCAATGCCAACAATCCTGCCAGTATTTAATGGTTCCCCATGATATATAATCAACCCCATCACCCACAGATAACAGTCACTTGGCAATGGTCGCAGAGACTATGACTGCCGAAATGTCGTGCTATATAAATGTTCACACTCAGCTAGTTTCGCGAGAAAATTTCATTTAGAATATAAAATGTTTAGTTGTAATTGAATGAAAATAAGGAAGAATAGGGAAAATAATCATTTACTTACTACAGATGAAGATAGGAAGGTGATACAAACACCAGTAAGAAAAACACACTTTACAATATTTCGGATTAAAATCTTATTCGTGTATATATGACTGCACCATTTGGCAAGGAGGGCTGTGTACACATCACAGCCTACCACATGAGTCATGGCATTTATCATCTGTGTAATTTTCTACCTATTGCTTTGTAGTTCCTCAGTCCCCAATACCATATCATCATGGTGGCAAGCGATAAAACCATTGCTACTACTTAAGGACATGTGTACTTTGCATTTAACAGCATACTCCGCAGGTTTCTTATAGTTAAGGAATTGGCAAGCCTGTCTGTTAATAAATGATTGCAGAATCAACATAGCATTCTTCACCTTTTTCACCAATCTTAGGACCCCTACTAAACCTTCTATTCCCTTTAAAATGTAAAAAGAAGACACCTTCTCAAAGGTTCTCTCATTTTCGTCCTCAATAATGAAATAATTCCCCAGAGTACAAGCTTTCCTGTTACTTTCATCCTTCCCTGAATCAGGTGGGCCACTAACCATGATGTGCTTCTTCAAATATGGGTGTTTAGATTGTCCTACAGTGTACCAAAACCACAGGTAGTAGAATTGCTGCTAAGTTTTTTTTTTTTTTTGTTAATACTCAGTTTGTCCATAGAAAGTATGTTGAGACTTGTGGAGCTGGATTTAAAAAGTGGTTTGCCTTGTCACCCATTCACCTCCTGGAGGTTAACCTTTTTTTTCTATAGACATTCGTACTGTCTTCATAATCCAGATAATCAGCCAAAATCTCGATTCTCCTAATATTGCAGTGTCGTGCTTTACAGTGGTTACTGAAGAAAGTATGAGGTTCAAGGTGTGAAAAATCTGTAGCCTCACAAGTTTCCAACTCAGATACCACATGTGTGACAGACCCATACCTAGATAGATGCAGAATAATCACTCACAAAATTTTTAGTTTTGCAAGCAAAGTGCATCATGATATTGTCATTTTGCTGCAGTAGTTTGACAGCCAGAATTTAAGATCTTTTGTTTATAAATGTTCTTCATATTGGGCTAGCAACTTCATATGTGGAAACTTAATGTTTTGTTGGAAGAATTGGATATAGGAAGCTGTAAGTCACATAAAAGGTATCTAAAAAAAAAATATGGAATTGGCATAATGTGACACCAAAGCCATCACTATAACATTCTACCACTGAATCTGTTTCATCAAGAGAACCAATTTCCAACATGTTTAAAAATGATAACAAACTATAGGGGAAGAGGAGAGGGAGTTAACTGTGGGAGACTACATACCACAGTTTCATCAGCAGATTTTTGTTTTTGGTTTATGTCACCTCCTGAGGACATCTTATCTCAATACCATTGTGTACACAATGTTTTTAATTTTGCTTACCTTTGCTAAGTATAATCATCACCCTTTGCCATTCCAGTCATGATCACAGCTTTTATCACATTGTGCTCCAATTGTGTTATTTGTAGCTGCGTGTCATTGCACTGTCAAGGTGCATCTAAGTTGCACATCAGTAGTGAGGGATGTAAGGTAACCTAAAATTTTGCACCTGCATAGCAAAATTTGTTCTCAGAACCATGAATTAAATTGAATAGCATTGCATATCATTTTTGAAGTCAGTTATACTAAGTTAATTCAAGCAAGAAATCAGGTTTTTGCCAGTTTTGAGAAAGTATCTGATCAAAGTAATATTTTCTTTTGCATCATCCTCAAGCATTCACTTGGAGCGATATTTCAAAATTTACCAATAAATCAGAGAAAGCAAATAGCGACTTCAGAATCGCTCAGTAAACTTTTTTGATTTCGTAGAATTGTTTAAAGTCACTTTCAGTTTGATAACTTTAAGAGCTTAGAAGATATTAATTAGTTACATTCTATCTTGGCTGACAAATTTTATTTCACCCTTTTGAAAATAATAAACAGGGATTTTTTGGTATCAAAGTGTAGCAGAACCGTCAGTTAGGAGTAAAATGAATGTTATTGCAGCTTCATAGCTGTATAATTATCAAAGTCTTGGAATATCAGGAAATAATTTTTTTTATGGCTAAACTATTGAAGTTATCGAAATTTTTTATAAGGATCAAAATTAACACTTTTTAAAGTATCTAGCTACTGTCAAAATTTCAGAGCGATAGGAATATTTTAAGCTGTCAAGGTAAAAAATCTAATGCAATCTTCAACTGTGAGATCAGACATTTTATCAGACTACTTTAATGGGAATCCAGAAGACTTCGCATTCCCACGGGTGTTTTCTGTAATAGCAGCACCAGGTTTTCCTCATGGCCAGTCCGTTTCAAGTCAACCAAGCATTCCCACACTCCGTAGCATGATGTTTTGGCGTGATGTAGATGCAGCAAGTCTATTGCAAACAGTTAGGGCACTATTATGTAGCACTGAGGTAGAATTTACGCCATGTGGTGTGGCAGCATAACTTAAGTATTGGTCATTGGCATACAAGTTGAACTTCAGGGGTGTGTGATGAACTTTTTATCTGCTTTTATGTATCAGTTAGTTGTGGTTTGAACAATGGTGTTTGGTCTGGCTCGATTGGTTAATCGAATCTACAATTTTATGTTTGGAGACATTTTCTGATGCTAATTTAATTTTGTGACTTTACTTAAAACTGAAGAATATAGTGATTATCTACCAGCATAAACTTGTGACTTTCATTATCTGTAACCTTACCTAGCTTGGGGTTTAAAACACACGAGGTGGCAACCAAGTTCATGTAGCAAAGTATGAATTAAAGTTATCCAAGGAAAGAACACACTTACAGCTGAGACAGAAGGTTTTGCACTCACCCCAATAAAATCTAAGTTCTCACATGACACCTAGTGTGGGATCAGATTACTGCATAATCTGTTAACCGGTTTGAGCAGACTGCAATTATCAACGACGCCCTTCTCCAAGATTCACCGCACTTCGACACCAACCCCCAATGCTGTGACATCAACCCCTAACACCATGACGCCAAACCCCAATGCCGACCCCCCAGTGACGCCACCAGCTATGCTGCCGCACAGCAACGCAGACCTACAGCGACACCACACCCCAGCGACTCCGCCTCACAACAACGCAGCAAAGCATACCTGATGCAGAAATCTCTTCAAGCAGCCAACCTTCAGATAAGCATAACTGGCAATGCTTTTCACCTTTCTGTCTTCATTTCTACTAGAACTGCAATGTGCATAACCATATTTAAAGTCAGTGCGGTACTTTCACATGTATACCTTGTGGATGACTACAACCTATCGCAGCAAATGCATTTGTTTATATTTGTTCATTCAAAGAGTATGTATTCATTTCACCATCAACCTGCAATTGCTTTCATGATCCAAACAGTTCATTTCTACAAATTTGTCTCCATGAAATACTAGTTAAACAGTTCCTTTTGTTTATAAGATGTGTGTGACGATCTTGTAATTTTTGTCAGGTTAACTTTAAGATTTATATTTACTTGTGTTTTTTCGCTTTGTTTCTTTATGGGTAATTTGTTTGTTGTGAGATCGTTTGTTTTCATCACTGTTTACCAGTGACTATTGCAGTCAGCTGTTATTGATTTCAGTAATGCCAACATATCTTTGATAACAATTATTTCAATGAAATGTAGTCTTCACAGGTGTACCGCTGGATTGTGTTGTGGAAACATGATATTTCGATGGTTAGCTCCACCGTCTTCTTCACTGCACTGCTCGGCTGACCCACAGATACTGAGATGGTTCAGGTGCCGCTCTTCCTTATATACATGTCCGCATCCGGCGGCTGCGTGGCCTTGGCAATGGCTTCCTATGAGCCAGGCCCACAAGCAACTGGCGGCTGACTGCCAGTGGGCATGGCTATGGTTCTTGTTCTGGCCTGAGCTAATATGGAGCCCTCTACGGCGACAGCTGGATGGAAGTATCTCTGCGGATATTTGCCGAGGCTGGTTTCCATGCCTCACTAAGACATAGACCACTATCTCTGTTGAATGTGTTGGCCAGTCGAATTTTGATCATTTCTTTGATTACAGATTTCCAAAAATGTGAAGTTCTAGCCAGTATCCTAACGTTATTGAATTCTACTTTGTGGCCATGGCCGTACACATGCTCAGTGATCACTAATTTGCTATACTGTCCCAGGCGGAGGTGGCGTTTATGTTCTTTACACCGGTTTTTCTATGGTGCGGATAGTTTGACCGATGTAGGTCTTTCCACACTCACACAGTATGCTATAAATCCCCAGAATTCTTAGGCCAAGATCATACTTGATTGAATGGAGGTAGTCCTGTATTTTAGCTGGTGGTTGGTAGAAAGATTTTATTCCATGTCGTGGGATTCTGCCAATTTTGCCCAAGGTGTTCCCGGCGAAAGGCAGAAAGACAGTGGTCTTGGGCGTTCCTGTTGGACTGGAAATTTCCTCGGCTTACGTTCAATTGCCCTTTCTATCTGCTTCTCAGAGTAACTGTTCCGCCTGAAGACAGTTCTCAGGTGTTCCAGTTCTTGTGGCAGGCTGTCTTTGTCAGCAATCGCTCTAGCCCTATGCACAAGAGTATTAAAACAGTGTTTCATTGCACAGAATGGTGGAAACTCGTGGTGCCCAGATAATGGTCTGTGTGGGTCGATTTTCTATATACACTATGCCCCAGCATTCCATCCGGCTTTCTTTCAATTAAGATGTCGAGGAAGGGTAGGTGACCATCCTTTTCCATTTCCATAGTGAACTTTATTCTAGGATGAATTCTAGATATTCTAGAAACTCATGAAAAGTCTTGTTTCCATGGGGCCACACCACAAATGTATCATCGACATATCTGTAAAAACATGTCGGCTTGAGAACTGCTCCCTGCAGGGCTTTCCCTTCGAAATAATCCACGGGGAGCAAGATGCTAACATCTTGAACAAGTGGGAACAGGAATCAACAACACACAGAAAAGAATTTACTACCACCTTGCACAATTCCACACAGGAATGGAAACAGGATATTCTTGTATCATTTGACAGATCAGTTGAAAGGGTTAAGAAAAAATTTACAGACACTACCTCCCAGTTAGAAACAAATCTTTCAGACCAGATATCACAGTTAAATACTTAGCTGACTTCCATTGAAGATGATATCAAAACATATTCTCAGAAATTAATGGAGGAATTCTCTGCCTTCAAGATAACTATTCTAGAAACACTTAATACTACCACTACAAAGGAAGATAATGAACCTACCTCTTTGAATTTTGTAATTGAAGTAGCATTACAGGACAATACAGAAACTGCACAAACCTTTGATATTCAAATGCAGGATACTATAGTGTACATACAGGTTAATGCTAGTCATACCCAGCCTCAGCAAATAGATGATTTTTCAATAGCACCAGAGGAGGTACAGGTTAGCACTATTAGACTCTGTGCCAACAGTAAGAATAGTTCATACTGAAATGCCTATAATAGGAGCTGAACCACCACATAATGGCCATAATAGCAATATAGTTCCTCTTTCACAATTGGTTGCTAATAATAGACCCCCACAGATTTCATTTAAACCAACTGATCACCTTGAGGAGGAGGACAATTTCCAGCCTGCAGCTGTTTACACTCCCATCAGTGACACATTTGCTGAAAATAATAATACTGCAACTGAGGATGAATATTGCTGTTCATATCGTGCCTGACACTGCAAAGATTTATGACACTGCCAGTACAATATCATAGGTACTGAAAGATATTTCTGGCATTCAGGAGGATTTACCTAAGGGATTGTGAGAATTTAGTTGATGTTGACATTATACATGTTCAAGAGCATACACAGTGGCAAAGCAGTATAATAAAAAAGAAGACAGCTGACATTTGTGGATAAACTCAAAATACAATTAGTAGTCCCCCTTTGGTTTACTATTGTTATTAATTTTAATTGTGATTGAGCTAGTGCTCCAGTGGCGAATCTGCTAGTCATCTAATTATCCCTTTTCATATTACTTTTTTTTTAAATTTTCTTCTATAATTGGAGTGTTGAATTCCTCCCCCATTTACTTTTCCAATTAACAAATTTTAATTTTAAATTCCTTAAGCATTTTTGAAAAATTATTCATCACTTTGCATGGTAATTTCTTCCAATCTCTGACACCCTTACCAACAAAAGAAAATTTTCCCACTCCCTTATGCTTGAAATTGAGCACCAGCTTGTGGTCATGATTGCCTTTCCCCTTCCATGCACTATTCCTTCGACCAATATCCCTCCAAACCCCATGACCAACATATGCCCTATACATTCCCAGCACTCTCTTCACCCTCCTCCTTTCCTCCAATGACTCCCAATCCAGCTTTTTTTTATCATATCAGTTACTGACTCGGTCCTGCGATAATTTGTACAATCAAATCAAACTGCTCTTCTTTGCACACCCTCCAACTCCTGTATTTCATAACCAAAATCTGGGCCCCAAACTGCACTACTATTTTGAAACAATGGTTTGACCAAAGTTTTGTAAGCCAATTTCCTAATTTCTCAGGTACATCCTCTCATCACCCTCTCCAGTAAATGTAGGATTCTGTAACCATTTCCTACCACCTGGCCAGTTCAGTTTGTTATCAAATGTTATGACAAGATATCTACATGCTTTCAACAAGCAATTCTGACACCACTCTATAATCATAATTAACCTTTAGTTTTTTATCTGTGTACCTAATAAGGTGACACTTCTTGGGATTTACCTTAATTCCATGCTGACCCAGCCATTTTGATATTCTATCCAGGTCACCCTGCAGCTGTTCACAATCTTCACCTATTTAGATCCTTTTGTATACCATTATATCATCTGCAAAATACCTAAATTCTGACCGTCACCCATCAATACAGTCATTAGAATAATGAACAGCAACGATCCCAATTCACTACACTGTGGCACTACCACCTCCTTTGATAATGTATATCCTACTCTAACACTTTGCTTACCGGCTTTCAAGAATTCCTATACCCAGCAATTAACTATTACATCCAATCCAATAGATTTCAGTTTATTTAAAACCATTTTATGGCTCACTCTGTCAAATGCGTTAGAAAGATCTAGTGCCACACAATCAACTTGACCTCCCTTGTCCAATTCATCTGAAATATCTTGCGTATAGCCCCCCCCCCCCCCATCTGAGATTCACATGAATATCCTTGCATAAAGCCATGTTGTCAATCTGCAAACCAGTTTCTTTCCTCACAGACATTTCTGTTATAGTTGTATATCAATCTCTCCATCATTTTGCCTACTGACGATGTCAAATGAATTGGCCTGTAATTTTCAACCCCTCCATTATGACTCGGTACTAGTATCACTCTTTTCCAATCCTCTGGTAAGCAGCAAGACACCAAACTCATTTTAAATAAAATTTCAAGGTAAGGTACAATATAGTATCCCACAATCTTTAACAAATCTGTAGTAACATTATCTATACCAGTCCCTTTACATTTTTTTAGCTTTTTGAGTTCCTTCATAATTTTCTGAGAATTTATTTCAAATTTTATAGTTTCCTCATTTATACACTTATGGAGACTCTCCTCTGATTCATTCCCTCCCATCACAGGATGATAGCCCCTAGTTGTCTCACAAAACCTGTCATTCAATATCTCTGCAATTTTAAAATCCTCAGTCACTTTAACTCTGTTCTTATATACAATAGTGTGAATACCTTCCCTTCCCCTCAGTTTTCTAATATAGCCATAGAAATTTCTAGATACATCACTAAGTGGTCCTCCAGTACCAATAATATTCTTCATAAACCCATCCTTTGCTTCTCTCTTTGCTCTTATTAATTGCTTGTTTATTTCTTTCAAGTATTTCCTACTGCCTTCCTATTTAACTCTGTTGTGTTCCTGTCTCACTAGCCTCTTTAACCTTCTCACTTCCCTATTATAGTATGTACGTTCTGTACTTCTCTTTATTTTTTGCATTGGAATAAACATTTCCTTGCCCTTTCTTTAGTATCTCCTTAATCTCTTACCATTTCACCTTCACTGTACTTGTGCCATCCTTCCATTTGCTGAAGCTTTCCCTGAAATACCTCTTCAGTTCTAAAGTATGTGCCTTTTGATAACTACACCTATTTTTCCCTTCTATTTTGGCTACCGGTTTACTGAATCCCCAAATATGTATCATTCCTGCACCATAAATCACTTATTCCCTCAGTTACTTGACACCTTACAAGATTTTGATTATGCTTTATTAGAAAGATAGCCAACATGTTTGGTCCACTTGTATTTTGCTATACTACTTGTGTAAAACCTCCTTTCCTTATTAAGGTATTTGCAAATCTCTGTTCCCTTGTGTTACTTATCTTATTTCCTACACAGTTGACACCTGGTAAATTTAAATCCCCTCCAATAATAACAATTCTACGCTCACCTTTGAACTGTGAATGTGAATTTAATTACTCTCCAATAATCTCATATTCACCATTCATTCTTCCACTATGGTAAGCACCCAATATCCCAATTTTTCTTTTTTATCACTCCAAAAACTCTACCCATGGTCATGATCTATGAACACCAGAGAACTATAGTCATCTTTGGTAACCAGTATGAATACCCCTCCACCAATTGCTCCTCTGTCTCTGCAGTACACTCTGTAAACTTCAGGAAAAAGCTCATTGTCTAGTACTACTTATTTTAACCAAGACTGTACCCCTATAATCATTTGTGATTCATATATCTCTATTATGTTTGCAAATTCTATCACTTTGTTCATTATACTTCTACAGTTCACCAATAACACCCTTATTTTTGGCTTAGTGGTATTTTCAGTATCAACCTTTCCAGTAGTACCAAATTCTGTTATTATTTCAATTGTTTCATCTGTTTCTTTAGAATTTGTGTTTTTTCCCATAGTGAATCGGACATTAGTATCCCTTTGATCACTTATTTTTATCCCCTCACCAGAAGCCCCTAACCTAAAAAAGGCACAGTCCTGATCCCATTATCACTGGAAACAAGCTCCCTTACAGCTTTGGCTAACAACTCAGAAAGTACCTCTTGCCCCTTCTATTTAAGTGTAGGCCATGCCTAGTAAAACCCCACCTACCAATGGTGTTCACAGGCATAACCCCTAAAACAGAACTAATGCCTGTTCCAAGTAGCATCTCTGTTTCCATGTTTACCCGCCTGACAGCATGGTTCAACTGTGGCCGATCATGGTGACTTAGAACCTGCGTAAGTTTCCCCCTCGTATGCTGCACCTCCTTCACCACCTTCCTCAGGTTACTCGCATTTCTAGCAATACTATTTGCCCCACTTCTATTACCTGACCTAATGTTGCACTGGGTTTGAAAAAGCTTGTTACCTGGTAGCCTGTGCCTAATCGATCCTGCAGAAGAAGACCTACACAACACCTATTGTTACTGCCTAGCAGCAGAACCTTTTTCTTCATATTTTTTCCTTCTGCACCTATATTCCTATAGGTCTGTTGCACCTAACCTACCCTTACATCTAGACGGGGCTCTTTCCCATCTGACTCTGGTAACAGGTCAAACCTATTTCTCTCCGCAATTTCTGGAGTCTGTAACTTCTTCATCCCCTACAACCTATTATCAGTTCCCATTCATCCTTCTCACCCTCCTCACTAAACCCGTCATCTCTACTTTCTACCTCCAGAGGCACAGGCTCCACAGGCACAGCCTCCACAGGCTGAGCATCTACAGGCTGAGCCCCCACAGGCCAAGCCTCAAAGATCCTTACCCTTTCATGTAATTCCTTGATCATTTCGTTCATTCCGCAGATCATTTCATCCTGCTCTGTAATTTTCCTCTCCTGCTCTGAAAGCTTTGTATCCTCCAACTAGAGCAGACAATACCACTGAAGATCCCCATTTAGTTCCCTTTTTTGCATTGCCCTACATTCCCAGTGAAACCACTTTTTTCACCCATTGCAATTCAAACATTCACCACATATCTGTGACAAGTGCCACACTCTGCAGGTATGATTTTTTCCCAAACCAATACCTACTGATACCTTTTAAACGATGTTTAATGATTAAATTATGAAATTCTATATATCTTAAATTTAATTAATAGTATAATAAAAGAAGAAATTAATCTGCACTTAACTGATACATTTATTGAAGTTTTACTTTTCAATTGTCTAGGTGATAAGTACCTAAAAGCCAATAAATTAAAACATGTGGTTGTTAACTTCAAAATTAACCTGAAGATTGAATTTAACAGGTTGATACTATTTAGCGCTAAAGTGAGAATAATAACTAATCAGTTATTTACGAGAAAATATTTTTTAAATATTAGGTAATTATTGTTTTAATATATTAGAAAATAACAGACCAATTTATGTTTCAACTCAACTACACTCAACTGACTGTTGAAATTTTTATGTATAAATAGATTGAAGCTTTATAAGAAATAACTAGGTAACAAAAATACTTAAGAACCCATGAATAATGAATTTCAAACTAAATTTAAGATGGAAGGTTGATACTATTTAATGCTCTTACGGATAGGAACTAATTAGTTACTTAGGATATATATATATTTTTAAGTTAGGTAGTTTTTATTTAAATGTATTAGAAAGCAATAAAACACAATTATATTTCAGACAGAACAGGTACTTTAATGTATGCTTTTGTTTTCATAAACTTGACTGTGGAATTTTAAATATCGATAGTGGAATTTAGAATAAAGATACTGTATAAACCTACTGAGAACAACTGGATGCTATTTATGGATTATTATTTTTATTATTACCAGTTGTTATATTACTCTTCCAAAATTAATTAAATAACAGACTGTGTTATATTAAACCGAACAAACCCTAAATATGGGACGATACAATAACCTTAACAATCGAAGTTCTAACTACTATTTAATTAGTTATATTATATTAGAAATTAAAACTGTTAAATAACTTGCTATAGTGTTATAATTACTAACTACCAGTCTTATTCTATATATAATTCAATGAAACTTGCAATAACTAGTCATTCAGCCGCTTCCCTCCAGTTACAGTATTTTTCATAAAATCATCCTTAGTTTCCCTCCTTATTCCTACTAAAACCATTTTTTAGTTGATGTAAGTGTTCTCTGCTGTCTGACTGTCTCTTCACAGTCTACTACTTGCTAATCTGTTTAAGCCTTATCACCTCCCTTATACAGTATGATTAAAGAAGTATATCAAGACAAAAGGGAAAGAACATTATATACGAGTGTTATATAAGTCTGTAAGGCAAAAGTAAAATAATATTTTTAACCTCTTTTGGAATATCAAAGTAGCCAACACATGATCTGAAAATTGCGAAGGGACTCGGTCCTGAAAATAGCTCAATATCCATTTCTTCCATTTCATCTGCAGACAGTTTTTTAGCACATCCCTAATAACAGAAAAAAATTATAGTTAGTTTTATAATATACAGAGTCATAATGTATTTTTTTTTCTAGACATTATATTTTTGGTGCTTCTTTCCATTTAAATTAGATGTTACACAGAAAACAAAGACATACAAATATTGTGATTTCCATGCAGTTTTCTTAAATTCAAATTCAATAAATCAATTGTAATGCAAAATTGAAATAAAAATATAAGCAATGAATATTCATTTATAATAGATAAGTTACTGAATCCTCTTCATCATAAAAATGATTAATGTTGTGCACTCATCATTTTTCAAACTCATTTCTATAAATCTCTTATGCATTTACTGTTAGATTCATTTTTATCTAAAAAAATTGCTATTTGTTAAATGAAAAGAAGAGTAGAGTTCAGGATTCCATAATGCAATTGCTGATATTAGTTAATGTATCTGTATGAAGAGGTCATATAAAAATGAAGTTAAACTTGATCAGATATGGGTAATATTTCTGTTTTTCATGACATGGAATTACAAAAACAAATGAGGATCTTAATAAAATGAATGAAGAAGACCACATCCCAAAATCAAACTGGCCCTACCAATCAAAAGGAACATGAATATCCAGTAGACCAAGAAATCAGTAGACCATTATTTGGTACAAGTCTTAAGTCCTACACTTTTGGAGATGATTGCATTTCAGAAGTTAAGTTCAAGGCCTGCTATGGGTGGGTTAAGCAGATACACAATACAAGTCTGTTGCTCAATATCCAGGGGTGTAATAGTGAGGTCATTGAAGGGGTCAAGTCAGAGTGTGCAGACCGTATGGATTATAACGCCAGACATCTCACTTATAACATGACTCTTGATGGTAATCATTTCTCCTGTGGTGGGATTGATATAAGTAGGGTAGATAGAGGACATGCCACAGGTTTTATACTATTGCCTGTTGCTGTGAAAGGAAAAATTAAAAGATTATATTGATTTTCTAAGATGGTACTTAAAGGTTAGGAGTTTACTGATACTAGATGGTAGAGTTGTGAATTTTATTTCATGGGGCTCTAAATTACTCCATGAAATCGAACAAATTGAGTGACAGAATGGTGGTGAATAAGATTTAAACCACTGGGAATAAATGTGTCTTGTTGGTTGCACCAAACCTCAAGAAGTAGAAAACACAGACGCACAGTAGGAAATATGTTTTAGAGGATGCTGACATGGGAATAAAAATCCTGTTGGGTAGTGTATTGCGATAATTTATTATTATTATTATTATAAATCATACTGTTGTTATTTAACAGTTGGAAACTATGTCATTTTAAGATAAAATCACATAGTATCCTCTTCAATAAAAAATGTTGAACCTGGAGGCTGAACAACTACTTGATATTATCAAGTCTTCACAGGTTCTCCACCATTGAAAAAAAAGACAACAACGAGCTTTCGGCGGCTAGCTCTGCCGCCATCTTCAGGTCTGATGTTACACAGGGAGCACTAGAGCTGCACTGCTGTGCAGAACCCGTGAAGACTTCATATCATTGATACGCCGTGAAAGCCTTCGTTCTCACAACAACATGATAGTTCAGAAAACTTGTTTATTATTTACTGCCAATATGCTTGATTACACGAGTTTCTAGCAAGGTCAAGACCCAAACATCTTACATAACAAGAACACAGTATAATGAATTTCAATATAAATCAATTCCATAGCAAGGCCAGTAACTTTAAGTAAGTAAGTTAACATTAAATTATCATAATTTCAAAATAGAAACTTTGGCAAGTCCCATGATACCTGAAGTGTTAGTTTATACTAGCCACCAGCACAATGCTGCTTATCTAACCACGAAATTTCAAATTAATAACTGCAATTACTTTATTAGCACTTGTCCTGTTGAAAGAAGTGTAAATTTCAAATAAATAACTGAATTTGATTTTATTTGCACTTACACTGTTAAAAGGAACTGTAACTATGATATACTAAAAGGCAATTTTCTGTTGTGAAAGTAACTGCACAAAAATATGATGGA
>JARYHS010008074.1:97136713-97192533 GCA_031002005.1 Vandiemenella viatica | reverse complement strand
TTCAAAAAAGGTCCCCAAAATCCATGTCGTTGGGGGTGACCTTGGTGCGTTTTGGGGGGGGGGCTTCTGCCCCCTAGCCCCCCTCCCCTGGATCCGCCACTGTTAACACTTGTATCAATCTGCTAACAATTCAAACGTATTTAAGGAAGGTTGATACTTCCAGTGTCGTTTGTAATAAGCAGGGAAAAGAAAATAAACTGCGAGAAAATAAAAACGTGAGCCACAAAACTACTAACGATCACAGCAGTTTTGGTAATTTCTCATCGTGTTGCTTAACTTGGTGACATTAAGAGATAGCGTTTTTACATAACTGTATAAGCGTATCGTCAGTCGACTCAGCTTATGTATTAAAAATACAAATCCTAAAAATATAACTGCACAAAACCCATTAATTCAAAGCTAACATCTAAAAAAAAAAAAAAAAAAAAAAAAAAAAAAAAAAAAAAAAAAAAAAAAAAAAAAAAAAAAAAAACGGAAAGAAAAATTATGCTTCCTTAGTGTACGTAGACTCTGGCGCTAGCTTCGGACAAGACATTAAAGCACTACATGTTTCTTCTATGACATTCGTAGTTTAACGGGTTCTTGGGTATAATCTTTTATGACAACGGGCTCTCTGACATGAACGGACATAAGCAGCAGCCTTTTCTCAAAGTGCGACTGACTTTCTCGTCTCCTCCTCATGGCGTCTGTCCCGCGGCTGTAACTTACTCCTCATGGAGCGTGGATGATGATCGCTTTCTCCTGCTTTGTCCAAGACAATCCGCTGAGGTAATCGGTCGACAGTCCCTCCACCGAGTACAGAAAAACTGGACAATTGTAAATTAGGCCTACTACTTCCATCACGTAGAAACCTAAGATCACTAAATTGTGTCTCTGACGCTATGAAGGATATTCATACATACAGCTAGGAATTTATTTCGCCTTTGTTAAGAAGCAGTCGCATGGGTTTCCTTACTGGTTAGGAATAGGCAAGTAATAAAGTAATTCATACCACAGCTCAAAAAAACCAGCTATCGCTACGGTCTTATGGAACCTCACCGTTCAGTGGTCATAGGCCTAACCTAAAAATTCTGAGTCACTTAATCTGGTAAAAAAGAAAACGTTCAATTTATACGGATGATAATACTGGAAGCCTTTTAGGATCCTTTCAAGAGCGTGGGACATCATTAATGATATTCTTCCCTGCTCTCGTACTAAAGTTATACATACATACATTTCCCATCCTTTTTCAATGTTGTTAAGCAAAACCTGAAGACTATCGCTTCTGATACGTGTTGAGTAGATTTTGGTAACAGAGAAACTTGCATCTGCTTGTTGTCTTGCATAAAATTGCGAGTTTCTATACAAAGAAAAAATACATAGCCGGTGATCGTTAATATATAGCGAGAAATGATACATTAAACTACCAGTTCCAAGCTTCATTGAAACGAATTTCTTGTCGCATTCTAGTGCATCAAATATAACTCGATACGTAAGCGTACAGTGGCGTGTTAAAAATTAATTTTAAAAATTATCATTTCTTTTACAATTTTTTTGCGTATTATTGAAATCAAGAATGCGTAGTTCATAGATTGTATGAAATTATTGAATTGTCATTGTAGAATTCAATGCACTTAATTACTTCCACTCTCACCTGTAGATATTTCATTCGGTAATACGCCGTTAAAAGTTACGATTTTTGCAGGGACTAGTGAGAAATGCGTTACATGACATTGATAGGATTTTTAACCGAGATCGAGAAACTGGGATGCTGTACGTCTAAAGCATAGTTTCTCAAACCGAGGGGGCCTTCCTTCTAGAGGGGCTCGGAAATAGCTTCATCGCCCGTGTGAGCGTTAACCTAGATCTACACAGTCGTACGTACCTTGTCTCCTTCACCACCTCCTAGAGTTGGAAAACTATATTCTCAGTGCCAGTACGGAAAAGTTGCAACTCTTAAAATGTAAATATTGACAGAGCCCTGTAATTTCTTTAGCTGTCCAACTAATTTCTGTAGTACTTCAAGAACAAGCTTTGGAAATAAATAATGATGCTTCTGCCGAATGCGATTTTAATAAGATGGATAAATCAAGAGTTACTGGTCGAGTATTACACAGTATATCCCAGGCAACGCTGCGATTATATTCACGTTTTTGTGCGAAAGAGAGTTTTCTGTTCTTGTTGTAATAAAAACAAAGTATCGAAACATACTCGACATTGCGAATGATTAAGGTTGTGGACTTTCTGATATCCTCGTACAACCAATAATAGGGAACCTTGTAAAAGGAAATGCAGGATTGCAAGCTTATCCCTCCCACTGATTTTTTTATTTAACTTTTTTGATACTTCTTTTTAGTAAATTTGAAGTTTTTAATTTTTTACTTTTTTCAGAAAATTTAAAATATGTGATTTGATAAGCAATAAAAAGTAAATATTTTTGATTTCACACTTGCTTTTTTACCTTTTTAATAGTAAAATTATGACGAGGATGAGGGATATGTTTATTTAAAAAAAAAAAAAAAACTTAGTAAACCTTGATCTAAAGCATCAGATTCTCGTTTTCAAAGAGATAAATGATTTATTTAAACTACCATGAAGCTTCCAGCCCAGAAGTTGAATCATTTTCCTTTCCACTGGCTACCATGCCGATTCCTCACGAGGAGGGTACCTGTCAAACCTAGCATTAAGTGTTTCTTTGGTATATTTGACATTGCAGTTTGTAATATAACAAACTGTGTTAAATTATCTGCAGGACCCCAACACAGGCTTCGTGACGAATACTCCTCTGGAGACATTCACGATGACGCCAGGCCGCCGCTACCGCTTCCGCATGATCAACTCGTTCGCGACTGTGTGTCCAGCGCAGTTCACCGTCGAGGGACACCCACTGCTCATCATCGCCACAGACGGAGAACCCGTCCAGCCAGTGCCCGTCAACACCATCATCTCATTCTCAGGTACTGTACAAGCGCTTCACAGCACGTCAGCCGTTGGTATTATTTCCTTCCTTACTTCACACAGTGAGATATAGAGAACTTTTAATTGATTAGGCCTGGCAGAGTAAATGTTTTGACATAACATTTGATAGTTAATTTAACTGGACCGGTCATGTTAAGCAGGTGGTAGATGGTTATGAGGGGATGTCCCAAAGAAGAGAAGGAATTTGCTTACAATACTTTGGTCAGACCATTGCTTGAACATGTAGGTGCAGCATGGAACACACATTTTGAGTATCAAATACAGGATTTGGAGGGAGTGAGGAGTGGGGGGAGGGGGGAGGGCAAGAAGAACAGCTAGATTTGTTTGTCAAAATCACCGCAGTAACAAATATGATAAAGGATCTGGATTGGTAATCACTGGAAGACAAAAGAAAGTTACAACAGAGTGCTGGGAGTGTAAAACATAACTTATTCCACAACCCGAAGGTTGGTTGGATCCTCCCGAAGGAGGCATACTAAGCCATTGTGTCAGAGGTAGGATGGCCAGTTCCTTTCCTCTGGGACCTACCCTTTAACGTGGAATCCGAACCACGGAACGTCCTGGCATAGCTCATATGATTAAACACAACTCTCAAAATCCCAGCGCCTGCCGGGATTCGTGCCAGGGGCAGGAGCAGCGAACGTTTGAAAGCAAGCGCTTTTACCTAGGGAGATGCCATATAATTACCAAAACAATTAAAAGTCCTGTATTTAAAATTCGTAAAGGGCAAAAGTAGGCCTATATGATTACACTCAAAGAATATATGATAAAAACAAGAAATGGGTAAAACTGGAGGATTGCCACCAGATCATATTCTCCATCATAATTGAATTACATTAAATACGTTCGCCTCGAATTGGCAAGGGACATGGGTGGTTTTGCACTTATCTGAAGCAAATATATTGAGAAAACTGCGATACTGAACTATATGCTTGGATTAGTTGCCAAAAACAGTTTTTTTAAATAAAAATAGAAAACTTTTAATTCTCTTTGAAAGAATTCGTCATACATCGTTTCCATAAAGACTTCCGAGGGCCTTAGGAAAAGCACTGGTGGATAAACAACTACTCACTAGCTCTTAAGACTCTTATATTGCTCCTGCCATTTAACTACGAATCAGTGATCGTTTGGCAAAAGGTTGATTGGACACGAGAAATCCTCTTTGACTTTTATCTTTGAGAACATTTATTCGGGATTTGGTCTTTTGGTGTGCAGTCCGTAATCAGCACCTTTCTAAGATGAAAATACAAACCAGAGTCACGCGTTTGCATGCCGCTGTTTTAACTGCTGCTAACTATAATTGCATAAGACGTTAAATTCTTACTTGCTTTATAATAGCATCATGTGTGACTTTGCTGGAGCTATTTCGCTTGGAGATAATTAATGAAAAGTAATAAATAAATGGTGGACGTATGTATTATAATTCTTAAAATGTCATTAATTTATATATTTTCACCTTCAATCTCACTCCCAAAGGAACAAATACAGTAAACAAAAATATCAACAAAAAATGAAAAATATCGCGTGAAAAATATTTTTTCCTGAAACTCTCATATTTAAAATCGAAACCGATTGAACTGATATTTTTCCTCCATTTTCTCCGCAAACGAAATTTTTGTCTTCACATATCAAAGAAGGATGAATATACGTATTAATATTAATCAATGGAAATGGATGGTGGTGTACAATTCTAAGTTATTAATCTCTGAACATGGATTAATCGCGTATACTGTTTCTAGGTAAAAATAATAGTGGGTGTGCATTTTATTCTTATTTTATTATAATATTTAATTAAATTGCGATTGAAATTTCCGTACACATCCATCTTCTCCCTTTCCTGCACCCACCTACATTTGCTCTCTGCAAATTTTAGCTTTAAATTTTTTCAACGTTTTTGGTAAATTATTCATCATTTCTCTTGGTAATTTATTCCAATCTCTGACACCTCATCGATCGTTGAAATGTTCTGTCTACTTGTTATTTATTCATGCTTATTTAATTTTTTTTAAAAAAACTGCTGACTGCCTTTTCGACAGAAGTATTTAAGCGAAAACAAGGATAAAATGGAGGGAAGTAATACTTAAGTCTGGTGTTTCATACGCTCAGATGTAATATCTCATCGCTATTGGTGTTTCCCTACAGCAAGTTGTGTTTACAGGTGAGCGTTACGACTTCGTGATCACGGCGGATCAGCCTGTGGGCGCCTACTGGATCCAGGTGCGCGGACTCGGCGAGTGCGGTAACCGACGCGTGCAGCAGGTGGGAGTGCTGCGGTACGCCAGAGGACCCTACGAGCCACTCACACAGAGGCCCACATACGACGTGGGGCTGCCGCAGGGAGTGGTCAGTACACACCTCAGCTCCAGTACACAGTAGTTCAACTCCTATATTTTAAGGTTTCTCATCATTTATCCGAAATAACTCCAGCCGAATTCCAGGATGGTTCCTTCATAAGATCATATCAGAATTCCTTCGCATTCTTCGTCCCAAGTCGCAAGCAGCCCCACCGTAAGCGGGCGTGCACCGCACACGGGCGGCACGTCCAGGGGGGCGCCAAATCTATGTAGCTGCGACCTTTTTTTTTAGCTCAACTACTGCTTTAGGCGGCGACAATGGTTGCGGCGGGTGACGCTTGGGGTGGCAACAATGGGGGCGGCAAAGTAATGTTCGAAAGGGAGGCAAAATAATGTTCTAAGTGGCGGCAATAATCGGTCATTTTTTTTTTAATGTGTCTGCCTCAACAGCGTGTTCCTCCCAAGTCGCAAGCAGGCCCACCGTAAGTGACGCTTGGGGTGGCAACAATGGGGGCGGCAAAGTAATGTTCGAAAGGGAGGCAAAATAATGTTCTAAGTGGCGGCAATAATCGGTCATTTTTTTAAATGTGTCTGCGTCAACAGCGTGTTCGTCCCAAGTCGCAAGCAGGCCCACCGTAAGCGGGCGTGCAAGGCGTGCACCTCACACGGGCGGCACGTCCAGGGGGCCGGCAAATCTATGTAGCGGCGACCTTTTTTTTAGCTCAACTACTGCTTCAGGCGGTGACAATGGTTGCGGCGGGCGACGCTTGGGGTGGCAACAATGGGGGCGGCAAAGTAATGTTCGAAAGGGAGGCAAAATAATGTTCTAAGTGGCGGCAATAATCGGTCATTTTTTTTTTTAATGTGTCTGCCTCAACAGTGTGTTTGTGAAAAGTCCCACTACCAAGGTAGCTCTACGTCACTAGTCACTACGTGTCTCTCTGTATAGGATGGGTGTGTTTGGGGACCCTTTTTATTCCTCTTTGAGGGGAAAACATGGTTATGGTTCGTCAAAGACGACCTAATGTGAAAAACCACTACAGTTCTCTTATATTCATATCAGTTTCATTCTGCCTGATATATAATGCTTAATGGCACTTTATAGTCGTGCTAGTGCCTTGGCATTGTTGTGCCAAGGGTATGGAGCCTTTCGTCTGTTTCTCTGAATTGCTCTATTCGATCGTAGAATTTTTCTGTTTGTATAAAAATTTCTGCTTGCTCATGTAGAGCGTCGGTTGGTGTGTATCTTGAGACCCTTAGTATTACTCTCAGGCATCTGTTCTGCAGTATCTGGAGCAGGGCTGGATTAAGACAGCACGGGGCCCGTAGAAAATGTGAAGAAGAGGCCCTTGATTTTTGCCGTCTGGGGGAAAATTGTAGGAGATAAAAAAAAAAAAGGTCGCCCATCGCCCTAGGAGGCTCGAGGCCACCTAGAAGGCCCGAGGCCAGTAGCATTTGCTAGCTCCTGTTACGTGGTTAATCCGCTACTGATCTGGAGTTGTTCTAGGTTAGTTTTGGATGCTGTTCCCCATACTTGGCATTCGTAGAGTAAGTAGGGGAGGATGATTGACTTGTAAATTCGGAGTTTGTTTGATGTGGCTAGGTCCGAGCTGTGGAGTATTGGGAACAGGCTTGCTAATATTGCGGTGCCCTATTTCCGTCTGTCTAAAATATGTTTACGGGACAGATGATTTTTGTCTAATATCACCCCTAGGTACTTTGTATCTTGCAATCATTCGATGTCTTGGCCCATGATTTTTAGTTTGCGGTCTATTATTGGTCGTTTCCATGAGAAGTATATGGCTGCACATTTGTTTGGGTTAGTTTTAATCTTGTTGATACGGCACCATTTTTCTAATTGGTCGAGGTTGTGCTGTAGGTGGCTGATGTTTAGGTCATGCCTCCTGCTGGTCGTGTATATGGTGGTATCGTCGGCAAATTGCGCCAGATCTACGTAGGGTGATGTTGGTATTGCACAAGGGCGTTCAAACACACTTTGCTTAAAAAAAGGGGTGGGGGGAAGAATCCACAAAATTCTGGAGACACCGATTAAATGGAAGCATAGGGTTCACTTGGAAACAATGCTAGATCGTACCCACACGAATTATGTATATATTTAATATTAAAAGCTCTTAATTCTATGGTTATTAAATAGTCTATTTCATCCAAGGGGATTATTTTGTTCATTTACCCAAAAATGGAGAAATGCTATAACATAACAGAAACAATATTCGAGCAAATCTTCACGGTGAGTTTGGTGCTTATCAGTTTGTAATCTGTGTAATGCTCATGTAAAGATTATTACGAGTAATTGAATTTATTGTATTATAATGATACAATACAATACGTCCCAAATCATAACCTTGCACACATAAAGTTTGTGAAGAAACCTTCCATTCGAGAAAATTTAAAATTCGTCAACAGCTGCAGTTTATGCGCGTCTTCCGAGAAACCAGCCCACATTTAAAGGCCAGTGTACTCCGACGCCTTATCTCCAGTCCAGATCGCTAAACCATTATCATACATTACACGATATTTTTTACGGTGCCGCTGCGTCACATGTTTAATGTGGGAGTCGAGATCGTTAAAATTCATGGGCATGACATTAAAGCTCTTGTACCGTCGAAACGAATCTTGGCTCTCTTACAACGAATGCGTAATGCACTAGATTATGTCTGACCATGCCGCTTGGCTCGTATTAACGTGGGGAAGAAAGTGTTGGATCATGTTCCGACCAAATTCACTCTCAATATTATGCTGTTTATAATAACTTGTAAAGTCATATGTTCTACAAGACTCAAACAACGACTTTATCCAGCCAGTTTTGCGTTGTATACGAGGCGGCATATAGATCTAATTCGCGGAAAACAGCCTGTTTTTCACTAGTTGCTTCGAAAGAGAGATCTTCTAATCATTTTCTGACATACTCCATGCTTATCAACGGAATAAAAATATTTAAAATATTTAAATTAATTTAGGAAGTGGTATTTTATTGGACTCATTTATTGTCCATAAAAAACTTTTGACAGCTTGTTTACGTACAATCGTAATCAATATAAAGAAAAAAAGTCTTATAATGGCAGACTATAATTTCAATATTTTTTGTTTATGCTTCCTCTTCCTCACTTTGTGATATATCGACAGGTTTTTCTCTGTAAAGACACATAAATTTGTCTTAGTGAAATATATTTATCGCACTTTAAAAGCCACAATACTGTAAAAGATCAATTGAAATTTTGCGATCCAGAAATTCCTCGTACCAAACCAGGAAGCGCTTTGAAAAATTGATTCACTAACTTGGATGACGAATGTGGTTGAATAGGTACGGAAATCATGCATAATGCGTGCGGTAAAGGCATCTAGCAACAGAGTAGTAACGAGGTGTCTTGATTACAGGTGTTGAACCCACTGGACGCTATATGCAACACCGACCGCCAAGACGCTATCTGTATCAACCAGCTGAAGAACGCCCGCCACGTCGACCGGGGCATCCTACAGGAGAGGCCCGACGTCAAGATCTTCCTGCCCTTCCGCTTCCTCTTCTACAGACCAGAGGAACTCTTCGTACCGCACGTCTACAACAGATACCTCGGTAAGGGCAGCTTCCACAAGCACGCATCACGACTACATGATATTTTTAAAAGGATATTTCTCTTCTCTCATCGGGCAGGGCATTGCCCTTCCATACTTAACCGATTTCATTGCTTCATTCGATCCCCCAAATTGTTAACAAGTAAAAGTGGTTCAAGATATTGGAACGGGGACGACAAAAGTAGAGAGTACAGCTTGTATAGTTAGTTTTAAAAATTCATTACTTTCTAATAAAAAATTTAAATGAAACATTCTGTCATATCGAGTTTCTCGAGTTCATCGCATTAGCCTATGTATACTTCAGAGTTGAAACGAGAGCCTGTAAATCCGCTCCGCCACAGTGGAAGTATTGTAACTTCCTTCTAAACTTCTTCACACATTTTTTTAAATTATATATATATCAATTTTGTTTCACCTAAAGGAATGGAGTCTCTCACTAGAAGTTATTATAAGGAATTATAATTTTGTCTGTCAGTTCAAAACTGTCGAGATTGTGCAAAAAAATGAACTTTGTCATTTAACTAATCGCCTTGGAAATGAATGAGGATTTTGTTCCCTCTGTACTGTATTGTTACAACACTTACAATTCTGTATTGTTGTAATACTTATTTAATTTGGTTAATGACCGTTCAGCGACTCAAAAATCAAAATACATCGTCAAACTGTATGGTTTTAGTGTCATATGTTAGGAGAGAAAGAAATGTGCTACATCTGTAATGATTAATTTGGGTAGTGTGTAAAATTATAAGAACTGCTTCCATTTATTGAAACGGTACCAAATAGACTTTCACATATACCAATTTCATAAGAAAGCAGTACACAGATTTGGCTAAAAGAGTACATTAAGACTGTTTTACTTATGGAAGCTACCATTCTCGATCCTCGGTTCTTCGACATATTTATGTTTACTATAAAAATATTTGCTGTTATGCAACAGTCACACTACAAGATGTTTGATGGAGATTAATGAGTGTTCCAGATGACTGTTTCATTCCTCAAGAAAACTATCATCTACATTCTCCACCAGGGGCGGATCCAGGATTTTGTTTTGGGGGGGGAGGGGGGCTTGAGCGGACTTTTGTTTGGGGGGGCTTGGCTTGGGTGAATTTTGGTTCAGAGGGCTTCCCTTCAGTGGATTTTGGCTTTGGGGGGGGGGCCTTGAGTCAGGAAAAAGGTAGTATTTATAGCCTCCTCGGGCCTCAAATCCGTAGAGCTAAAAAAAAAAAAGTCTCAAAACTACAATGTCGGGGGTGGACCAAGATACGTTTGGGGGGGCGGCTTGAACCCCCTAGCCCCCCCCCCCTGGAAACGCCCCTGTTCTCCCCCGTAGCACTTGATGTGGTATTATATGGCGGAAGAGCCGAGTGATCGCCTTGCTTAAACCTGGCAAAGAAGGAAACAGTCCAAAGAATTTTAGACCTGTTGCACTTTTATGTCACCTCTACAAACTGCTTGAAAGAATGATCTTAAACCGGCTGTTGCCTGTAGTTGATCCTTTGCTTATTCCTGAACAAGCTGGATTCCGCCCGGGTAAAAATTGCACAGGACAACTACTAAACCTCACGCAGTTTATAGAAGATGGATTTGAAGCTCGTAAGGTAACAGGGGTGGTATTTGTTGATTTGTCAGCAGCGTATGACACCGTCAACCATCAGCTGCTACTAGTCAAGTTCTACAATCTGACCAGGAATTTTATTCTTAGTAAGTTCATTGCTACTCTTCTGCAGAACCGCAGATTCTTTGTTGACTTCCAAGGTCAGCGTAGCCGTTGGAGGCCACAGAAGAATGGTCTACCCCAAGGAAGTGTGCTAGCCCCATTATTGTTTAACATATATACCAATGATCAGCCTATACCACGCAAATGCAGGAGTTTCGTGTATGCTGATGATCTTGCTCTGGTCTCACAGAGCAAAGACTTTGAATCAGTGGAGAACACCCTTACCAACGCTCTGGAAGATTTGTCAAGGTATTATAGCACGAACCAGCTTAAACCAAATCCTACGAAGACACAAGTATGTGCTTTTCATCTAAGAAATAAAGAAGCAAATCGTAGGTTAAAGGTAACATGGTCGGGGGTCGAACTAGAACACTGTGATACTCCAAAATATCTAGGAGTGACCCTTGACAGATCACTTACATTCAGGAAACATTGCATGAACTCCAAGCTGAAAGTTTCCAGTAGGAACAATCTCATAAGGAAACTGGCTGGATCGCAGTGGGGCAGCCAACCTGAAACAATTAGAACTTCTGCCTTAGCACTATGTTATTCGGCTGCAGAGTACGCCTGTCCCGTATGGCACAGTTCAACCCATGCCAAACAAGTAGACACTGCACTTAATGACACGTGCAGAATCATAACAGGCTGCTTAAAATCAACTCCAGTCGAATGGCTCCACCGTCTCGCAGGAATAGCACCACCTTCTGTTCGAAGGGAAATAGCAGTGAACAAGGAAAGGAGGAAAGTGAACCATGAAAAATCTCATCCACTGTATGGGTATATCCCTCACAGGCAAAGACTTAAGTCCAGGAAAAGTTTCCTAAGAATATCTCAGGAACTTACAACAACAACTGAAGAAGCCAGGTTACAACTATGGGAAGCTAAGGCTCCCCTTCCGCATGGCTGGGGAAGAGTGTCTGAATCTTTGCCACCTGGTTATGACAAGGGATGGTTGACATGGAAATCTTTGAATAGGCTGAGATCAGGAGTGGGCAGATCCAAAGTGAATTTAGCAAGATGGGGCTATACTGAGATCAGTGATATCAAGTGCGACTGCGGTGAGGACCAGACTGTCCAGCACATGCTCCAGTGTCAACTGTGTCCAGCATCCTGTTCGGCAGCTGAACTGTATGAGGCCTCAGAAAATGCACTGGAAGTGGCCAAGTACTGGTCCAGTATAATTTGATGACTGTAATTGTGTAATTGTATGTTTCTGATACGAAATAATAATAATAATAATAATTGCGACTGATACCTACAGGACTGGTATTGCATCCGATCATATATATGCCTTTCTGCCTTTCGTAAGGTGATCACCTTTTTTGGCGGAGCATCAGGCTTGTCATTGATCAAACAGCATCCACGTTCTAGTCAAAACAGAACTTCCATTAATAATTTTTTTCTACGAAATACACTGCGAATTTCCTTCTTATCTTACAAACTGGGCAGTAAATTCGTATCTTTTACTGTGTAAATATATATCAATGTCTAGTGGTTACCAAGTTCAATTTCGGAGATTCAGACGGGTGGTGTTGTTACAGTGGCTCCCAACGGCGATCACGTCATCAGCTTGGTGGACGAGATCTCGTTTGAGTTCCCACCTGCGCCGCCACTGTCGCAGATAGATGACATTCCTCCAGAACAATTCTGCAACGGCGACAACCGGCCTGCGGATTGTGGATCAAACTGCATGTGCACGCACAAGGTCGACGTGCCACTCAACGCCATCGTCGAGGTCGTACTCGTCGACGAAGGTGAGTCCCTAACATCCACTAAATCTACTAAATTCCCACTGTGCCGTTTGCACTTGTAAAAATGTAGGTTTCTTGGGTAATATGGCTTGAATTATGCACTGGACTTCGTGTTGTATTCAATGGTGGTTAACATTTCGACATCCATTAGCGTAGCATAAGGCAATAATCAATATTAAATTACTAAATATTAAATTAAATTTTAGGACCTAGTTTCTGTTCCTCAGCTTGCCAATGTCACATCAAACCATAACAAAGGCTAATAGTGTGTGCAGTTTCATTGAAATCTATTCATTATTTTTTGCTTGATGCACAAACATACAGACAAAAATTCCAGAATTTACAGCTTCGGTATATATATCATTATGATTTATGTTAATTATCTAAGGCTGCATGTTAACTACTAATACAGGCTATCACTATGTGCAGTTTAATTGAATAAACTTATTAGTTGCGGTATAAGGGTGCACTGGCAGAGAAAAATTCCAAAATTTATTGATTTGGTCCTTCCAACATTTTAAGAAACTATTGTGGATAAAAAGTATAACTGGGGACATAGGCTGTCACTATGCACAGTTTTGTTGAAGATATTTCATTATTTTTTGTGTGATGCGCACACAAATAAATAGATAGAAGGACAAAAATAACACATTTCGGCCTCTCTGTTGTTAGCAGCCTACATTGTAATTAATCTTTTTGTCTCATCTCTCATATGATTTATTAGAACGCCCGAACTATTTTGAGCATATCTCTCCTGCCTTGTTCACAGTACAACAGCCAAACCTGAGTCATCCGTTCCATTTGCACGGGTACGCGTTCAATGTGATTGGTATGGGCCGTTCGCCTGACCGCAACGTGAAGAAAATCAACTTGAAGCACGCCCTCGACCTGGATCGAAGAGGGCTGCTACACAGGCAGTTCAACCATCCACCTGCCAAGGATACCATCGCTGTACCAAATAATGGATACGTGGTCTTCAGATTTAGGGCCGATAATCCTGGTAAGTACGGTATAAAGCCCAGTATAATAGGTTAATTTATTCCCAGGTCATTTATTTTCAGAAATTACTTGCTACTTTTTTCTTGAAAACCCTATTTCTTTCATAAGAAGAGTTCGACATGTGGAGGAAATGTTACTGCTGTAAAATATATTTCCTTTTATTTTATGCACTATTGCATCACATTTCCAGTCAATGATGTTATAAGTCTGTTGAAGATTACTTATACTCCTTCAGCTTCTAATAATAATAAACCATCTATTCAAAGTCGGTAATGTTAATAATCCAAAAGCAAGAAACAGAGTTGGTGCACAGCAGAAAAAGGTTCCACAGACACTTTGCCCCAATTGTCGCCATTACAGAAACATTGTTTTAATTTAACAATGCTACAAAACAATGTGATATCCAAACCGCGAATCTTTAGCCAAAACACCGCTTATGTAAAACAATTTTGCTCAGAAGCAATAAGTCACCTGATTTCTTATTAATGAGTACATAAACCGAACACTTACTAAACATTAACATGATCAAAAACTGTAAGGAAGTTATGCTATCTGCATATAGCTTCTCTAGGTAACTAAGGGCATTGAATCGAACGAGATATGATTTTTACAGTGCAATAGCATCTCTCCTTAGCCCCCAAAATCACTGTGGCTGCTTGGCCTGCCATGGCCACTATCCTGTCTCTTCCTTATTGTTTAAGACACAGTTGCACTGGGCTAAACATGTTTCTAGGATAGAGGAACAGCGCCTGCCAAAAACATTGTTATAACACTATATAGCTAGCCACTAGAAACAGTTAAAGATATAGTATAAGGATTCACTGAAAATACCTCTCGCGCATGCCAAATCAGCCTCCACTAGTTGTGGAAGAACTGATCTCACTATGTCACTAGTATTAGAATCTTCCGAAATCATAAATTGTTACAATGAATGTAATGATATCTCAATATGTTCTGTGTTACTCATGTATCTTATTTCGTATTCCAGAATTAATTAATCCATCAGATCTTTTGAAGATTCAGAAACAAAGCGTAGACTGTCCATAAGTGATTTGAGTATAAACTTTATAAGATCTAGAAAATTGCTGAACAGAGAATGTTGAGGAACTTGTTCAAGAAAATGTAATTTGTAAAGGTAGATCTGGCCACTCCGGTCAAGAGGAGGAGATCCAAATCTCCTCCTTGAATACGGTACTATGCCTCATCGCCAGCAACGTTAACCGCTTACCGGTCAGTTAAAAGCCAGTTGTTTTATCAATTGAATTATCCACCACAGTCCTATGATGAGCATTTTAATTTTCCATATGTGAGTGAAAAAGGAATTAAGAAGCACACTAACCCAGCAGTTGTTCACTTGTTTTAAAAAATTCAACTGTAATTCAAAATCATATTTATTGCACTGACTCAAGACTCAATCTCTCTTCATCGCGCAGAATATAGGATGGCTGAAGATTAAGTTCCCAAAATTCAGTATTTATTTATAAAATAAGATGCCATTAAATATATGCAATTTATTTTATGATTTGATGCCTAATTCTTGATCAACTCTAAATCCCATCATCCAGTTTCACATACGCTTGTATACTTAATAAAATAATTCTGTTTCAGGTTACTGGCTGTTCCATTGTCACTTCTTGTTCCACATCGTGATTGGCATGAACACGATCGTGCATGTGGGCACACACGCAGACCTTCCACCTGTACCGCCCAACTTCCCACGCTGTGGAGACTTCCTACCGCCCATTGAGTTGCACTGATAGCCAGTTGAGTCCCAATCCGACCCCACATGTTCCTGTTTCGATTCGGTCGGTGAAGGCTTCCGCCAATCCAGGTGCTCTTGTAGCCATTTTTTTACTTATTATTGTTCTTGGCCCTCATTTCATTAAGATAAAATCATCAGTAAAGGCCCATCTTTTTACTCTAACTCACCGTCAATTCTTATGTTCTTGTCGTTGCTTGAAAAAATAAAAATCGTCTTCACAGTTCTCATTTTCTACGTGTATCTGACCAAGCATTGTTACTGGCCATGGTTGGTTCTAAACATTTCAACCTTTTTTTTATACAAATCTAGTCAAGAGGCTCATTGCCATTGGCTAAAAGACCACCCAGAGCCAGTCCCATGTTCCATTTTCCATCAAGCTCAGCACGAAATCGCCCAAGTGAATTGTTGTTATTGCTTACTGCATGTCTTGTTGTTTTGTTACTTGATTGTCGAAGAATGGCGATGTGGGGAGGCTGTTCCTGCCGTTGGGTTAGCTTGTCACATGAGCCATTCTGTGCATTCCTGCCGTGCTTGATGCCAAGGTCCCTCAGCACAAATGAGAATATCCAAAGATTCACCTCCAATCATGCCCCCTCTTTGATATATTGTTTCTCATTTACTTTCGTGAGAGACATCAGATTCTGTAGAACATACTATCTTTCAACCATTGAACCTGTTGCTGAGATAAAAAGTGGAAGGAAAGGACACTCAAGCATGGAAGTAAAATAAACATCATCTGTTATACTTACACGATCAGACGTTTATGCAAGTTGCTTCGAGTATCTTTCCTGCAGCAAACATTCGGTAAAACATTGTTACAAAATTAATACGTTAGTCTTCCAGGGACTTTTGTTAATTCACAATGCCCAGTGCATAGATGCCCTCATTAGAGGAGCAAATGTAATTTCTTTGTTTACTTATGTATTTCCATGTTTTTAATCATGGAGTACAAATTGTAGGTTACCTCAATGATTTTTTCATACAATTAAAGCTGAACTGGTGCAATAATACTGAATTAATAATATCTTTCTTTCCTTCAACTTATATTTATTGATATGTAGTATGTATGTGTATCTAAAGCTATAAACATGCTTCACTCAAAGGTAACAGTGGAGTAAATGTAAATGAAATTCGCTGTATTGTATAGTGAAATTAAATGTAGGAGTGAAAGAACTCTTTTGTGGTTGTAAATATCATACATCATATATACTTATATTTTTGTACATGTTATTAACAATCAACTTTATGATTGTACAGACTAAATGTACTCAGTGACTTAGAAGTTACCTTTCAAGAAAATTTGATCATTTTACGTCCATTAATTTACAAAAGAAACTGAAAACACTTAGTGTATTTGATCACATTTTTTTTTTATTGGACATTAAAAAGAAACAATTATTTCTTATGCCATGGATTCTGTTTAACTACCATTGGATTTCCATGAAATTATTTCAATTCTTCTTATGTTTTGTTGTTACTTATTTTAGATACCTTTCTATTTAATTATTAAACAAAATACAATCCTAAGGTTTAACTTTAGGTTTGCATAATTAAAACTGTATCAGTATTTCAAGAGCTTGCCATGTGCATACATGTAAGTAGTAATTGCATATGTAATTTTTCAGTTAATAAAGTTGTTGAAATATTTGCAATTTATTGTGCATTTTATTATTTACGCAGATTATAATTCAAATTCTTTTATTTAAAAAAAAAAAAAAAAAACTATTATGGACAAAAATAGAGCTTCAAAAGACAAATAACAATATGATATAAGATTAAATAAAATGTAATCAGGCAATGAGAAATAATTAAAGTCTTATTACTGGCCTCGTTAAATCACTAGAGAGAGTGTCCATAAACCACGTAGCTCCATTTTGGCCTCCTGTGAACCCCTCTCTCCCCCCCACGTATCCCGACATGGCTTTTACCGCCACCCCCCTTGCCTCACGTAGCATGTAGCTTTTTTCTGCATTGATTCCAGAAGACATTTTGAACTGTTTTCTTTTGACAGACAATCGTAAATTCCAAACGGAAGTAATTAAATGACAGAAATTAATATTCACATGCTGTTTTATGTTCTGTACTTCATTTTAATAATGACAAATAATATGAATGTAAAGCTACGTGGCCTGGCTTGGAAACCCCTTCTCCCCCCACGTAGCCCAGCATAGCTTTCCAGCCAACACCTCCCTTCCTTCTAGACCAAGCAACATTGTTTATGGATACTCTGTAAGGTGAACATTTCTTGGTCTGGCAGTGAAAGAGTGCGGTTTTTACTATAAAATGCAGTTATATTTCTATGTAGTCGTCATTTAGTTCAATGTAATTTCTCCAATGTTTCTCCAATCTATGGTTCAATTATATAAATTTGAAAAATACAAATTTACAGCTGCTACCACATTTTATTTGAAGCACAACATTTCTCAGCCATACACTTCTTTAACTATGAAAGCAGGTGGAAGTCAGAGGGACTCAAATCTATTGAAAAGGGTAAATGGTCCAACAATTTCTAATGTAGATCCATCGGTTTCCTCATTGCCCAAACACCTCAGTGGACAGGAGCACTATCCTGATGAAACATGTTTTCCAGGACTCATTTCACATTTTTTTATTTAGAAAACTTGCATAGTATTTGGCAGATGAAATAGACTTTGTCTTTTGTGTGTGTGTGTGTGTGTGCAGATTGATATTTAATTTCTGATGTGCAATACTTATACAGAACAACAAATAAAAATTGGTAGGATTCCTTTTAAAATCATCCAACACTGTTGAGAAATTCATTTTTCCATTTGTTTTTGCCCAGCTATTAACAAATTCTGTACTCATCTTCCACAAAGCTTTCTCATATTAAATTTTTGATGTAAAATGTACTTGCTTTCTCTTCTAATATGACTATGGCCTTGGCTGCAGATATCTCAAACACATTTAATTGCTGATTGTCCATTACCACATTGTACATCTTATTGATGTTTTCATCTGTGGTTTTCGTTATCCTTTATGAGGGTCATCTTTAAGAGATGGCCACATTTAAATGCAGCAATCAGTGCTTAAAATATAGATATTGAGTTGAAACCTGATTTTCATGATTGCAAAATGTATACAAACATCACTAGAAATAATGTATTGATTCCAATGCAATCTCTGTAGAATTAATAGAAGAAAGGGTTGTGATCTGAATGGTTTATGTAGAAGGAAAACATATAGTAAATAGGCCTATATATGTGCTAAATAGAGTCAGCTTATTAGGTACACAGAAAAATGATAGTTTTGCGTAATTGTCAGGGGAGAAGGCATATAAATTGTAAATATCTTGGCATATTATTTATTAATAACTAAATTGTGTATGACATATTGAGCAGGTGTTGTACAGAAGTTTCAGAGTCTTCCATTTACTGGAGCGAGTGATGAGGACATGTACCATGGAAATGAGAGACTTTGGTTACAAAACTTTGGTCAGAACATTGCATGAGTATTGTGTAGTAGGATAGGACACACATTATGGGTGCCAACTAAAGGTGTCAGATGTGTAGAGGAGGGCAGCCAAATATATTAATATAATTCACTGTGATTAAGGAGGTGGTTGGAAGTCTCTGGAAGACAACATGAAGGTGAAAAGTGTGATAGATGTGTATAAGGCATACATTAGCATGATGGGAGGATGCATATTGATAGAAGAATTAGGAGTAGTGTGTAGAAGGAAAAAGACAAGGATGATCATATACAGGCACTTGATTTAAGCCATAAGGACATGTAGAAATCTTTCTTTTGAAGGAATGAGAGTGAGGGACTGAAATAAATTACTGAGGGCTATTGTGAATAATTTAGCTCAAATACTCGAAGAATTTTAATTAAAAATTCGAAAAATCCAAAAGCAAGTATGCAGGGAAATTGCTGCTGGAGCATTTTCTTGACCACAAGTAAATCATTTAAACTTAAAAATTATGGAGTTATATGCTCAACACTTCACCTCAATTTAAAGTGAAAATACGAGGCATGTTTTTTAAGTAAGTACCATTTTGAAACTAAAAAAGACGTGCAAATATATATCAATAATTTTATTTTTAAAAGAAAGCCTGTACCTTCCTCTACTTTTCTAAATAATTCCCTTCAATATTGAGGCACTTGTCATAACTTAGTACCAGTTCTTGAAAACCCTCCTCATAGAAGTCTGCCGCCTGACTTGTTAACTACTGCATCACAACTGTTTTGAGTTCTTTATCGTCTTTAAGATGCTGACCGCCCAGGTGTTTCTTCAAGTGCAGGAACAGGCGGTAGTTACTGGGCCCCAGATCAGGGCTGAACGAAGGATGATCTAGAGTTTCCCATCGAAAAGATGTGATGAGATCTTTGGTCTGATTAGCCACATGTGGACGGGCATTGTCATGCAGCAAAAAGATGCCCTTGCTCAACTTGCCACATATTTTGTTCTGGATTGAACGGCACAGATTGTTCAATGTCTCACAAAAAGCTGCTGCATTGGTTGTCTCATTATGAGGCAGAAATTCCACAAGCAATACTCCTTTTCTGTCCCAAAAACTGTGCACATGATTTTAAGGGCAGAAATTGTTTGCTTGAACTTCACTTTTTTGGGTGAATATGAATGCCGCCATTCCAGGGACTGTTGCTTTGATTCAGGTGTGACATAGGCCACCCATGTCTCATCACCCATAACAATTTGGCTTCAGAAATCATCACCATCATTGTGGTACCGCTCAAGGAAAGTCAATGCACTGGCTAAACGTTTGGTTTTGTGCACATCCGTTAACATTTTCGGTACCCAACGTGAGCACAATTTTTGGTAATTCAAGTGCTCGGTCACAATGCCATACAAAACACTACGAGATATATTAGGAAAGACATCACACAAGGAGGAAATCGTAAAGCGTCTGTTTTCTCTCACCTTGTTGTCCACTTTCTGCACCAAACTTTCATTAACGACCGAAGGACGCCCACTCCGTTGTTCATCATGCACATTTGTGCAGCCATCTTTAAATCCTCTCACCCACTTTCTCACCATTCCATCACTCACAATGTTTTGTCCGTAAACTGCATAGATCTCACGATGGATATCGATCAGTTTTAGGCCTTTAGCACAAACAAATCTTATAATAACCCGTACTTCACAGTCGGCGGGACTCACGATTATTGGAGGCATCTTAAACACTCAGTGAACAACGTAAACAAGGAAGAATTAGACTGTAATGGCGTCAGTGCGTAGACAAGAGATGTAGGTACCCAGTGCACATGCACGGAACGCCGACCGTAGTGCTGCAGCCACGGTGTGACAAAATGGTACTTACTTAAAAAAATACGCCTCGTATGTGTGATATAGAAGTGGACATGTAGAGAAATAGTGCAGGGGCATATGCTCCATTGCAGTTAATAAATAATAATAATCAGGCAGCATCAAATGATGGATGTGATGTAATTCTATGACACTGGGACTTTTATGATCACACAAGTTCTTTTAATATGTAAATTAACAAATGTTGTATGATAAATGTTGAAGAGCAAGTGGAAGGATCATGCCAACAGTGAAAAAATTCTGCTAACCTTGAGAAAGTAGGCAAGGGTCACTAGCAGTGTAAATGAAAGAGTCAGGCTTCATCACCTTTGGATGAAAATTGGTATTGTATTCTGTTGAACATAATTAATCTGCAATCTTACCTCTCTTCCCTCACTACGGGTTTAGTTCCAAGACACCTTTCTCCTTCAACTTTCTGACAGGGTGTCGCATAACAAGCAAAAAGGTTTTTTTATTAAAAAAAATAGGGGTGGAAAAGGATTGGGGGCAAGGAATGGGAAACAATTCAGCCATGGCCTATTGAGCCACCAATCCCAGCATTTGCACAGAGTGATTAGGGGAAACCATGGAAAACCCAAATCTGGAGGGTGCTGAATGCGAGACCGGAGCATTACTGCTCACACACCATGCTTTGTAAACAGGAATTTACAAGTAACTCTATTAGCGTAAATATTTTATCAATGGTCAAGTTCTTTGGTCACATACTGGACTATACTTCAACTACATTTAAATACATGATTTCTTAAATTCTTCAGTGAATATATATATTTTCATTACCAAAGTAGGTTACATTTTTAACAATCTAAAAGTTCTTAATTTTCTTTCAAATTAAAAAACAATAATCTCAATTACAATACAAACAACTTTATTGAAAATCACTTGAAACATTATTAATATTTTTTATTTATCCTAAACAAGACAAAATATGCTATGCACCAGTGGTGGATAGCATATTTATATAAATATCAAAATGAATACAATTAATAAGTTCTACACCCTCTCACAACTATTTAACATCATATTAAAAGGATAATCTCACATATTAATAAGGTAATCTTACATAAAATCTGGAAAAATAATCATTTTTCATTAGAAACATTATAACCAAAACAAAAAAAATGTTATATTTACATTATCTAGGCAATTGTTGGGAAGAGCAAAAGCTATACAGTTTCCAGAAATTTTCTAAGACCTGTTTAACTGATCCGCATATTATTCTTTAATAAACATGCTTAATGCAGTGGGATAAAAGTAACAAAATTTTCATAATAATTGTAGCACTCACTTCCTTCCCTTATAAGACAATAAACTCAAACATTAGAGAAAGTACCTAGTTCACATATGGTTCGCCACAATTTCCTGAGGAACTCATTTTCTGTATCGATATATTGATTAAATCCATGCACCTTGAAAATAAAACAAATTGGCACATTACTGTTGAATACTAATTCTCAATTACATTGGATAAGTGGTCCAACTTTCAAACTTCCTAGCCAAGAGAAATACTTGCTTGTACTTGAAATACACTGAGATAAACAGTGGGAACTGCTGCTGGTCGTCAATTCTTAAGAATTTTTCAGAATTCACATGATGTACTTATACATTTTACTACACCTATAATCTAATTTTAAACATACTTAAAACAAAACACCACAAACATAAACTAATCCGAAATTTGATTAATAATAACACTGTTGTTGGTTATGGATCTTAATGTGTGATATTGTCATCTTCACGAGCATAAAAAGAAGTGAAAATGGAAGTCGCACAGTGTAACCTATTGGCACCACTGCTATTAGTTATTCTAATAAATAATTGTGCCAATGGTTTACTATCAGAAGTATCAGATTGTTTACAGAGACAAGGAAAAATAGTAGATGACTGTGAACAGCTGCAGGGTGATCTGGATAGGATATCTAGATGGGTAGATCAACATTGGATAAAGATAAATTCAAAGAAGAGTCGTTTTATTAGGTACACAGATTAAAAAACTAAACGTTGATTACAATTATAAGGTGGAGAAAGACGAGGTTATTGAAGACTTGAAATTTAAATACCTTGGCGTAACTCGTGATAACAAAATCAATTGGAAATGACACACTGGAAAAGTAGTAAAAGGTTTCCTACTCCTTCATTTGTTGGAGATAGTGCTGAGTGGATGTACCAGAGAAATAAAAGAAGTGCATGGAAGGGAAAAGATGACCATGACCACAAGCTGGCACTCGATTTCAGGCACAAGGGTATGGGAAGATTCTCTTTTTTAGGTAAGGATGTCAGGGATTGGAATGAGTTACCAAGAGAAATGATGAATAATTTACCGAAAACTTTGAAAGAATTTAAAGATAAAATTTGTAGAGGGCAAATTTAGGTAGGTGCAGGATAGGGGGAAGATGGGTGTGTAGGGAAATTGCCACCAGAGCCTGTGCTCCATTGCAATTAAATTAAATTAAATTAAATAAATGGGTTGCAAATTTTGGTCACACCACTGGTTGTGAAGTTTGGAACACATATTTTTTTGTATCAAATACAGGAGTTGGAGGATGTGCAGAGGAGAATGGCTGTATTTGTTTGTGGAAATTACTTCAGGACAAAGTCAGTAACTGAAATGAAAACGGAGCTGCATTGGAGTTGACTGGATGACAGTAGGAGGGCAAAGAGAGTTATGGGAATAAACAAGGCACATATTGATGATAAGGCATGGAAAGATATTTATGGAAGAATTAGGAGAGGTGAATGGAAAGGAAAATATGACCATGACCACAAGCTGGCACTCGATTCAGGCATTCGGGTATGAGAAGATTTTCTTTCCTAGGTAAAGGAGTCATAGATTGGAATAAATTACCAAAAAAGATGATGAATAATTTATCAAACCTGTTGAAAGAATTTAAAGTAGAAATTTGTAGAGGGTAATAGTAGGTGGGTACAGGAATACAGTAAAATGGATGTATAGGGAAATTTCCACTGGAGCCTGTGCTCCATTACAACTAAATTAAATTAATAAATTAACATGGAACCTAAAAATTAATGCCACTGAGAAAGAAAAGATTGAAAAATGTCCAGCCTGACTTAAAAACAGCAATACATAACAAGTAAATTCAAGATGGAAACCAGATGACTAAGGGAAGAGCATCAGTTGATTAAATTGACAAAACAATGGAAGATAATATGTCTGGGAAAAAAATAGCATTCACAATGAGTAAATGGGTTACTCATAACTATTCTTCTTGCTTACGCTTGGTTGTTATTACTGGAGAATATAGATGCATTGGTCATATAATTGTAATGTATGAACTTCAAATGAAATAAAGCCAAGAAATAGATGATGCATGACTGATCTTCCAAACAAAAGATTAAACTCAACAGTATCTGCCTGGACACAGGACAATCAGACATCAACCAAACATTCCTAGTTAAGAAAACAGCTGGTGGAATGTACTAAAACAATTCTTTTAGTTAAGTACCGAAAAGGTCTAACAAAACCAGATCAAAATTAAGTCATCCTTGCGAATTGAAAACAGTATATAACATTCAGCAGTAAATATTTGGCACTGTGATTGTTTGAAAAAATAGAAAGGCCATCAACTAAGCAGAAATCTACCCTCAACTTGAGAAAAGAGATGAATACATATTGATATTCTATCAAAGACTTACCACAGACATTACATTCTGATCAATATGTAAGATGGTACATTTTACATTAGCAAAGGAGGATAAATTGATCCCTCCCAACCTACTTCTTCATACTATGCTTGGATTCTAGCAACTTCCATTGTTAATCACTACTGACTTAAATAAATGTAGGGACAAATTTTGGAATTGTTACAAAATCAGTTATGACTACTTTCAGCTAACACACCACCTCCAGTTGCAGCCTTTTTACCCTTGATTAATAGCAAAATCTCCTTTTCATTGTACTGACTGTGTCACTGACATGGGGGCTTGGAGGGGAGGTGCACTTCCCTGTTATGAAAGAAAATACACGGATAAAGATTAAGAAACAAAATTTTTATTATTAAATTCAATGTTTGAATAATAAAGACACCTAGCTTGCTGTCCATATTTGTTCAACACCTTGTCAATAAATTCAGTATCCTTAGTTAATAAGTAATAAGTGTTATATGTAAGGTATAAAACTTAAACTTAACTTAGTCCACAACCCGAAGGTTGGTTGGATCCTCCCGAAGGAGGCATACTAAGCCATTTTGTCGGAGGTAGGACGGCCAGTTCTTTTCCTCTGGGACCTACAGTTTAACGTGGAATCCGAACCACGGAGCGTCCTGGCATAGCTCATATGAAATATGATCAAACACACACACACACAAAACAGATGCACCTGCCTTAAAGTAATCCTGCCCGCGCCCATGGTCACTGATGGTGGTGAACACAAAAGTAGTTTTAGTTGGCATTATTCAGCAGGATGCAGAAAGTTTACCTTCACATTTACACTAATATGAGCATGTCGCATTAAAGTCACATCAGAAATGAGAGTCCACGTATTTACTGATTCCTATTTGACTAGAGTCTTACAACATTTCTTGGCATTGCTGTAAATTCTTTTCAGTCTTCATGTCTGTATCTAGCACTTCTTAACATTCACAACACTCAAGGGTAGATAATATTTAGAGCAGTTAAGGAACAAATCGGGCAATACACTCTCATTTACTTTTTCATGCATTGTCATGACACACTTTCTACAGATGAATTGTGACATCATATGTCAGAACTGCAGTTACTGGAAACTGTACACTGAGTTCTACGCTTGCTAGGGAATGAGAATAATAAATTATGTTATGCATACCAGAGCACCTTTAGCTATACCCTTTTCAGTTGCTGATTGTTTAAGGAGATCCTTGGTCTTCACACATATCATAACATCATACAGCACTTGCGCCAATATAGAGAATTGAAAGGTTAACATCTGAATGCAGACTTCCCTAATTTCACTCAGGAATGGGGAATTCTGCTAGTTTAATAATAGTTTTTTTTTTTATTGCTTTGCCAAGGCACAAGGTTTTTCATAAACAAACAGACTAATCGTAAATTAAAACAATAAGGGTATTGAAGGATCAGTAAATAACACTGTCACTGAAGATAACATTTTCCACAAATTGAATAGTATAAGTCTCTTATGTGGAAGATTTTACGAAAAAAGGGCTTCAGTCAAATGAAAACAACATAAAATTTGGAGTTTGTGTTGAACATTTTAACTATTGACCATTTCATCGGAAGTCACAGTCCCGTAACTATAATGGTGAATAACTCTCGAAAAGTGCCATTCATGTAGCACAGTATTCAGATGTTTTGTTGATCATAGCACAATTCATCAATAGCATAATGTAAATTCTGTTATCGAAGACACTGTGTCTGGTGGTGGCACAAAAACACACAAGTCTCTATTTACAGACTTATGCAAACATCTTGCACTGATAATCATCTTCTCTTCAAGCTCTGGGGTCGAGAGTCAAGTGCCCGCTTTTCTTCCAAATCAGCGATCCAGCCTGCTTCTTGTTATAAATGTTATAGAACCCTGTTTATCACACAGTTTCTTCTTTCAACAGACCTTGTTTATTCAGACCTCCATTAAAGCCAATCTCGGCTTAAAAAAACTCAAAAATCATGAGAGCTGGTCTAACAGATGTGCTGATTTTTGATTAATCAAAAAACAGTCAACAATGAGTAAGAAAATCCACCACCATTGCTGTCCCACAACATACAATCAGTTATACTTCACACACCAGAATTTAAAAAAAAAGTAAAAAGAGAATATAAACATTGTGATAACACTATCAATATTCTGAATGAGTAACACCATTGGCCACATAAAAAATGTGATAATTTTATAGGTGTTCCACTGCATAGTGCTATAAAAAATGATACTTTGATAACATACTCTGTCTTAATCAGTTTCTTATCTTAATGAGTTGGAATTTGACTTAATTGGCAAGATGTGGAGATTGAACTACTGAACACATTGCTTCCCTCTTTCCCTGTCATATGTGGGTTACTGTTCTTTCTTCAACTCTATAGTCCCTGTGACTCTATATGAAGCCTGCTCTATAAGTCTTTCTCCAGTCTTATCTCATTTTTGAACACATAAACAATTTCTGGCCATGTAATCCTTTTTCACATTTATAACATTTGTGTTTTTGAGAGGAGTTGTAGCATATATTTCCACAACACACTGACAAAAATGCCTTGATCCTAACTGACTGGCTGTCATGCCTGCAGATCATCAAAATCTATTTTTTGGCTAATGTCAACAACATTGTTGGTATCAAACCAAACAGGGAGGTGAAACTGGGGCACTTGCCACATGTGGCAATATCAGTGGGGAAGTACAATCGTGTTTGAAGGGCAGCAAATTATGTTGCAGTGATCCTTTTTTTAGCTGTACTTAATACTGCCTTGGGTGGCAACAATCAGTGCAGTGACACTCAGTTTAGTGACAGTGGGGGTGACAGAATAATGAATCATTTTTGAAGGGGTGGCAATCTAACAGTTTTTCCATGGTTAGGAAAATTCTTAGATCCATCCCTGGTACCGAACATTTTCACAATAAATGCAGTGAATGTAGTCTGTAACGTATATTGCACAGTGGTCTCCAATAGAATAAATATTTTGACCAATATAAAATTCACAACACTCATACACTGTATACCTGTTGAATTCTTATACTTAGATCACTTTTCATGAAACAAAGCCTATGGTAGATTCTTACAGGGGTTAGACAGTTTTAATATCACATATTATTCTGGAAGTTTTTCACTTATACTATATGAAAACCAAAGTTTTAATCAGATTTTATAGCTTAAGTGTCTGTCATGGTGTTTTGACCTAAAAACCAATCTATTTGTTGCATTTCATAGTTGTCTTGCTTAAATATGTAATGGAAAGTTAAAGATTCAATGGCTGATTTTTTTATTTTTAGTTTAATGATATAATTCGGATGGATCATAAGCTCGTGTGGGAATTTTCCTACATGCATAGTTTTAGAAGCCAAAGGCTTAAGCAGATTTTATATCTCAACTGCCCGTCATTGGTGTTTTAACATAAAAACCCAATCTGTTCGATGGACTTCATAGCTGCCCTGCTTAAGTATGCAGTGGCATGTTCACGACTTAAAGGTAGATTTTTTTTAGTTTAGTGATTTAATTTGGATGGAGCATATGTTCCAGTGGCAATTTCTCTATATGGATAGTTTTGCATTAAAAAATTAATTTAAATTTTTTTTGAGCTCGAGGTAAAATATTCAGCATATCTCTCAGAAACTTAATACAGTGTCTAACACCCTTATGTATGAAATAAGATTATTCATCTTCCTTATGCCTAAAATCAAATGAAAGTTTATTATAACAGTTATAAATTAAAAGGGGTAAACAATAAATTCAATTACTTTCACCAAAGGTTTTCAGAAATTTACAAAAGGTGTCTCCCTACAAAACTAGTTCCAATTGGTCAAAAACGAGTAAATAAAAATTGGGTTACAATTGGTATTAAAACATCTTGCAGACATAAAAGGGAATTGTATGTAAAAGTTAGGAATACTGATAATATGCTTCTCAGACAACATTACAAAACTTACTGTAGAATTTTAACCAAAGTAATAAAAGAAGCTAAACGTTTGGCCATAAACGATGAGATTAGTAGTTCAGATAATAAGATAAAAAGTGTTTGGAACATTATTAAAAGAGAAACAACTGTATCATCCCTTGAACATAAACCTATATCTATAAGCATTAATGATAAGCTTGTAACTGACCCCTCTTATGTAGGAAATGCTTTCAATAACTACTTCTTAACAGTTGCTGAAAAAATAAAAGGAAAATATATTGGGAATATGGATGCTATAGCAATACTTAAATTCTTGTCACCAAAAACAGCACCTATGTCTATATTTCCCACCAGTCAAAATGAAATTGAAAAAATTATTAAATCCCTCAAAAATAAAAAGTCATTTGGTTATGATGAGGTTTCAACCCATGTAGTGAAACAATGTAATACCAGCATTAGTAGAGTTATTAGTCATATTTGTAATAGTTCTTTTGAAGAAGGTATCTTCCCTGACTCACTCAAGAAGTCAATAATCAAACCGCTTTATAAAAAGGGTGATACCTCAAAAATTGAGAATTACAGACCCATTTCACTTCTACCAGCATTTTCAAAAATCTTTGAAAAAGCAATGTACAGAAGGGTGTATGCACATTTACAAAAAAATGACCTACTCAGTAAAGTACAGTTTGGTTTTAGACAAGGCGTTTCAACAGATTCAGCAATTTTTGCTTTTGTAAACAACATACTGGAATCAATGCATAAAAAATTAAATTCCCTAGGTATATTCTGTGATCTTGCTAAGGCTTTTGACTGTGTTGATCATGAAATTCTACTAGGTAAATTAGACCACTATGGAGTTAGTGGTAAGCCAGGACATTGGTTTAAATCATACCTGGAAAATAGAAAGCAATGTGTATCACTGAAAGATGTTAATACAGGAGATGTTATAAACTCAGAATGGGGTATAGTTAAATGTGGTGTGCCTCAGGGTTCAATTCTTGGTCCTCTGCTGTTCTTAATCTATATAAATGATCTCCCACATATACTAGGTGATAATGAACACATGGTGCTCTTTGCAGATGATACTAGCATATCCTTGAAAGACCCATCAGCACAAAACCATATTATAACCACCTGTTATAAAGAAAATTAACAGGTGGTTTAATGCCAACAAACTAATACTTAATGTAGAAAAGACACAGTTACTTCAGTTTGTTACAAAAAATAAAACAAAGGACAGCTATAATGTATTGTCAGAAGGAAAAGCAATCGATGAAAGCAGTTTCACAAAATTCCTGGGTGTATATATAGATAACAAATTGAACTGGAAACAGCATATTCAACAACTTCTTAAAAAACTGAATTCTGCAACATTTTCACTGAGGGTAATATCTAGAATAGCTAATATAGAAACCAGAAAGTTAGTATATTTTGCATATTTTCATTCCCTGCTCACTTATGGCATCTCATTCTGGGGAAACTCGTCACAAGCACAGAGGGTATTTAAATTGCAAAAGCGTGCTATAAGAACTATTTGTGGAGCAAACCCACAGACACCGTGCAGAAATCTATTTAAAAACCTGGGTGTTCTAACAATGCCAGCACAGTATGTATACTCTGTATTATCATTTGTAGTAGAAAATCCTGAACACTTCAATCTTAATGCTGACATACATAGCCATAATACTAGGAATAAATATAATATTCACAAGGATTACAAATCACTGTCAATTGTTCAGAAAGGGCTAACAGTTACTGGAGCTTCCTTATTCAATGTATTACCAACAGAAATTAAATGTTATCTACAAAAACCCAACTACTTTAAGTCCAAACTGAAAGAGTTTCTACTTCAGAACCCATTTTACTCTGTAAAAGAATTTTCTTCTTGGAATTTGGTAACTAAGAATGACTGATAAAATAGTATGTATGGTGTATGGAAGGGGAAGGTGACAAAATTATCCACAATTACTAAAATGATATATGGTTTTTCTTTCTGTTGAAACTTGACAAATGAACTAATTACACTGTTTACAAAATTTCACTTATATATAGTAACTAACATGGGATAGCATGCACTCAAAAACTGCTGTGAAAAATTATCATATTAACAGGTTTTTAAGTAATTGACTGCTTATGAGTTGTTGGTAATATAATTGATATTGCTAATAGGTGTGTGTACTGTTCCACACAAATAGCAACTAACATAATATAATATGTAGTCACAAATTACAGTGAAACCTTACATGGTAACTGGTTGGTAAGAAAATAACTGGTTATTAGATGCTGGTAACAAGTGTATACACTGTTCCACATAATAAGTATTAATTAACTCGGGATTGTATTTGTAGATTACAGGAGATATTGGTTATACTAATGGGTTGTTGCTAACTTGTTGTCAATATATAATAATATTATCAATTATATAGTAATATTGACATTACTAATAAGTGTATGTACTGTTCCACATCCCCGAGATTATTCTCACATGGGATCAAAGTGAACATATCTATCTATCTATCTATCTATCTTTTCCCTTTGATGTATTACTATTAATTCTACAAATACCTATACAGTTCTCATCTGCAGTAAATGCCTTATGCCAAACCAGCGCTCTCCTCACCTATCTCCTGTCTTCGAATGACTCCTACCCTGTTCCTTTACCCATAATTTCCACAAATAAATCTAACAGCACTCCTTTGCAACTCCTCCAATTTCTGAATTATGGATCTCACACTACCCCACCTCACTGATCTGACCATCTTCTAAATCACTCTTTCCAAAAAATGCAGAACATCAAAGCCTCTAAAGTCAAAATAATTGGCATGTAAATTTCAACAAATTGATATTACTGTTACACTTCTCCAGTCCCTGGTAACCACTGAGTCTGGAGACTTGAACTAAATAGTATTTCAGTATATGGTACAGCGACAAAAGTTCCTATCTTTTATACATCTGTAGAAATATTATCAGTAACCCTCGGATTTTTAGGTCCTAAAAATCTTATTTTAGGTGCCTAAAATAGGCTCTATTCCAGTGCAAAATATGTTCTAAAAATGTTAAAATAAAATATCAAAATTGTGGTTATGTTTATGAAATATCATAAATAAAAATTCTTTAATTAATAATGAAACATCGAGAAATGTAATTCAGCAAAACATTATTTTATTTAGTTGGCTCAAATTATCTAAAATCAATAAAACTCTTGATGTGTATTTGTCATTTATTTCCTATTGATGGAGAAATAAATTTGGAATGCATCTCTGTTGGATATTTATACGTACAAAAATTTGTATGTTTATATGTATAGATTTTTATTATATATGTATACATTTTTATTATATACTAATATTTTTACTGTATGTATGTTATTTTTATTGGATTATTTAAAAATAGTTTACAAGGCCGTTTATATCAACATTCTCAGATGGTAAATTCCACAATTTGCAGATTGTTAAATTATTGACCAAACACAGTCAGAAATTTATTTTGAACAACCAAATTGCACCATTTGTATATTTAAAATCCACTGTTTGCAACATAGACTGTTCAGCAATCGAACACTGAGGGGAAAAATGTTAAATTTAAAGATTTTTTTTTTTTTAAATATGTATTATTTTGATATAACTATTAATAATATCAAGTTAAAAGTATCAAACAGTCGGCAAAAATTGAGGTGGTAGATTAAATCACCTGGTTGCGGCCCTGACGATCAGGTTTTGAAACCCATATGAAGCCAAAGACGAAGTCAAACACCTGTAATGGCTCCCCAGGCCCACTCAGCCTGCTATCTGCTGAGTATTGTGGTGGAAACTCCACGAGCAGGTAAGGAACAGCCAGAGCATGGCACTGACCCAGTCACATCTTTCTAGTGCCAATGGCTGCAATGGGAATGCACAGCTCTACTTCTGTGAATCATGGGGAAGTGGGAAGAAGCGTAAACACTGTGGCCTTTACCTTTTAAAAATTTCAAAGTAGTTACCGCACATAGGCACAATAACAGGGCTCCCTGATGCTAGGAAAATCCCGGGCATTTTTACTATTTAAATTTCTGTCCGGTGCCCAGATGCGATGTTCAATTTTGTGATACTGTGGAAGGATACCTGTCCTATTTTTCATTCAAACTTAATAAAGCTACATGTACAACATTTACAATGTTAAAGTATGGTTAACTACAGTTACTACAGTGAAAAAAAAAATCAACATATTGTTACTGTTTACTCACCTGTTTGTTGCACACTATGCAACATACAATGTTTCCATCCATTGAGAAATTGGGAACTAGATAATCCTCTGCATAATAAAAGACGATTTGGAAATCGGTACCTTGATCATACTGGTTCTTTTTGAGAACACACAGCTGGCTGATATTGTCTCTGGCTAACAAGGACCAAGTGACAATGACCCCATACAAGTTCGCTTCAATTTTTGGAAATTAACAACTTATAAAATAGGTAAAAATAGGCCCAAACAACAATTTAGGCATTTTTAGGCACTATAAAATCACTAATAATGGTCTTAAATGTCCATAAATCCATATGCAATGTTATTTTTATGTATTTCAATCAGGAAGAAAATAGCTTTTTCCCTAAAATCCAAGGTCTAATTATCAGTAAAAGCTGCTATACACTTTAATTTATCCTGTCTAGTAGTCTTAATATCCTAACAATATATTTCTAATTTCCTAACTGCTCATTTCTAATTATAATAATTATAAGGAGAAGCCTCTGCACTTATTTTCCCCCTCCCATTTCTAAATGAAAGTTCCTATTGATTTCATTAAAATGTTTAGTTTACATCTTTGCCTTTTTTAATATTCTAATTAGCTTCTTCCTAATCCTTTTCTATAATTTCATTAACATTTTCTCTTCTTCTCAGTTATTTAACATGTTAATAGAAATTTCTAGGTTTCTAATTTAGTGATGCCCCTCTTCACCATACATAATCTGTAGCTTCACTATTTGATGCTGTGGATTCTTTGTTTATTTGTTCTTAGTTCCTTGCTGTGACACTATATTATAATTTAATTCTCTTCCTACCAGTCTCATTACTCTCCTCACCTACCTATCACAATATGAAGGTGTTGTGATTTTCTTTATTCTTTTTGCTTTGTTATAAACATTTATTTCACCATTCTTGCTATCTTTTTGAACTAGTTATTCCTACTTCCTCTCCACTGTACTAGTGCATTGAAACTTTCCATGAAATATTTCTTCAATCCTGAAATGTTTGCTTTCCATAATAGTAGCATACCCACAACCACCTTAATTTTGGTCACAGGTTTACTGGACAGTCCTATATTAATCAGAACTGCTTCATAATCATTTATTCTCTCTGCAACCTAAGATCATTTCAAGTTATTATAAAGCATAACTAGGGAAGATTTTGTCCTTTCTCTTGTGTAAATTCTCTATAACAGTAAAGAATTTAAAAATCTTTGCTTGATTGTTTTATTAATCTAATTTTTCTTGGAACATTCAAGAAAGATATCTGAAGGACAGACATCCCAGAGGAGGAGAAACAGAGAGATAGAGCTTGTTGAAGGACGCTAGGTGGAGAGATTGGCTACGGACAGTTTTGTCGCTGCAGTAAGTAAATGAATAATTTTGCTCCTAAATCACACCTGGTATATTAAAGTCCTCACCAATAATGAACATCTTATCCCCCCCCCCCTCCTTGGTCCTCTGAACTTTAAATGTGAAATCAGGTCTTCTCACTTCCAAAGGCCTCATTTTACTCATTCATTTTTCCCCTTCCTATCTTCTAAAGAATTCTTCTATCCATCAAGTCACCTCCTGGTTTATACCAGTGTACTTATTCTTATTCATAACCATTCTTTGGCTAACTCTGTCAAATGCTTTGAAAAGATCTGTGCCACACTGCATTCTTAGCCTCCCTAGTCAAATTAATTTTATCTCAGAAATAAACTGTGGAGAGTCAGATCAATACCCTATTCTAAATCCTTGATGTTGTCTAATAAACCACTTCCATTCCTCACAATTTTTTATAAAGTCATTGACTGTAAAACTCAACATAAATTTGCCCACCAATGAAGTCAAACTAATAGGCCTAAAGATCCCACCCCATTTCTCTCCCTTCGATTATAAATTGGAATTGCAAGTGGGGTTTAGACGATCGGACAGGATCTGAAAAATCGGGCCCAATAAAATAGGCACCCGAGAAAGGGCTCCCCCACCATTCTACAAGATGTTCCCTTGCTCGATCGTTACACGACCAGTTATCTGGTCCGTTTCTCTGTCATCAGCTCTCATAGATTGTTTTGTGTGGATATTGCCACACCCAGATTTTCAGATTCTGCCATTCGTTTCGTGACCCTGCCCAAGTAATTATTCTTTTGATAGATATTTGTTCTTAATTTATCAGCTTTTTATATATACCGGTATATATATTTATTTATAGCTCAGTTTGCAATGGTGCTGGCGCCCATTGAAGGCAGCCTATTACTGAGGGAAGAGAAAGTGGTCATTGCCCTAATTATATTGGCGGCTACCACCACTAAAAAACCATGGAAAAAGAGGGAAACTTGGGCAAAACGCTTCTACTTGAAGTGTCCAAAATTTAGCCACGTAAGACTTTTGGAGGTTAAATGGAGATGATTTAAAAAAATTCTTGAGAATGACTCTGAATATTTTCGAAGAGTTGTGCCAAATGGTCAAGCCATTTATCGAGAAAAATAACACAGTCATGAGAGAGGCAGTGACTGTTGAAGAACGCCTAATCATAACTCTTCGGTATTTAGCAATTTTGAGGAGTTATGCAGATCTAAAATATAGTGCTGCAGTTTCGCCTTCCTTAATAGTATCATTCATAGTACCAGAAACATGTAAAGCAGTATTTAAAAGTCTAAAAAGGTATATAAAGGTAAGAAATAATTAAATTAAATTAATAATTAAAAGTATGAATGGGGTAGTAAAATATCTGGAAAAACAGTTAGTTAAATATTTTTATTATGCATCATTGTATCACAAAATAAATTACAATTATGTGACACGAATATAATTGAAACTAAAATAATGGAAATGCTAAAAAAATGCATTATAACATATCACATTATCAATAAATAAACTAATAAGTATAGTGATGTAGTGACAATACATAAATGAACCATTAAATTAAAATAAAAAATTAAACATTTTTGTTTTTATAAGTTAAATAGTTGCTTAGCTCGACAGGTTCTTCAACACTATGCAAGGTGGTTGCAACTGGGGTGGGGAATGTGCAAGTGGCTTGTTGTGTGACAGAAAGGTAGCCGGTAAGGGAGGTGGTGAGGAAAATTTTGCTGTTAATGTTGTGTGAACACATGGTGAGATGAAGGCGGTTTACATGAAATTGTGGAGAGGGAAGACAAATTGTTCATCTTGGCATGGAATAAGACATCTGCATATATTTTCTGTGCTATAATTTTCTGCACAGGTTCTACAGTTTTTAGTTGCACTGCCAGGCTTCTCGCGTAAATTAAGTACTCGTCATTATATTTAGACGTGATTAAAGTTGTTGCAACTTCAATACGGCGATCTTGTTTTTTCCTTTAGGCAAGTTTTGCCCTTTTGGGTGGTACTGCAGTAAGTTGCTGATTGGTACTTGTTTCAGGTGGAGAATTGAGGTGGGTTGTAGGATGTTTTCGAGCAGTGTATGACGCTCGAAGTCTACTGACCCCTAGAATATATCATGCCACAATTAATAAAGCACATTGTGATGTAGCTGTTCATATAGATTCTGTATGAATGAGATAAAAGTGGTGTTTCTGAATATTATTTTTATTATTATTATTTCTTTTTTCAGCTACCAAGAACTACACAAGAATGGTATGACGTCGCAAAAGGCTTCAAAAAAAAAGTGGAATTTCTCTCATTGCCTAGGCGCTATTGATGGGAAACATGTCGCAATCTATAAACCGACTGGCAGTGGCTCTCTTTTTTGCAATTATAAGAAGTTTTTCCATGTTATCTTATTTGCTGTGGTTGATGCTGAATGTAGGTTTATGTATGTTAACACAGGAACAAATAGAAGTGTTTCAGACTCAACTGTGCTAGAAAATAGCAAATTCTATGAACCATTAATGTCGGGAGCTTTAAATTTACCCGATGAATGCCCTCTTCCTGGCACTAACATACAACCACCATATGTTTTTACTGGTGATGGTGCCTTCGCCATTAACATACATATTATGAAAAGATTCGGTTTGTAAAACATAACTCACAGAAGGAGCATTTTTAACTACCGTCTTTCCCAAGCAAGACGGGTAGTGGAGAATGCGTTTGGAATTTTGGCATCCAGATTTGGAGTTTTATGCCAAACCATTGCAGTGGATATTAAAAGAGTGAACAGTATTGTCCTTACCTGTTGTGCTTTGCACAATTACCAATTAGCTAAAAACCCGTAATTTATAAACGAGAGCCAAGAAGGTTATGAAGATGTAATCAACATGAACTTTCGTGGAGGCAACAAAACCAATTGTTGTCATAATGCAATAATGCCAGAAATCGTAATAATGAAGGTAACAAAGTACACGACTTATTCGTTGAATATTTTAACAATGAAGGAAGTGTTCCATTGCAGGAAGAAATGATTAGAACTATTTCTGAAACACAGATTCTATCTGAGTAAATAAGTCTCACTGTGAATAATAAAAGTAGTATTAATATTGTTTTCATTTTCACCTTTATATTTTGTACTTAATATGTTCAATAATAAATATGTGTGCAAAAACTAAAACTGTATTACCTCGTTATCTTCTTCCTGCAGGGAATTTGTCCCAGATATTGACAATTCTTTTTTACTAAGAAAAGTGAGTAAGGAGAAATACCAAAGTTTGGGTACATACGCCTCACTTGCCGCACTACCTGTGCCCATGCTTTCTTTAACCTGGAATTTAAAAAAAAAAAAAAAAAAAAAAAAAAAAAAAAAAAAAAAAAAAAACCTAGTTACCAAAGAAACAAACAAAGTAATACAAAGTTTTAGGTATTAAAAAGAAGAAAAAAAGGAATAGAAGCAGCAACTTTAGTGGGACTTACCTTTCTTAATTCTTTTTTATAACAATTGCTCCTGTTTTCTAATTTTGTTTTAAGATCTAACACGGTCGCAGACGGCCTAATGTTTTTGTAGATATGCAGAAGAGTTTCATACCCTTGCTGCCTAAAATCTTTATTGAAATACAGTTCGTTGCTTGGGTCCCATAAATGTTTTAAATGATTTGAGTACCTCAAGCATGTTGGTAATACACTCTGTTTCTCGAGTACCTATTTCATTTTCCATTTCTGAATAGAATAAACAAGTGATATATGAAGTGAACATACACCACAACACATAAACAAATAGCACTAAACCCGCGGCAAAGAAGAATAATGAGGTGGAGGGGGTGACCTGGAGCGCGGGAGTACATGTCGGGTCGGGACGGGGATTTTGCAGTTGTGACCTGACCACCCGATCACGTCGCCCCGCTCACATCTGGTCCGCTGCTGCCTATCCCGCTTACACATTCTCCAACTCCTGTATCTCATACACAAAATGTGGGTTTATTTGCCACCTGTATGACGATTTGTAACAGCTGCACCAAACCAGCTGCTCAGTATCCCAGCCTTTTTTAATATTCTCTGTAAAATTTTCTCCATCTTTCCTTCCCGTAACTACAGAAAATACTAGTGGGATAACTAATTGTCAGTGTTCCCCACCCAGCGACATATCGTATGGTAGAATCGCATACAATTCTGATGGAGATACAATATTTGACACTTCTCAAAGGATTTTAAACCAAAGACAATGTTAGATAGATTCACTTTGATCCCATGTGAGAATAATCTCGGGGATGTGGAACAGTACATAGACTTATTAGTAATGTCAATATTACTATATAATTGATAATATTATTATATATTGAAAACAAGTTAGCAACAACCCATTAGTATAACCAATATCTCCTGTAATCTACAAATACAATCCCGAGTTAATTAATACTTATTATGTGGAACAGTGTATACACTTGTTACCAGCATCTAATAAACAGTTATTTTCTCACCAACCAGTTACCATGATAAGTTTCACTGTAATTTGTGACTACATATTATATTATGTTTGTTGCTATTTATGTGGAACAGTAGCTACACACACCTATTAGCAATATCAATTATATTTCCAACAACTCATAAGCAGTCAATTACTTAAAAACCTGTTAGTATGATAATTTTTCACAGCAGTTTTTGAGTGCATGCGATCCCATGTTAGTTACTATATATGAGTGAAATTTTGTAAACAGTGTAATTAGTTCATTTGTCAAAAGTTTCAACAGAAAGAAAAACCATATATCATTTCAGTAATTGTGGATAAAAAACTGTTGTATGTCGTATCGTACAACATTCTTGTTAGTAATAATTAAATTTAATCTCGCAATGCTTACAGCTTTTATTTAGATGGTTAAGAGTGAGGGCGGAGAGTTGGACTCTCAAAACTTCATAGAATTGTGACAGTATGATGTGGTTAGAAGCTCCAGAATTTTTTACTAATTGTTTAAATCAGTTTTAAAATTAGAGTGCGGATTTCATAATCATCTACTTTTCGGATGTTAATATCACAGATAATTTTGTTGCATAGTTGCTGCAGTTCAAACAATTCAGGTCCGTCTCACTTTGTGTGCGCAATAGGGCCATGGAGGAAGGAAATATATGAAGGAGAAGTGACGTTAAATCGGTGAAGCAGGCTCTTAACTCTCGCGCATGCGCAGTGGTGGTAGCGGCGATATTGCGCTTCCAAACAAATGCGATGTCCACATTGTGTTAGATGCAGTGATTATTTCATTTTGTAATGTGTATAAGTGTTTTATAATGCCGTCTTGTGTTGCTTACGGTTGCACAAATAGGCCAGACGGGAAAGAACCTGGAATATCATTTCGTAAGTAAGTTGAATTCTAATTATCGTTTTTGAAGTAGGCGATAGAAGTTGCAAACTTTGAAGCATGTCTATAAATATTTAGTCATAGCTCTCAATGGGATGATTTTGTTCTCAAATTTTTGTTGGTGTAGTGTAGAAAATCAGCATACCTTGCTATTTTGCACATAATAGAGACTAGCATTACTTTTTAACGAGTGTTGAAAATGAGATTTAAAGGGGTGTGTTTTACATCGCGATTAAGTGAATTTAGTATTGCGCTTACTTTCGTCACGTTGCAGTTTATGCTGACAGTGTATGATGAAATTAAATGTGTTAAATTATGCTATGCAATCTAGGAATCTTGATGAAGCAAACGATGTTGTTACTGCAAATACAGTTTGCGATTCAAATACGCGTGTATGGGTATGTCTACATAGTTTGATGCTATAGTGACAATTTAATGGAGATTGTGGTTAGGTCTAAATGCAGTCTGTACCTGAATGGTTTTGTTGTTCGATGAGGGACAAAGAATTTATCTATTACTGTTAGTAATTTCATGAGAACCAAGATAGTGACAAAACGTATATTGCGATGGAAACTACTTCCAGCCATTTCCAATTAAGCTTACGATGTATGTTAACAAGATAACTATTTTTATTCTGGTCTAGGCCGCATTTCAACCTAACCACAAGCGGTAGCAAAAAAACTGAAATATCCATTCTGCATGTAATTCATTGTAGCTTTGGCAGAATTAATTTCTGGTCCAGGCCGCATATCAATCCAATCCCAGTATATCCCGAAAACTAAGCAAGATATCGAAAAATTTTAGTCTTTATTTTCGATTTGTCTCGTCGTGTTACATATGAATCGATCATTAAATTTGACTTTTGCGAAATTTTTATTCTCCATTTCAACTCAAGACACCTCACTTTTGATACAGTATATCTCAAGAACTAGGCGAGATATCGAAAATGTTTATTCTTTATTTTTCATTTGTCTCGTCTTTTTAAATAAGAATCCATCAGCAAATTTGACTTTGACCAATTTTTTCCTCTGAATTTCAACCAAAACCATTTCACATTTGAGACAGAATTTCCCGAAAACTAAGCAGGATATCAAGAAATTTTATTCTTCATTTTTTATTTGTCTCAACGAGGTACATAATAATCCATCACCAGATTGCGGCATCACGTTTATCCTAGAGTCCCCTTGAGGTTTTTGTTCATATTCCCCGTGTCTGTATGGAAGCGGCCATGCCCCCACCACTCCGGCCATGCCCCCCCCCCCCCACTCCTTCTCCGCCCTGCTTCACTTCAATGCGTGGTGAAGGTCTCTTGCATCGTCTCCATATATTTCCTTCCTCCATGAACTAGGGCTGTTGATATTTTTTAAAAATATCGGATTTTCGATATTTTAAAAAGTATTAATACCGGCTGTCGATATATCGGAAAAAGTTTCGATATATCGACACGTTTATAAATGTAATTTCATAAAATCAAATCTTCTAAAAATAAGGCCGTCCACTGATAAATTGATGTGTGATACTGTTCTTAGTGAAGTTTTCACTTTCGAATGGTTTCTCTTGGTGATGATTGTTGATTTTTTTTAAATAAATTGACCATTATGCATGTCATAATTTTCATAAAAATTAATAAAATTTATAAAACTCGAAAGAGGTTCGAGGCAAATCTTATTTTGTGTATTTTTAAAGATTGATAAGCAATACAGCTGTGGCATTTATTTAGGTAGAAGTTTAGCTAGTTATACAACTTTTTTTCATAAGATTGTTTTGTGTGGTATTTCATTTAGTTTTGTATGTTGCTAGCATATTCTGAGTTGTTTTACTTTTCCTGTTCTCTAATTAGCAACTATTTGTTATTTACACTTCCCACTATTCCTATTAACACACTAATTTCAAGTTGAAGTTCCTGAACAATGCTCATTTCAAACAATGGGCTCACGTTCGATTCGTGCTGGGCGAGCGATGACTTGCTTCTACTGTTGTCATCACCTGAGTAAACTTGGTACCTATAACTTCCAAATTATTTATAAAAACATAGTAAGATTTATTTAAACTTGCTGATCACTATGCATAACAAAAATTTGAGGGAATTAGTATAATTCAGAATAAACGAAAAATGATAAATTATTTTTAAAAATATCGACACCGATGTACAGATTTCAGTATCGAAATATCGGTAAATCGTCATAAAAAATATCACTTATAAATATCGGTATTTTCAAAAAATAATATCGATATATCCATATATTATCAACAGTCCTAGTGCGCAATGTTCTTCATTACATCATTTAAGCATTACCCTGATTTCACTGTAGTCATTCCTGTAATCCTGTAAAATCTATTTGAAGTCCTTCCTTACATGGCATTTACCAACTATGAGTTTGTGATCTAGTAACCAGTTTTTACCAATACAATGAGTAATTTTTCCTTTTATTTCATATGTTGTTAGGTTGTAAGCAAGCATGACTGAGATGAGTGTAAAAAACTATAACCCGATTATACAAATTAAAAAATAAAAGCTACGCCGAAAAAATGAATGACACATTTTTATCAGTGCTCAGTAACTAGACAGGTTCTAAATGCGGAGAATCTCATTGGTAGGAATTAATGACTGAATATAACGTATTTTTTTTTAAAATAGAAATTTTTTTTTTGCTGAAATAACTGCAAGACAGAACACCAGACATCAGAAAACACTGCCTCTATTCAAAAATTAAACTGATTTACTTCAATGAACGCCATTATTACAAGCAAATGAAGATTTTTAAATCTTAGGGATGCAGATTGCAGTTGACAGAAATACCCAATTTAATTTAAATTATTAATCTTCGATCGAATGCTAAACGAATAAGATGGACCGTTTGGAACCATGGAGGAAGGAATAATTCCTTCCTCCATGTTTGGAACAATGAGACCAATTTATTTTGACAACCAGCACACCTGTTACACGCGTTGCCGGGCAACCATAATGCTTGTAAACAACACAATGATTCACCGTCGCGTACTGCATGCAGGGTTATTATCCCCTTTATAGTTAATAAAGGAATAGCTAAGAGTAAGTATTGTAGAGTGCAATCCGTAGAAATTGTTTTGAAGGTGGTGTGATTAATTTAGGAACATTTGAAATTTCTATCATAATGAGAACGTAGATGATTATATAAGATAAAGATTAGATGTATATATTATGCATACAAATTCTAAAAATTGTATTGAACAGTAGTATTTGCTCAAAGGTTAAGCTCTCAGTAAATTAACCAATGGTATAAACACCACCCTACAAAGAGAAAGTTAGGTAACGGTTGATCGCGAAACCGATAGAACAATGCTTTATGTAATTAAATTGGGGGATTCTATCATTACCGTGGCGCCAAAATATGATGATTGATTTCATAGAACTCGACAAAACAAATCGAAAATAAAGAATAAAATTTTTTGATATCTCGCTTGGTTCTCGAGATATCGTATCTCAAAATTGACGTAGTTAGGTTGAAATACGGCCTGGACCAGAAGAAAAATTTCGCTATCGCCAAATTTAATGATGAATTCTTACGTAACTCTATGAGACAAATGGAAAATAAAGAATAAAGTTTTTTGGAATATCTCGCTTAGTTCTCGAGATATTGTATCTCAAAAGTGATGAGGTTAGGGTGAGATCCGGCCTGGACCAAAAAATTTTTTTCACCAAAACCACCATATCTACATGGTGGAAATGCACTATAGGTGTTTTATTTTCTTCCTAGTGATTGTTGTTAGGTTGAAATACGGCCTGGACCAGAAGAAAAAACATCAAAAGCAGAAGGAACTATACCTATGGCTGATTTTTAACATGCTATATCTCGAAAACCAAGCGAGATATCAAAAAAAAATATTCTTTACTTTCGATTTATTTCGTCGAGTTCTGCAAGAATTCATCATCAGATTTTGGCACCACGGTAATGATAGAACTGCCTTAAATTGTGCTCCACAGAATTAAGTAATATACTAAGTTATCTATTCAATATATCTCTACTTGAGGGGACTTTTCCAGAAAGGCTTAAGTATGCTGTAGTTAAACCACTCTATAAAAAGGGAGATAAGGCAGCCGTATCGAATTACCGACCAATTTCATTACTAACAGCCTTCTCCAAAGTTTTTCAGAAAGCAATGTACAATAGAGTTTATGAACATCTAAAAAATAATAATATTCTAACTAAATCACAATTTGGTTTTCAAAAGGGTCATTCAACAGAACAAGCTATATTTACATTCACTGACAATATTTTAGAAGGAATAAATGATAAATTAATTCCTCTGGGAATTTTTTGTGACTTATCTAAAGCATTTGACTGTGTAGATCATAAAATTCTGATACAGAAACTTAAGTATTATGGTATAGATGGCATTGTTAATAAATGGCTTAGTTCTAACCTTCTAAATAGAAAACAGAAAGTGTCAATGGAGAATTTTAAGGCTGCCTTAAGAGGTCCACTGTTTTCTGACTGGAAATTAATCAGATGTGGAGTACCTCAGGGTTCTATATTGGGGCCACTATTGTTTTTAATATATATAAATGATCTACCCTGTGTTTCATCTAAAAACTCAAAATTTGTCCAATTTGCAGATGACACAAACATAGGAATTAAAAACACTCCAGATTTATCTACAGAATATATTTCAAATTATGTCTTTGAACTGATTAATAAATGGTTTACAGCTAATGGCTTGTCTTTAAACTTTGATAAAACTCAGTATATGCAATTCAGGACATCACACAGAGTAACACCTGACATAGACATAAAATTTGCAGGCCAGTCCATTCAAGAGGTAGATAGTGTGAAATTTCTAGGTTTGTGTATTGATCATAATTTAAATTGGAAAGTACATGTTTCTGACTTACTAAAGCGATTGGGAGCAGCCACGTTTGCAATTCGTACAATTTCAGCTTTAGGTGATCTCCGTATGAGGCAGCTAGTTTATTTTGCTTATTTTCACTCCTTATTGTCATATGGAATAATATTCTGGGGCAATTCTACCCATAGAGATAAAGTGTTCAGAGCCCAAAAGCGTGTAATAAGAATAATGTGTGGGGTTAGCAATAGAACTTCATGTAGAGAGCTGTTCAAAAAGTTAGGGATTTTAACATTAGCATCTGAATATATATACACATTAATGTCCTTTGTAGTCACAAATTATACTTTGTTTGAAACAAATAGTAAAATACACAATTACGGCACTAGAAGTAAAAATGATCTTCACAAGACTTACAAGTCATTGTCATTTGTTCAAAAAGGGGTCCGATATTCAGGGATACATATCTTCAATATGCTCCCAACACATATTAAATGTCTAGTAGATGATAAGAATAAATTCAGGAAAAAATTGAAAGAATTTTTAATTGACAACTCCTTCTACTCTGTCGAAGAATTTATTTCTAAGGTCTCTTAAAAATAACTGCCAGTATCTTGTGTAAATATAGTTCAAATAATTAATTTACCATGTATGCTATGACTGTACATCTCCTGGTGTATGTATTTAGTTTGTTATGTAATTGTTTATAGTACCATATATGTTACGACTGTACATCTTGTGGTGTATGTATTATTTTGTTAATTTTTTTTTCTTTTTTTATGTACCATATATCCTATGACTGTACATCTTCTGGTGTATGTATTATTTTGTAATGGAAGTGTTTAATGTACCATGTATACTATGACTGTACATCTAGTGGTGTACTTATTATTTTGTTATGCAACTGTTTATCTGTAAATTGACAACTTTCCACATCCCACAGAGCCAGTCTCTTATATTGGGATCAATGGAAAATGAATGTATTGTATTGATGCCATAATACTGCATTATAAAAAAAAAAAAAAAAAAAAAAAAAAAAAAAAAAAAAAAAAACGCATAATTTTCAATCCGTGATTACGTTCTAATACATCCTGTATCTGCTAGAACTTCTTTTTAGCGATATCATGCTCTTTGGAAAACATTTATATCCCAGTGTCAGGCAGGTCTAGGGTGATTTAGAACCCAATTTCTGCTTTCGATTTACTATTATATTGCCTCTGTGATTTACTACCAGAGTATTATGGTTTAATTATCTCGCTTGGCCGAAAGTTGTTCCTGCTGTATCTCCTATTAACCTGAGAAACTTTTTGAGAAATCGTGGATGTAATATCTACTGTCACTGCTTTTACTCAGTAGAATATTGAAATGTGTAGGAAATCATCTGATGTAACTAATTAAAAAATTATTGCAAATATCTTTGTAGTCAAAAAAATCACAACATTTTTGTAGCTTTGTTCACTATTCTACATTGTTATGATTAACAGAACTCCGATTAGGCCATAATAAGTGAAGATCATAAAATTTCATGTTTATAGCTTGCTGATGGTATTTTCAAACTGTCATAATACATCAAATATAAAATATTAAACCAAATGTAAGGAAACATATGGTACAATATTTTTTAAAGCATAAAAGATGATATAATTAAGTTTTGTTAGAGGTTACTGGGGATCATGACACTGCTAAAATTTCTTTCTGCAATGTTAGGAAATGATGTCATAACACTAAAATAACCAATAGAACGAAGTAATTGGGTTGTAATATACACTGGACCAGCATGACATCACTAGAACTTCTTCAGTAAGTACTTCTAATGGTGCTCTGCTAGTTTCGGGCAATACAGCTAGGAAATAATGTGTCTTGCAATTTAATGCTGCAGTATTATGATGTCAATACCTCAAAGTGGAAAGTGATTCTAGTGGTATTGTGATTCCTGCTAAACTCATTTTATGGAATGAAGTAAGAATTTGTCAAGAAAAAGCAGTAAATTTCATATAACTTTCATGATTAATTCCTAGCCTCAGTAAACTAACCTTTAGGGAAAAAGGAGAGGGCTAATGTGGTGACTGACTTACACTGTTGCATGACTGAATAATTAATTTTCGTTCAGTCTTATATATTTATGTAACAGCTAATTGGGCAGTTTTAGAGTTATTTGACAGAATAAATAATTACAGTTTATCTAGCTTTACAGCTATCTTAGAAATGGTAGATGAGAAATGTAAAACATTGCTGAGCCACAGACTAATTTATATGGTGAATCCTTGGCATGAGAAGGTATCTTAGTATTTTTAAATGTAGAAGTGATCAACTACTGTATTCATGTATAACTTTGCAGTCAGAAATACAGTGCAGTGGATTGTAATTATCACATGCATGTATTTTATGTTAAGCAATTCTGTTGATTACATTAAATCAGAAAGTAACAACCAGTTTGTAGAAACGAAAATTACAATTTTCTTTTTTTAATATCTTTAATGCTAAATGTTACTGCACACATTTCATTACTTTTCAATATATTACCCATTTTTATTGAGACATTTGTTGTATCATGATACCAGCTTTGTATCTCTTCGTTGAAGAAACTCTCACCACCAACCCATTTGGGCATCCATCTGGCATAAGGTTTTATATATATATATATATATATATATATATATATATATATATATATATAATGAAGGTGCACGGTTACAGCTTCACACAGCAGAGATTGAGATCATATTGGAATCGGTTTCTACAATTCAGAAATTTTGAATCTTATGTTTTCTAAAAAACTCATCTGTCACCAAAAACAGTCATCAGCTTCATATATATTGGTCTTAAATAACCAACATCCTTTGCACACATTTCCCTAATTCGTGACATTTTCAACACAATCTTCAACTATTTGTCCTTAAATTTTATCATAGAAACATTTTTTTCTGAGCAAACATTTTATCACCTACTGTCCTTCACAGCTGGTGGAAGTTTCAGTTTTTTGTCCATTTCAGTCTAATACAGCAAAGTGAAAAACTTTTATAGACCAATATAACTCACTCAATTGCTGCACTAGATGTTCAGTAAACAACTGATAGCAGTATCATTACATGTACATTACTTCTGCAAAATCAGGTCTTACTTTCTGGATGTGACTCATCTGAATTAAGTGGGCATATCAGCAGGTTAGTTTCAACTGCTGGGATCCCAACTGAACCTCAATACATGAACCTTATTTTTATGTGCACTAGGTTTTGTGTGTGAGTGTGTGTGCGTGTTAGATACTATACTGCTTACATTATTCTTTAAGAAACACTATCAGTATCATATTATTTCACCTTATTTGTCAAGAAATAATACAGACTGGTAATTAATATACCAATCAATGTGATTACTGTGAAACAGACACCACTTTCTTTTAACAAAAACAGAATTATTTGGAGAAAGGTGCAGGAATTTGGGAAGTAGGTAAATAAACTGAAAATTCATATGGTGTCATTACATCGAAATTTTGGAATAATACAATCAACATAATACCTCTCTTTGAAACACTAGAACTAGTTTCCAGTGTATGATTCGAACCATTTATAATGTATGGATTCATACTTAATGCCAATGTGTGATAAATAGATCTCAGATTTTGGACAAAAATTTAATTTTTTTCTTGATTGAAATACGTGAAAATTACGTTGCATATATATGATTTATGGACATCTGCGTCCTATATCTGTGGTTTTATAGTGCCTAAAAATGCCTAAATTGTCATTAGGACTTATTTTACACATTTTTCTTTCGAATATATAGAAAGTGTTTTTAAATTATAAATCTTAAATAATTTCCTAAGTATTTATTTGCAACAATTCAAGTGAATTGCTACAGGGTCATTGTTGCTTGGTCCCAAGGGCGTATCCAGGATCAGAACTAGAGGGGGGCAGGATTTGAACTGGGGGGGGGGGGGCAACTCATTTTGGTTTCGAAAAAGTGGGGTGGGGGACTGAAACATGACAGTACAAAATCAAACTCAATCCTATTCAGGAAACTATTTTTATCATTGATTAATATAGTAACCCAACTACTTAATCTAAGGACCTACTATGTAGTTAATTAAGATCGTAAGTCAGTTAGTTTTTTACGTAAACATTAATTGTCTCGGATTTTCAATTTCAATAATTTTGTTTGTCAATATCTCATCGTGTTCTTTCACGGAATTTCGATGCACACTCATCAGACATAATCCAGTCAATATTTCTCTCCCAAAGTGCTCCTGAACTAGTTCTTTACTCGTCGAAGCATACTGAAGGCAACTTAACTTTTCTTCTAGGGGAGGGGGGGGGGCAGCAGCCCCCCCCTGCCCCTCGCTGGATACGCCCATGCTTGGTCCCTTTTCATACAGAGGTTGTAGTGAGATGTGGGTTCTCGCAAGGCACAAGTATGCCCAAGGTACCATTCTTCAAATCGTCTTTGATTAGGACGTGGATTAAAAGCTCTCCAATTTCTAAACGAATTGAATTGTTATACATAATTGCCATGCATCTATATTGTATACATTTTTTAAGGAAAACTAAAACTGGCTTCCCAGCACTGTATCCCAAAAGTAAACTTCACTTCCGAGCACCTAATGTCTGAAAGTCATGTTATTGTGCCTATGTGAGGCGACTAGTTCGAAACTTTTAATTGGATGTTATTAAAAGACAGTGCATTTACATCAGAATGAAATAAAATTTAAAAATTTGTAAATTTAACATTTTGCACTTACAGAACTAATTGCTAAAAAGTCTAAATTGAAAAAAAATTGATTTTAAATATATATGTGCTGCGATTTGGTTATTTAAGATAAATGCTGAATAGTGTTTGCTCAGTGACTGCTGCTGTCAAAATGTTGAAGATATGTAGTCCTTACTTTCTCCATATAATCTGTCTTGCTATGCCATGAACTGTTTGGCTGAACTTGTTTCCACTGTTAATAAATATATTGGGAATATAAATTATTTCTTCTGCTTATTGCAAATAATTTATTGAAAGAACAAACACAAAGCATAATCTTACTATCACTTCGTGTTATTTTTAAAATTATTACTTGATTCTGTAAAATTACACTTCTTGATGTTACATTTTAAATTAACAATTTTTTATTATTGGTGGGTCTCCGAGCTTGAGGGCCCTGGTGCACAGCACCGCCTAGCCCTCCGATAGCTATGCCCCTGAAAGCAGCCTATTTTAGGCACCTAAAATAACATTTTTGGCACCTAAACATATGAAGTCTTGTGATAACTTTGTTGTATACTCCTCCCCCTCTTTTCTCATTAAACTGTGTTAACACTGAAGCAGCCAGAAGCTTTTGTGAAAATGTGATTTGTGTAATTATGTTTCCATTTTGTGGTCATCAGTATTAGCACAGAAAACTGGCTATAAACTGGGTTTGAGGTTTGAACGTGGGCCCATTCTACTGAGTCTGTCTTGTGTTTTAAACAGAATTCAAAAGATGTGTTTGTAATAATGACAGAAATGAAAGAAAATTAGTGATGAAGCGAAAAATGAAAATAATAATAATGTCTTGCCTGTACTATCTTGTTAATTTGTTTGGCAATAATTCTGCATATATAACTAAAATAAAGATGACATCAACATGGTTGGTGCATCCTACACAATAATATATTCAGAGGTATGCTGACTAATGAGAATAAAGTAATTACATTTTTCAATCATTAAAATAGACCATTTACTGTATATCTGGCCATATAGTTCTGGTATAACTAAAATCTGTACTGAAACTGGAGGTGAGGTAAAAATATTTTTCAGTGGGTGCAACTTATTTTTAAGGTAATAGCTTGTAACTTTGGTTTATTGAATACTGTAACCAGTACTGGATTTATGTATAACACGGGTTTTTGTAATGATCCTACACAAGATCATTTTATACTCGGTTACTTAGCCTACTGCCACCTAAATGTATTCTTTCCACAGATAATGCTGGAATCACGTTCGGCAACTTTTAAGATGTTGCGCTATGAGGCACACAAAGACAGACAAATAAAGTCATTTGTTCGCCCTTATAGGACTGATGCAACTCCTTACAAACAACTTGACTTCAGTCCTGTTGTTAAGGATGCATGTAAGTTTAGAAAGTCAGCAACAATGGGTCTCAAAATTTGTAAATTGATTATTATTGGTGATGTTGCTGTGGGGAAAACTTGTTTAGTAAACAGGTATGTTATCTTCTGAGTAACTCAGTATGTTATGATAACTTGGGATAAATTGATTGTATTGGTACCTATGAAGAAAATTAGTTAAATTCTGTGTGTACTATATTCTTTTTTCATGTTCATCTGTCCACATTTTCTACAACAGTAATTTATGTTTCAAATGTTTGATTGGTAATAAGTTAAAAATATGTGAAACTTGAAATCATTTTTAAGCTAGTTATGAAAATATCTTTAAGAATGTACCTAGTGTTTGAGGCTAAGACACACTTCTGAGCTAATGAAAATAATGACAGCCATAAAAATTGAATCACTGCTGTGTTCTTGTTTTGATTTGATCAGGCAGTATCACCGTCAATGAAGATGATAGAATGAGCATGTAGGATAAATTATAAATTTTATTAATGGATATGTTTCCTCTCCAGTTATCTTTGTTTGTCTCATTACTGAGAAATTTTGTAACTAAATGAACACTAATATGATAGAAATAATCTTTTCTGCATTCCATAGTTCATGAATAAAATCTAGTTCCTGGCTTACTGTCTTGGCCAGAATTCAGATTGTTTCAGTCACCTTGTCTGCATGATATGCACACCAGATTGGTCTTGGGCATGCATACTACTGACAGTCCAACACAACTATTTATATATTTTTCAAGTATGATGTAATTATTTTTAAGAACAATTTAATATTGATTAATATTTCATTCATGTTTCTTTCTGAATGCACACTAAAAACTTTAGCAATATACTTTTGACACCTACATTTCATGGTTATCAAGTTTCTGAAAGATTCATACAAACACAGATGTTAAAAGATGTTTTGGTTTAAGATTTCTTTCCCTAGCTACATATTGAAAATGTTATGGGAACATTTTAATTAGTTCCTTTTTGAGGACTTGAGTTTTTATAACATTTTCCATTATTTTATATCTAAACTTTCAATAACTGGAATCTAAATTAATTGACATACATATCACCTACTCTATTGATTTTAGTACCTAACTGGTGGCCCATGACTTCATTCGCATTTGTCCAAGAATTTGAAGGTTTTAATGTTTTTGCATGGATATTATAGTTCCAGGGTAAAAGGTATCCTCTCTCTGCCAAATCAGCAACCAACCAGTGAATGTCCCTTCATAACTGTGTTCACACAGTAAATATGTCACATATAAATTACTTCTATTTGTTAATAGCTGAAAAATGTATCATATTCTAGTACATTTTAGTTCATTAAAGAACATTTTAGTACACTTTAGAAGATTCCAAAGAATTTTTTTAGAACACTTTGGTCGACTTGTGAAAAAGCTCTATATTGACCATTTTCAAACCCCTCACTCCACAGCTGTTGACATGCAACCAACGCAGTGCCCAATGGGAGATTTGAGGCTACTACCACACACAACACCTATGGTTGCAAACAGGCCCGCTGCTAGCTGTTTGAGCGCCCGCTTGCAATACCGATTATGCCGCCCCCTGTCTAACTACAGCCAGTGGTAGATTTAGGAAATTTCCGAACCGGGTCACAAAACTATGAGATTGACGCCCATTCGAACATAATTTGCCGCCCCCATTGTTGCCACCCCGAGTGTAGCCGGCCGCCCGAAGCAGCTGTTGAGCTTAAAAAAAAAAAGGTCGCCCGCTACATAATACGCCGCAAATTTAAATTTTGTCGCGGGGGCACAGTGACTGTCGATAACTCGTTTTGCCGCCCCCCTCGATATGCCGCCCCGCGTGCAGTGCACGCCTTGCACGGCCCGCTTACGGCGGGCCTGGTTGCAAAATGAAATATAGGGACACCACTTCTCCTTTTGTATATATACATTTACAGATTGACTGAAAATGATGTCATCCCACTGGTATTTATACTTCATATAAAGCGTAAAGAAGGATTATGACAGTTGCCAGGTGTGTGCAGAAATCATTGCTGCTAGCCAAAGAGTGTATCTCTTAGGAATTAAAAGTATTTATTTTTTTAATTTTTTTAAATGGCATTTGGCCATCTTAACCCTACAGCCATCAGTATGGGCATTTCTGTTTCTTCAAATGTGTATATACCATATTATCATCATTTTACTCTACAGTGAGGACAACACAGGACAAACACAACACTTAATAAAAACTACCCATGCCCTTACAAATCCTTTAATTTTGTAAGTTTTGAATTATATTGTTTTGATGTAATTATATGAGTTATTATACTATAGTGTTAATATTTTCAAACATTAAATAAATGAAGATTTCATTTGGGTTTTCCAGTAATATGCTGCTGCAGTTTAAAATTACAACCATTCATAATTTTAGAAAATTTATTGTCAAAATAACCACTATTAATTGTTGTGTTCTTACACTTTACTTGGAACATTCAATAGTCAAATCTCTTTACCTGTATTATTAATAGCATCAGAATTTTTTTGTATGGATGGACAGTAATTATTGACTATTAATTAGTAACATTTTTCCAGATTTTGTCATGAAGTATTTGACAGTAATTATAAAGCCACTATTGGTGTGGATTTTGAGGTTGAGCGCTTCGATGTTCTTAATGTTCCATTTAATCTGCAGATGTAAGTATAATACTAAGTATATTTAAAGTATTATTTCTTAGTTTTAAGAGAAGTTAGAACTTCAGTAAGTAAAGCATTTAGTTTTTTTTTTTTTAATCCTTGTTCCAATTTTTATCTAATATTTTTCCATTTTATTAGTCTGTTGAGAGATTTAGAACAATTTCTTAATCTCAGCATGCCAATTATAACTTACAACTTTAATTATTTTTTATTTTTATTACAGCTTTATCAATCCTTATTTCAGGATGTAACCTCTTTAATTACCTGCTTAAAGTATCATTGTCTTTCTTTACACTTATTTGGTTTGACCTTTTCTGATTTAACAAAATAACACATCTCTGAAGTGAGAACATATCACCTCTCTGAAGTACAGATGTCTGCAACATTCTCATCAGAGAACTGCCTCATTACTGGATTTGGCTTGCTGGTCCAAATGTTGTAACGGACCACCCAGGTCACCAGATCTGACCCCATGTGATTTCTTCTCATGGGGTTTGCGTACCGCAGTGTCAACAACACTGCAAGAACTACAGGAATGGATCACAGCTGCTCTGAAAGACATTGACAGAAACATGCTATCAAATGTGTAGATGGAAGTGGATTACTGTTTGAATGTGTGCTGAGTGACTAAGAGTGTGTACATTCAACATTTATATTATGTACCAGAAACTTGTTGAGCTTACATAACTTTTCATGTATCATTCTTCTTTGTAGGTCATATATGTTTCAATACACAGTATTTTGAAACCAGATGAATCATTTAGGTTAACCATATATATATATATATATATATATATAATAAGATAGGATAGGGAAAAAAAACAGTTACCCGTCACTTACCACAGATGAAGGCAGGAGGGCGAAACACGTAAAAACACAAATACAGAAGAATTACACAATATTTCGACTTTTTAGTCTTACTCATGTAGGAGGCGAGACATATGGCAGGGTCTTTTGTATTTGTGTTTTTACGTGTTTCGCCCTCCTGCCTTCATCTGTGGTAAGTGACGGGTAACTGTTTTTTTCCCTATCCTATCTTATTTTCAGTGCCTCGCGGCAGTTTCTTTGTTTCCTTTATTAAACTAATATATATATATATATATATACACACCTTTTTTTAAAAAAAATCTTCAATTTACCTTCTTCTTGGTATTCCCAGATTTTCAGACCAATGAATTTCTGTAATTTTGGCAAGATATATGTCTATACTATTATAAATCTGAAAGCGAGCTGCGTATGTCTGAGAGTTTGAAATGGCATCATGCAGAAACTACCACAGCAATTTGGTGTTTTCAAATTTTGAGAGCTTATGGACCAGATTATAATCTCAAAATAGCTTATGAAACAAGAAATGGAGCAAGAAATTATAATCATTTTGAGATTGAAGAAGTAGGTGCCACAAATCACTCTATATTTGAGATGACTACTGTCATAAGATCAAACTGCTATTCTTTTAAATTTTTTTACTTCATTTATTTAATTCATTAGTTTCCTGAAATGTAGTATGTTAAAATAAATCAAATGTAATGAGCATAAGTAATATTTAATTTACTGCAAAAACATCGTCCACTAACATTGAGATGGCATTATAACAGTTTGCCTACCATGCAAAACATGTTAGATCAGTGTTTCTCAACCATTTTCTACCCGAGGACCAGTAAATTGTCAAAAATAATGCTGTGGACCACTAACTAATATGATCCTTATTTTATACCTATGTGTATATTATTAACCTGTGTGGACATATTTTATTGTACCATTATAACATAAATCAAAAAGAATGTTTTTAATTCCTATGGAAACACAATTATAAAATTCTTTGAAGTGAACTATTAAAAAGTTAATTACAGATCCATAATATTTATTAACCAAATGAAAAATAATGGACAATAGGCTTGATGTTACACTACACCACCAATATACTTTTACAAAAGTAAAATAAAAGACACTAGTTCTTACACCTTTTATTTTTGTTTGCTTCAACACTCATATGTTAACAACCCTGCCTCATACTGTGCTCCCTCACACCTACCAGAATACTCTCTGAAAAAGGTCATTTAAAAAATTATTCTATTCTTGTCCTGGAAAGGCCAGGTTTTTTGCCAGGTCATTAAAATATTTGAGGCTTTTAAATAGTTGGGTTTATAGCTCACACTTGCTTATAGCATTATACAGTACAAATAAAGTATCACAGTTTGAGCAACACTGTGCTGGATTATTAAATGTTATAAACAGATGAATAATTTGACTCTGGTTCAACATGTCTGCAATCGTCACTCAGTGCTGTGCGTTAAAAACATCTTCTTCCTGATATATCATACAGATGCGAAATTTAGTTTTTCTCATGAAAGATGCCTGAGAAACAGCTACAATAAACATTAGGAGGTAACAATACATATTTATCCAGACTGTCCATGTTTAGAACAACTTTACTCAATTAATATAAATTTGATGGCTATAATATGCAAATATTGTTAAATAACATCACTCAAGAAAAGTGTGTACAAATTTTCATATCAAAAGAACAATTCCATCCAAGGTGATTTGCATTATGGAGGAGCCATACTAATACACAATAAGCAATTCTGTGTATTAATATGGATAGTTAGGCAGTGATTCAATTAGGACATACTGAGAATTAACTGTACATTTGGTATGAATTTTGGTACATATATCCTTAGGCAGTAATATTTTAGAAAATGTGTATATTAAAGCCATTAAATAACACACAATGAAGTAATTTTTTCCTTCCTTTTTGCTTTACACCTTGTTAACATCTAGATCATTAGACTTGGGAAAGGACTACGGGCAAGGAACATTGTCCTGGAGTTTCTTCAGTAAACCATGGAAAACTGAAATCTTGTTGGCTGGACTGGGTTTCAAACCTTTTAGGTGATATAGGACATTTTGGGTATTGTTTCCAAATGCTCACACTAGGATTACACAGCTGGCTATGTTGATTTGCAGCCTGGACTAGAATGAAAAATGCGCTAGCTATGGTTGTTTCAAAGTACAGATATTGCTGTCAAATCCATTAAAACTTGGTCACTGCATTACATTCATTAAAATGGTATAGGAATGTAATACTGTGGTATTACGAGAACTTTCCAACAATTTTACATTCATTGCTGTGGATGCTATAGTTGACTTAAAATTTGGTGCTAACAGTGGTAAATTTCATGTGGCATTATGTCTAAGGTACATTTCTTTTTCCTTTGATATGCACTTTGTCTCGAATGGTATATCCTCAGAAAAGTTTGTACCAGATTTCTGATCAAAGGTACAATTGCCCTTATTGGATTGTTGATAATTTTTCATATAGTTCTTATATTGTGTAACGTATAAGTAAAAAAAAAACAAAAAAAAAAAAAAAAAAAAAAAAAAAAACTTTTGGATATCAGTATGAAAACCAAATCT
>JARYHS010008074.1:96912170-97135713 GCA_031002005.1 Vandiemenella viatica | reverse complement strand
AAAAAAGATCTTTATTCATTTTTTCGTAAAAACTTTTCCAGAACAAAATCCAATAACAACCATACCTGATAATCATAATTTTTTTATGGAAATTTGAACTAATATTAGAATAATAATGAGAAAGGACTGTGAGCAGCTACAGAGAGATCAGGACAGGATATCTAGTTGAAATGTTAAGCATGCAGTGAAGACAATTGACAAAAGGATACTAATGTTATTTACATAAAAAAAAGTTCTGTATGATTTCATGCTGAAAGGGGAATTGCTTGTTATGCCATCAAATACAAATATCTTGGTGTACCACCTGTTAATACATTCTGTTGTGCAGGTGGAAAGGATAGGTTTCAGTATCCTATGTCTATTAGAGTGTCTGGTGAGTTAAGTAGAGGAATTGGTCTACAAAGCTTTGATCAGTTCCTTCCATAAATATGTATTTCACATTTGGAAAAATAATAAAATGAGTTGCTGGGGGCATGAAGTAGGGAAGCTACGTTTATTAGTGGAAATTACTGTATAAAACACTCAGTACAGGGTGAATCAAAAAAGACTTTACAACTTTTGAATGATATTGAAATTTTATTCAGATAACTTACAGAATTGGTAGATGTATCATTTTGTAGTAAACAATCCCAAGTTTCATATAAAAATGTCAAGTATTATTTTGGTTCGATTTGACTACTATTTTTCATGCGGCAAACATCCCACTGGTATTCTATTTCTTCTCATGCCGATTGCAGCAAATCAGACGTAACTTGTGCAACAGCAGTGTAGATTCAATTTTACAGGTCAGCCAAATTGTTTGGGGGGGGGGGGAGGGATATGAACATACACACTATCTTTAATGAAACCCCAGAGAAAAAAATCCAATGGTGTCAAGTCCGGGAAGCGAGGTGGCCATGCGATTGGTGACCTGGCAATTTAGTATCATGTCACAATGTACAAAACATCTCAACAAAGTTCTTGTACCAAGAGAAAATTATAAGCCTGCTTGGAGGTTCTTTAGCATATTTCGCATGAAATTTATCACAAACAGTTGTTGCAGAGTTTGTTTTATGAAACAAAACACACAGCAAGCACGCTCCGCACCAGTGAAAATATCCATTTTAACTGTGCACTATGCTGGCGCTCCTGGTGGCAGAATGGTGTACTGATGCACTATGTGCATCAAACTTAGGTTGTCTGCTATAAAATGACACATCTACCGATTCTTTAAATTATCTCAACACATTTCTATATTGTTCCAAAGTTATAAACTCCTTTTGACTCACCCTGTATGTGATATGATAGAGGAGTCAACTGAATGTAGGTGGTGGGTGAAGAGACTGAAGTGACTAGGAAATGGTGCTTCATTTCAGGCATAAGAAAGTTGGAAATTTTTTCATTTGTCAATAATAGAGCCAGCAATTTGAAAAACTGTATGAGAGAAGGTATGAACAATTTCCTTTAATCAGTAAAGAAATTGGAAGCAAAACATTACATTACACATAATAATGCATAGCAGAATTGTTATTAGCATAGTTCTATCATATCTGGTGATGGTGATAATGAAATTAACAAAGGATAGAAAAAATAAACATATCACTTGACAAATGTGAAGCCAGAACGGCAGCAATGAACTCACAAACACAAGATGAACATAATTTTACAATATTTTGGTTTAATATCTTATTGATATAGAGATTTACAAGCTATCTGGCAAGGGGACTATGTATACTATGTGTCCCACTGCGTAACTGGGCATGCTGTGGAAAATAGGGGTGGAAGGAGATAAATAAAACAGAAAATTCTTGATGAATATGGGAAAACAATATCACTGGTTGAGGCAGAACACATGAATAGATGCAGATATATAAAGTTAAATAATAACAATAATTATAATTAACAAATACATAAATAAAGGAGCAATAATGGAATAAACATGCTAAGAACAAATACAAAATAAGTAATATGTTTATTGGTAGGTTTTTATATAAGGTTGATGCCTGGTGGATACATAGCAAGGGCATATCCAGGATCAGATCTGGGGGGGAGGGGGGGGAACTTGTATTGGTTTCGAGGAAGTGGGGTGGGGGACTGAAACATGACGATTTTTTATAAAATGAATCTAAAAATCTATTGAGGAAACTAGTTTTATCATCAATTAACATAGTAATCCAACCAATTAATCTAAGGACCCTCTATGTAGTTACTTAAGATTGTAACTCAGTTATAGTTTTTTTTATGTAAACATTAACTGTAGGCTTCTCAGAAAATTTTTCAATAATTTCGTTAGTCAATATCTAGTGGTATTCTATCACAAAATTCTGATGCACACTCATCAGGCATAATCCAGTCAATCTTTCCTCTCCATTATGCTCCTGAGCCAGTTCTTCAGTCATAAAAGTGAAATGAAGGCAACTTGATTTTCTTCTAGGGAGGGTAGCAACCTCCCCTCCCCCCCTTGCCCCTCGCTGGATGCACCCATGATAAGTAGGTAAGCTAGTTTCCATCAAAGGAGTTCAGAAATGAAGTAATTTCCATGAAAACTCTGACATCTCTTACTGTAAAACAATTGTTGAGGTAGTGAGTATTGTTGGAAGCGACATGGGCTGCTACTGGATGGTTTAGGTTAGAGGTACAAACTATGGTTGTAGCCACTCATTCTGATTGAAAGCTGGTTGGTGGTGGCAAATTTTGCAGCAAGGTCTGTTACATGAAAAGGGTCCATGTGGTGGATAGGGATAATCTGAAGGGGAGTATTTGTGGATTGAAATGGTCTGCTGAAACATGTGTAGGAAATAGTGGTAGAATTTTAGGGAGAAAGGTGCACATGTCAGGGAAGGAATATCGGAAGTTATGTTCACGTCACAGTATCTGGTTAGTGGAGAAAAGGTGAGGAGAGAAATGGGTGATAAAGACAGAGCTATTAATGCTTTTCAGAAGACAATAGTGGTTGTGTAACAGATAGGTAGCAGCAAGAGAGATTTACTTTTGTACATGATCAACTGTGTAGCATCAGGAAATTAGGTCTTAGGGATTCTCCATCACAATAAATGTGTCTGCTGTGGATAGCAAGGCTATATCGAATGGAAAGTTTGACAAAAGTTAAAGTATACCTTCATTTATCATTGTAAATTAGTTGGCAATGTCTACATCGAGGAGTGTGACATGTATATGAGTAAGTCCAGGTGAAGATGATGGGTTTCACCGTTAGACTAGAACAAAAGTATATCATATATGTATTTGAAACACACACTGGGTTTAAATGAGGTGTGATTCAGGAAATGTTCTTCCAGATAGCCCAGGAATATGATGGAACAGGGTGGGACCATGCAGTGACATTGTGGAATGAATGCTTTGCTTCAAGGGTAAAGCAAAAACAATTTTCCAATTATTAATAATATTATTTGATGTTCATGACCATTAGCCTTCTGGTACGTATAATATTTTAATAACATGGCTGCCACATGATTGATACCCTCAAACATGAAAGAGGCTTAGAAATGAGCTAATAATACACAGTTTCAAAGTCATACAAGAAGTATATTCTTTCCAAAGTATAACTTTAAATTATCGGTACAAGATTTGGATAAGCAATCGAACAAAGTCTCATTGAAGATCTGCTGGTAGAGCACATTCATGAGAAAAGACAAACTTTCATCACGCCCCCCAGTCTTGGATGAAATTATGGCTGCTACATTATAGAGACATGCTATCGCCACATGGAACCATTAGCTCAGTGAGTCATGAATGAGCCTACCTCAACTAAGTCTGCTTGTAGACTGACTGACAATGTATCATGGCTACTGGTCACCCCACTAACTTGTCAACCTTGTAACATCAGCAAAAACCTACAAAAATTAATATACTGAAGAGTATTTAATGATTTTAATTTAAATTATCCCCTAAGCTTCTTGATATCTTATTCCATCTATTTCAACTTAATTTGGTCCTCACAAAGACTTCTATTAAATTAATTTTACGTCATCATATCTGAACAATGACAACAAACCATTCCCAAAATCTCATTTATCTAACAAATACTCTATCCTTTCTATAGAAACCTTTATATACAGGGTGATTCAAAAAGAATACCACAACTTTAAAAATGTGTATTTAATGAAAGAAACATAATATAACCTTCTGTTATACATCATTACAAAGAGTATTTAAAAAGGTTTTTTTCACTCAAAAACAAGTTCAGAGATGTTCAATATGGTCCCCTCCAGACACTCGAGCAATATCAACCCGATACTCCAACTCGTTCCACACTCTCTGTAGCATATCAGGCGTAACAGTTTGGATACCTGCTGTTCTTTCTCGTTTCAAATCATCAATGGTGGCTGGGAGAGGTGGCCGAAACACCATATCCTTAACATACCCCCATAAGAAAAAATCGCAGGGGGTAAGATCAGGGCTTCTTGGAGGCCAGTGATGAAGTGCTCTGTCACGGGCTGCCTGGCGGCCGATCCATCGCCTCGGGTAGTTGACGTTCAGGTAGGTACGGACAGATAAGTGCCAATGTGGTGGCGCTCCATCCCGCTGAAATATGAATTGTTGTGCTTCTTGTTCGAGCTGAGGGAACAGCCAATTCTCTAACATCTCCAGATACTGTAGTCCAGTTACAGTAGCACCTTCGAAGAAAAAGGGACCAAAAACTTTATTGGCTGAAATGGCACAGAAAACGTTCACCTTAGGCGAGTCACGTTCATACTGAGTTGTTTCCCGCAGATTCTCAGTGCCCCATATACGGACATTGTGATGGTTGACTTTCCCGTTAGTGTGGAAAGTTGCTTCATCACTAAACACAATCTTTGAAACGAAAGATTCATCTGTTTCCATTTGAGCAAGGATAAAATCACAGAAATCGAATCTTTTAATCTTATCAGCTGCAGACAGTGCTTGAACCAATTTCAGACGATAAGGTTTCATAACTAACCTTTTTCGTAGGACTCTCCATACAGTTGATTGTGGAATTTGCAGCTCTCTGCTAGCTCTGCGGGTTGATTTTCCTGGGCTGCGAACAAATGCTTGCTGGATGTATGCTACATTTTCATCACTCGTTCTCGGCCGTCCACAACTTTTCCCTTTGCACAAACACCCATTCTCTGTAAACTGTTTATACCAACATTTAATACACCACCTATCAGGAGGTTTAACACCATACTTCGTTCGAAATGCACGCTGAACAGCTGTCGTCGATTCACTTCTGCCGTACTCAATAACACAAAAAGCTTTCTGTTGAGCGGTCGCCATCTTAGCATCAACTGACGCTGACGCCTAGTCAACAGCGCCTCAAGCGAACAAATGTACAACTAAATGAAACTTTATAGCTCCCTTAATTCGCCGACAGATAGTGCTTAGCTCTGCCTTTTGTCGTTGCAGAGTTTTAAATTCCTAAAGTTGTGGTATTCTTTTTGAATCACCCTATTTTTAACCCTCTTAATTTGAACTAAATTCTGGTATAAATTTCTTATTTTTATCTTCTTTAATCTAAGTCTAGAGTTTTCTTTTGATTAAAAAAGGTACTTAAACTTTGCCTAAATACTTGGTTTTACGTTCAAAATATGTTAGAAGATGCTGACTATAACTCATGATAAAAGGTCAGCTGTAACTATGCGATTCCAAGTAATTACAAATTTTACGTTTCAGTCTCACTGAACACACAGCTTGAAAAGAAACAAATCAAATTATCTCTCAAACTAATTTTTTACAGGCTTAATCAATACACTTTAAAATGATCCTTATGATGAGTTTTATTGGTGGAAATGAATGCAAGAATATCCGTTAAGCTTGCAAAACTACTTAATCTGAAATTTCTATCTTCCACATAGGTCTTGAAAGCGAATTATAAAGAATGTTACTACTGGGGCTAGGTAGTAGAAATGCTTTTAGCAAGCTTTATATTATAACATTGTTCATATACTTGGGAATTTAAGATGAAATAGTTTTTGGAGAGCATGAAGTGGGTCAAGGATGTACGAAAGGATGAGCTGAGAAGGTAGTGTGGTCGTTGTGTATCTAGGAAGTTTTCTGAAGTACTGAGGCCTTGATAGTGGGGAATGTTGGTACACATGGAGGTTACATCAATGGAGAGTAGAAAGGAGTGGCGACTGGATAGATGTTCAAGGAAGTTTGTGCTGTCATTGATAAAGGGAGGATCTGCAGAAAAGATTGAATGATGATATTGATAATAATATAACAACAATAACATTGGATGTAGTCTTCTCGGGAGACTAGCCGAGTAAGTAAGATGTTTCCACACGATATTTCGGCGATCTCAGACTCCGTCGCCATCTTCTGGTGAAGATGGCGACGGAGTCTGAGATCGCCGAAATATCGTGTGGAAACATCTTACTTACTCGGCTAGTCTCCCGAGAAGACTACATCCATTCTCAACGCCGAGAAAGACTTCGTTCCTATATAACAATAACATTAATGATGGTAATCAATAAATCACATTAACCAAACAGCTCATGCCATTATCAGGAATCAAAACTGTCTACGCAAGTTCAGTGAAATGTCATTAAAGGACCCATCCAAAACAAGCATTTACAAATGAGAAAAATATTAACGATACTAGAAAATCTACAGGTGTAGAAGAAAATAAAAAAAGAAAGATTAGGTGTTTTTGGATTTTCTTTATAAATCACTCCATGAAGATAGGTAAATATATTAAATAAAATGTGAATTATACTAACCTCCTCTTCTACCTTTTTTAAAACAACCAATAAGCTTTCTAAAGTTGCAGGCTCAGTGTAACTGTCACCATATGCATCATACTTCAGCATTATTTCTTTCTCAACATCAACAGTAGTACTTATAAGATCTTGTGCAGTCCATGAAGTGATTTTATTTTGTTCTAAGCAATGTAAAAGCCACTTTACGTATACAACATTGTACCTTCGATTCTGAGCTATGTTACGTACACGGTAATTATTAGCACTTTCTGCAAGTACACAATATGTAGAAGACCCTGAAAGAAAAATTTTAATCAATAACTTGGTACCAAAATAAATTAATTATAACACAGGAAAAAACCATAATATCTATGCTAAGCTTTATAATTGTGCAAACTTAATGTTATAGCATCATCTTGTGAGATCCTATTTTCAAATTTCATAAGCAGTATTCACTGTCTAAAACAGTACTAAGTATTTTTTGTTTTTTGTCCACAATTACTCTTATTCCCCTAGACTGCCAAATGGATATTTCCCATACAATAGATCTCACTGCAAAAATTGAGTAATGCATCTAGGCACCACTACCTTTTCTGATTCTGGAATGTTTTCTTATAGACATGCTATTTGCAAAACTATACACCTCATTTACCAAATTATTTTCCTTCACGGCACGGCTTGTTATACAGGCCTCACTATTCAACAGGATGAACAACAATAGGCAAACAGTTTGCACGGGCAACCTAGATAATACAGTGGCAGCACATGCCAGTTCCCACAACTATAACAACCTCAATGGCTGTAATATAAAGAGAGTTGTCAAGAGTTTTCCCTGATACTACTGCTCCTTCTGAACTCTGTACATATGAACTAGACTTCCAATATATCTTTGATATCAGGCACCCCCTTCACCACAACCTCCAGTAAGATTACATCAGCAAACCTATTATCTTTTTTCATTATATACTTTTTATCCACTTGTATATTATGTATAATTTTCTTGCCTTTTTCTGATCCAAATTAATATGTTTCTAGGTAATTATTAATTTGTATGGGCTTTTTCAGAGATAATATTTTACCTGTGATTATTGATTATCTACTTCTCCTCTTACACTTCCATCCTCACCATTCCCTCTCAGTTCACCTCAGTTTCAGTCACTGCATATGTAATACGAGGTGCAGCTAGAAAAAAACGGGATTTTTAGTGTAACCCTTTTTATTTTGTTTCCTTTACAACTTTTACCTTATCACCTTCAATATACTCCCCTCCACTATCCCTACACTTTTCCATTCGAATTTTCCACTGTTCAAAACAGTGTTTGAAGTCATTTTCTGTTAGCATGTTCATAGTCTCCGTCGCCTTTTGCTTCACAGCTTCTACGGTCTCGAATCTGGTCCCCTTCAACAATTCCTTCACTTTTGGGTACATAAAAAAATCACATGGAGCTAGGTCTGGTGAGTAGGGTGGATGATCCAACACAGGGATGCCATGCTTGGCCAAAAATGTCTTAACCACCAGTGCAGTGTGGGCTGGGGCGTTGTCCTGATGAAGAATCCACGAGTTGTTCTTCCACAACTCTGGTCGCTTTCTTCGCATTCGCTCACGGAGGGTGGCCAAAACCCCAAGGTAGTATTCTTTATTCACGGTTTAACCTTCAGGAACCCAATTTACATACAGAATTCCATGGATGTCCAAAAAAAAAAAAAAAAAAATCATCATGGACTTGAATTTTGATTTGGACATTCGAGCTTTCTTCTTTCGTGGTGAATTCGGACTCTTCCAGTGCATTGATTGTCGCTTAGTTTCTGGGTCATAGGTAAAAAACCATGATTCGTCACACGTAATAACTCTTTCCAACAGTTCAGGATCTTCCCTAATGTTTTTTAACATGTCAGAACAGATTCCCATCCGTAACTCCGTTTGTTCCGGCGTGAGGATTCTTGGCACCATTTTGGAACACCCTTTCTCATATTAAAATTTTCATGTAATATTTGCCGAACCGATTCTTTGTCAATTCCCACAATCTCGGCAACTGCACGGATACTCAATTGGCGATCTTGACGGATTACTTTGCCTATTTTCTCGATGTTTTCATCCGTCTTCGAGGTTGAAGGACGTCCTGGGCATGGATCATCTTCAATCTCTTCTCTCCTTTCTTTGAAACGCTTACACCAATCAAAAACGCATGTACGTGACATACATTCTTCCCTATACACTTGTTGTAAGAGAGAATAAATCTCTGTTGCGGATTTACCCAGCTTCACTAAAAATTTCACGTTGACACATTGCTCAATTAAGACGCCTACCATTTTTCCGACGAGCGGCATACACACGGTCCAACATGAATGAAGGCTGAGACTCGACTGAGCAAGCTAAGCTCGTCCAACTGGCAGGAATGTGGAGGGGGGATGTCAGGCGACTCGGCAATATGGCGTTTGACCTTGAGGCTCACATGGTTTATCTCACAGAAAACCAGTCCCGTTTTTTTCTAGCCGCACCTCGTATCTAATCTCTTTGCTATATGTCTTAGCTCTATACATGATTAAGGTTTATACCAAAACATTGTAAAGTGTTTTAATATCCTTCATCTATGGTGAGTGATGGATTTACTTTCTCTAGCATTCCTGATATCTATCAATCTATAAATAAGCACAGGGAAAAATCCTGACAGCATTTTTTGTCTTTATTATTGTATCTATCAATTTTGGTAGGCTACAGTTATGTAATAAATATCAGTGTACACACATCTGATATTTGACATATGTATCACTATAACCAATTATGGTTTAAGCCGAAATATTTTAAAGTGTGTTCATGTGGGTGTGTTCATTGTAACCCTCCAAATATATATGTATGTATAGGGAAAGATAAAGCAGCCCTATCATTAACAAAAGATGAAAGAAAGAAAGCAGTCATAAACACTACACAACCACAAAAACATAATATTTTGTGCTATACCTTTACTCATCTATAATTATAATAGGCAAGTTTTGCTCATCTATGACATCATCACCACTCAATGAGGTCGCGCTATAACGTCACCCTTTATGCCTCCTTTTATTTCTAGGTTATACACGTTATTTAATAACAGTTCTATGCATTATGTCTGCTGGATGTAAGCTGTGTCTGCTGTTAAAACATTGATCTTCATGATAAACAGTAAGAAAGATGTAAGAAACTGTGAAGATTTTGGATCAAGTTTGTATCGAGATGCATGATGACATTGACATGCAATACAGGGATGTATTAATTCATGTGTGACTGAAGCATTTATTTTCTAGCGGCGATATCGGTAGAAATTGTGGTTAAGCTGATATGCAACCTGGACCAAGTTGACAACTGAAAGTTTTTGCTACATCAGAAGGGAAAAGAAATTACAGCACACTGAGCTTTATTTTATAACAATTCTATGTAAGTAAGCAACTAAAAAGAAATTAATTGCCAGAAAACACTGTTAAACCCATCATTTTTGATGGACTTTATAGCTGGTTAATATATAAAGATCTGACTAAGCTTGCACAAGCACACTCTGCTAACTGATCCACTTGGAAATATACATAAATTTTGTTAACACCTGGCAAGAACTATTGATTATTACACTGCTAGTGAATATTCCACTGTAATTTCATTAAGTTAATTTAAAGTGAACAGATTAGCAGTCTTCAAAACTTGTGATTGACTCCAGTAATCCTATTATTTGTAGCCAACCTGCAATTGTGACCTCAACTGAAAATACACATTTCTGTTTATAAATAATGAGTTAGATACATTTAACAACTGCTTCCAATAGAGCAATTCGAGAGATACTTAGAGGTCATTTGCTGCAATCTGTTATGTTAGTTCTCTTCATTATTATATTTCTGACAGTTGGATGAAATTAGCAGATCTTCCAACATTATAAACATAAAATCCCCCTCCCCCCCCACACAAATAATAATAAGCCACAAATAGCCTTTAAATCATTTTGTTTACCTGGATTTTGAACAAACTTTCCACCATTTTCATAAATCATTTTCTCAATGTCTTGTTTCGAAAGTTCATTAAAACCAGTTGCAACACAGAATTCTTTCCCTTGAAAGACAGATGATTTTACGATTACATCAGACACATCTGCACTGCGAAACTGAACTCCAAGTTCAGGTGCCCGTCTGTTGAATTGTCTCCTTTTTCGAGGAGATTCATCAGAGTCAACATTGCTTGCATGTCTCGCATAAAGTTTACCAGATGCCATCTGGAAAATATAATTATCTTAGACATTCAAAAGTGCCAACAGGCCTTCATAATATCACTTCTATGCTTCGCTGCATACCTGTCTGAGTGATTCAAACTCTCTCAAGGTGATGCATTCAGTCCAATTCTTGTCATAACGTATATCCACTACTCTTGGAAATCTCAGAGTATATCCTACTTTAAATGAATTGCTCTCAACAATCTCTGTTGCTTTAATCTGAAAGGGCAGAAATAAAAATAAATTATCTGGTCATTGCATGTATTGCCTGATTACATTATCATAAATAAATGCAAAACTCATCAATTTTTACCACAGTAAAATAGCCTCTTACTTAAATATTTAAAGTAAGACTCGCATACATTACAACATTAAACATTAGTTACCAAAGAAGCAACCATCCAAAGACAGAGATGTTCTTGACTGAAATGACAATTTTACTATTCATTTTTAAAACTGCCATAGTGTGTGACAAAAGTCACTTTCTATTGAGATTTATTATAGCTGTGAGTAAATGGAGGCTTCACATCAACTGTATAAAATTTTCTGAGACCTCCCACTGGGTCAGTGCATTGACTTGATGGGACCATCCTTATAAAGCCTATGCTGGACAATGGTTGCCTGTGATGTCATAGCCACATGCACTTAGAATCACTGAGGTGGTGGGTCAAATTGGGCAGTGGGGTGAGAGTAGTGGTTGGAATATCCACAGAGAAGGGAGTTAAATTGAGGTTGCAGTCCATTCTGGGACGATCTTGTTGCCTGTGTCTCATCCCTCTTAACTAATATCTGATTCCATACTGTGATGAGTTTACACCTGTGTCTCTGTTTACAATATCTTTCATAAGACAAACTTTCACAGCTTTCTTAATCACACTCTCCCAGTTTGTGTTTTCATCGGCTATACTATTTGTGTGGTCAAACCCGTGTCTTTTCTCTATGCTGTGTAAAGTTACCAGCAACTTTGTCACTTGTCCCAGACACACAAATTTTGCATGTTCTGTCAATGCTGAAACATGGAGTGTACCATCTTCCTAATTTACTGGTATCCAAATTCACAAGGCATGTAATAAATACCAAGCTGAGATTCAAGTCATTCTTTGCACTGCAAAGTAAATACCTTAGTTCCTGGATGGATGGAAGAACATCTTCACACCAGCTTTGTTTAACAATCTGGTGATTTTGCCAAGTGTATAGTAAAAAGGCATGTTACTCTGCCTCTTGCTTCCCTTCCTTCTCTTGTCATTCTTGCAAAAGATCCTGTTCATCTATGCTTCACTGTACCCATTTATGTGGAAAGTATATCGTAAATGGTTTAGTTCCACCAAAATACTTTCTGCATCCCAGATGGCTCTGGCCCAGTGCACTAGGTTTGATAACACTGAACTATACTGAGAAGGATGATGCTAGCTGTCTGCATTGAGGTGTAGGTAATTGTTGATTGGTTTCCTATACACTGAATGTCCCAGTGCACCATCCGAATTTCTTCTATGTTCTTATAGATATTAGGAAACTAAAAAAACTAACCAAATTTAAAATCCTCAATATGATTCTCTCTCTGGAAATGATGCATACAAAATCTCAAGCACTTTTTGCGTTCAGTACTCCCTCATATTAAAATAATAAGACCCTACTCACACAAAAAGCCATTTACAACCGAATTCTTTAATACTAAAGTATAATAAGAAACATCAGCAGTAGTCATGAGGCTGCCACAATAGATGAGTACTTACTTGCAGAACACATGAATCTTTGGGGTGAATCCACACATCAGGTTTCTCTTTGGTCCACACTATCCCTGGTGGACAGATACCAGGAGTTACTTTCTGCCAATGAGGTTCCAATTTTTGCAACAAATCCTGAAGTGTAGCCATCGTATATCCAGAACCAACACGACTCATAGAATGAAATTCTTTAGGCTCATCTGAATTTTAAATAAGGTAGTACATATATATTTAACATAATACAATAGTATGCCAAGAAACAGTGATAATACACAACATATCACTGAATATAGCTACAGAAGTAAACTCATTATTTAACAAATGCAGAGGGAAAAAGACTGAAGCAGCAAATAAGATAGCAAATACACAATAATCTGGATAACTACTTAAATTGAGAGTTTAAGTGATATTCATACTATCACTAAGAACAGTATTTGTCAGTCATATAAAACAGATGTTCTGAAAGTTAATAATGCCCATGAGTGACCATCACTTATTCTGCGTTGAATTTAAGATTTATGCTATTAATTAACTAATAAACTATCAAACAAATGGTAGCTAGGTAGATGACATGAAAAAGCGGGGGAGTATCCATATTTTTTTCTGTTTACTGGTTCTCTTAGTTTCCTTCTGAATTTTGGTCAGATATGAATGTTTTATATTGCCTAAAAGCCGTTTCCATTTGCTTTAGTTTCATATGAATGTTTTAAACACACATTTGTATGTCATCTGTTTCTACCACTGTTCGAATGTCTCACTACTTCAAATTTTATCACAGTGCACAACCCACACTCATACTTCATTACTGTTGATAGAGATTTTCCATAAACAGTTCTGGTACTGCCTAGCACGTCCATGAACAGACTGTTAGTCATGGTTGAATTCTTTCCTGTTCCTTACCCCGTCTTTTCATACCTCTATTGGCCTCAACATTGATGAGGTGTAAAACCATCAATAAAACTATACTTTTTTATAATTTTTACATTTTTTCTTTGGCAACTACATTGATATAAAAATCATTATTTATTTTACCCCATAGCATTAGGTATCACTATGTTTAAATTTCTCCACAGACCATTTGTTACAATGTTGGTTAATTCATGCACACACAGACAAAAAAAATCTAGTTTTGGCCTCTGTATCATCAGGGACTGCATAACTTATAAGAATAATAAGTATCTTATATGTTAACCAATGATATGGGCCATAACTAAGTTTCGTTGAAATCACTTTGTTACTACTTGTGCATAGGCAGAAAAAAATAATATAATTTATAGGTTAGCTTCTATACCATTGGGAGCTTCATAGCATTTAGGGATAAAAAGTTTGCTATATTTTAACCCATTATATAAGCTATCACTATTTTCTAATTTATATGAAATTGGTTCATTAGTTTTTGTGTGATGCATCTATAGATAGACAAATATTGACAGTACTGGAATTCCCTTCCACTGGAATGTGTGTAAATTATGGGGATGAAAGTTATCCTGTATATTAATCATGATATAAGCCATCACTATGCTAAGTTTTATTAAAATGTTTATTTACTTTTTGTATAATGTGTGTAAAGACAAACAAAATCAGAAAACTCTGGTGACTGATGAGTTATTTTCCCTTTTCTTGTAATTTATATTGAATAAAGCCATTTCCTTTTTCCTTTGTTTGATTATTAGATTGAGGAGTTACATGTCAGCACCCCAAGAGGTTCAAATTACTATGAATTTAAAAAGAAAGTTAAGCGAGAACAAAATCACTAAGCCAATGAGTGAGGTGACATCATACTTGCAATCATTTAACACGAGAGATATTGCAGAGGTTATAAAGCCCAACAAGGCACCTGGTTCTAACAGGATGCACTCCAAATTCCTTCTCCACTGCAGGTAAATATTAAATACATAGCATGACTTGCTTCTTACTGATATCCTCAACTGAAGCAACACATCTCAACTGAAAGGGCATAAACTGGAGCTATTTTAAAACTAAGTAAACCTAATGATAGCTCACAGAGTTTTTGGCCAATTGTTCCGCTAAGAACAATTTAAAAAACTTCTTGAGAGGATGATATACAACAAAATAAGTCAAACAATTTTACAAGACTTACAACTGGAAAAGTAGGATTTCGACCCAGTAAAACCTGTATCAAAAGTATTTTCTTTGACAACATTCATTCAAGCAGCATTTCAAATGAAACTAAAAACTTTTATAGTATTTGTAGAATTTACTTCAGCCTACAATTCTGTCTGAGCACAGAGTCTAGTCTCTTAACTTCTCCCAGCAAAACATCTGCATTTGTATTCTGCATTTCATAAAGAACTGTGAGTTACAGAGGGTACATTTGCACTAAAAAATAATCTCTGTTCTGTGCATTACAAACCATAATGGCATGAGGGAAGAAAGAATTCAAATAGCCGTCATTATGGCACCTTACTTCCCTCATATCTACTCTGTACATTCCAATATCTAATTTCATGAGGGAAGAAAGAATTAAAAAAGGTATCAGTATGGATCCTCTTTTGCTGAACTTATCTATCCTATCACTGTATCAAACTTTGTTATAAGAAGCATTTCACTGTGTTGTAAATAACAAACATTGTTCATGCATAATTCAATAAATTAAAATGGATGCTCAAAAATTTATATGAAAAATATGTCATCTGTCTGCCAGAGAATTCCCAGCTCATACAATTCTGTGATACATTGTGCATTCTGTGCAAGTGGTCAAAAATTGTACAGCTATTCTCTGAAAATTCTTAACACAATTAATCAGTTTGTTGCAATATGGATCACATGCAGCACAACAATACTATAAATGAGGACATACAAGAGTTTTATGTTACACTTCCTTTACAGATGTGTTACAGTTCTTAAACAACAAACCTGTGAACTGCAGTTTAACTTGCTCTAGTATCAATGTTATGTGCTGATCCAATTTCATATTGCTGAAATGAGTTGAATTCAACTGCAATCCATCACTGGCTTTGGCATAATTTACCTAGTTATTTAATTACCACTATTATTATTATCCTACATACATTGAGTGTTAAATTCCTCCAACCATCCATCCACTTTGCCATTTAAGAATTTTAATATTAAATTCCTTTTGGTAAGTTATTCCTGATTTCTCTTCATAATTTATTCCATTCCCTAACAACCTTACCCATAAAAGAAAATTTTCCCATGGCTTTATGCATGAAATTAAGTGCCAGTTTGTGCTGATGGTAATTAAATTAAATTAAATATGATAAAGGAGCTTGATTGGGAGGCACTTGAAGACAGCAGTAGGGTAAAGAAAGTATACAAGGCATATGTTGGTGATAGGGCTTGGAGGGATATTGGTCGAAGAATTAGGAGTAGTAAATGGAAAGAAAAGGATGATCATCAGCACAAACTGGCACTTAATTTCATGCATAAAGCCATGGAAAAAGTTTCTTTTATGGGTAAGGTTGTTAGGGAATGGAATAAATTATGAAGGGAAATTAGGGGAAGGGGAATTATCACCAACATATGCCTTGTATACATTCTTTACCCTACTGCTGTCTTCAAGTGCCTCCCAATCCAGCTCCTTTATCATATTAGTTACTAACTGACCCTTGTAGTAATTTTCGCGAACAAATCTACCTGCTCTCTTCTGCACAGCCTCCAGCTCCTGTATTTCATTTAAAAAAACTTGGTCGCATACTACACAACCATGTTTTGTTCTGTTATGCCTGGATATTGAAAGGATTCAACATATAATAGTTGAAAGGCACAGATTACACTCATGGGCAAGAGGTCCCTTCTTATTCAATATGAAATTATAAAAATTTAATTTAAGCTACCATCTATCACACCATGTTGAAATAACATCAAGACCGTATTGAATTCCTAAAGAGTCAATGGAACTGTTTACTTCCCTGTATTATCAGTAAACAACATTGTTTCCATGATTATTATTGGTCCTATTATGTTTGATTGACTGTCAAATGCAAGATTCAACATCTATAGAAGTCGATGCTTTTCCAACTATGATGAAATATTGAGACTGTCCAGTTAAGAAATCTTCTTTCGCAAATCTGTTGTCATATTCAATAAGCTTGGATCTTTACTATGAGACAGTTGTCTGGAATAGTGTTAAAAGCTTTTGGGAAATTAAAATTTACAACTTTCAATTTTCAATCAATAACTTTAATCACATCAAGGAATAAAGAATTGTTGGTTTAGAACAATTAGTTTTTTGCCATCTAAGACTGATAATTTTTGAAAATATGATATGTTCCAAAAGTCTTTTGTAGACGTATGTAAAGAGATCGGTTAGAAGCTAGTGCGAGCGCTTCGATTTCGTTTCTGTCAGAAGGTATTTTTACCTTGTCTCATGTTTTACCATACATGTCATTCAGAAAGGGTTCAATTTCTGTCATATATTTTTAAAACACTTTTACTGGCATTCCATATAAACATGATTCTTTTCCTCCATTTAGGAATTGTTACTTGATTAATATACCTATTTCCAGTAAAACCATGTCTAACTCTACACAAAATAAAAATTAAAAAAAAAAGAAACAGTAATGATATCTGCATTATTTTTGGTGATTGAATTTTTCAATTCCATTGTAATGATGTTTGATTGCTATTAGAATAACAATTGACTGTTTTCATGTACATCCAAAATTTCTTTGAGTTTTCTGTGATGCTTATTTAAAGTGACTTATGATGGAAATCATTAAATGTCTGACAAATTTTAAATCTCATAACCATCTTACAAATCCATAAAAACAGACAAACAGTAGTCACCTTTGTAGACTTCAAAAAATGACTCTATTGACAGACAAACACTTTTTAATATACTAGAAGAATACAAAGAAGACAGGAAAACAAGGGTATCAATAAAACAGACATGAACGAATACCATCTCAAAAGTTAAGTTCTTAAGTGAGGCATCTGAAACTTTTAAAATCAGAACAGGAGTTCAACAAGGAGATGGACTATCATCCCTTATGTTCAATCTTGTTCTGGACAAAGTAATAAAAGCCTGGGAGAAAGAAGTAAAAGTAATAACCACTGACAGGCTACTCGGAAATAAACTCCACTTTCGGTGTTTGGCCTTTCCAGATGATCTAGCAACTTTTTTCAAAAACTGGCAAGAGGGAATCTACGCCCTTGAAAAACTCCATGAAATTTCAGCTCTATGTGGTCTACAAATATCATATGCAAAAACCCACTAAATGCAAGGATCTTTATGGTACCAAGATGGACAACCCATAAAAATGTGATTTGGCAATATCTCTCAAGTAACTAAATTCAGATATTTACGAGGAATTACTCAACCTGCAGGACTAAATCATGAAGCAAACAAAGAGAGAATATCTTAATTTGCAAAAAAGCCTATAGAATCACTTGTAACAGATACAACATGATTTCAATATCCCAAAATGTTAAGTTAAGACACTATAACACTGTAATATAACTGGAGGCATTATACACATTGAAAACTTTGATTAGTTGGGGGGGGGGGCACATAATTGATTAAAGATATTGAAAAGCAAGAAAGGAAAATTTTAAGGGAAATCTTTAACCAAGTTTGTACTGGAGGAATTTTGATGAAAAAGAAATCACAAGAACTACATTAGCATTCAGAAAGGTTTCAGACACATTCAGGAAAAGACAAATTAAATTCTATGACCATATTATCAGAATGAATAACAACACACTAACCAAAAGAATTATCAACCTGGCCATTTCAATGAAAATCAAAAGTATTTGGCTAATTGAAATAAAAAGGATCTACAGGAAATAGGAATCACAGATGACACCATTCAGGACAGATGCCTATTTAATAGCATGGCCAATAACCAATAATTTGCCAACAACCAGTATATTAGAAGAAGGCACAACTGTACAGGAAAGAGCTCACTTAGAGGGTGAAGAAATCTGGGGAACAAAAGAAAATAAATAGTTTCATTCGCGCTCTTCAGTTGGGCATAATGATGGAAGAGAAAGAAGAAATGACTAACATATCATATTGTTAATTCGTCCTCTTAACTTGGTTTAGGTATAAATTAAATAACCATCACTTGTGTTTCGTGTGTGTATCCCCTCTGCTTTTTGAGCAATACTTTCACCTCATGCATGAACCAAGTTAAATCATTCCATTCTACAATTATCCAGTTCAGTATATGTCTGACGATGCTGTCCCTAATTATACATGTGAGCTTTGTTGTATTTCTTCAATGGTACTTCCTCTTATTTTGAATGAGTGATATTTATCCTTCAGTTATATTCTGAAAAATTCCTTCAAAGCTTCTTTAGATCTGCAAGTAATCTTTCTTTTATAATTATGGCTTTTGGATCACATATTTCTGTAGCTTTTGAAATATTTTTAAGTCTGGCCTGTTTGTAACAATAAGATCTAAACTCTTTTGGTTGCCTTTAAGTATAGTTGGAAAAAAATCTATCACTTACCAATGATGAAAGTATAAGGTTCAGATGAACACAAAAACCTGAACACACTTTAAAAGATTTTGGTTTAAAACCTTATACATGTCGATAGGATTGGACCATTTGGCCAGGGAAGTGTGCACACCATGGCTTATTGCATGACTAGTTAGCCATTCACTTTGCCAAATTGCCCAATCCTACAGACATAAAGTTTTAAATCGAAATATTATAAAGTGAAGTTTTTTTGTCCTTGTCTTGACCTCCTGCTTTAATCTGTGGTAAGTGATGTGGTGCTTTTCCCTGTCCTTCATTTTGATTGTTTAATGGCACTTTCATCATCACCATTATCCGATTAAGTCTAGCTGGGTTTGGAATGAAGATAAATGTTTTTAAAAAAAGGTCAGCTTGTTAGGTACATAGATAGAAAAATAGAAGTTTTTTTCTGATTGTAGGATTGAGGAGGAATTGCTTGCTGAACACCTAAAGTGGAAATACTTTTGCATAACATTTGACAGTAAACTCAAATGCATAGGACAAATTGGGCAGGTAGTAGGGATAGGTTTCAAAATCCTTTATTTGTTGGAGAGAGTGATTTGTGGGGGGGGGGGGGACACCATAGAAGTGGGGGAACTGGGTTACAAAATGTTGGTCAGACCATTGCTTGAAATGTAGTATGGAACCCACATGTTGAGAATCAAATACAATATTTGGAATGGATGCAAAGAAGAGCAGCTAGAGTTGTTAATAAAAATACCAATGAACACCATCAATAACTGAGGTGATAAAGGAACTGGGATGGGATTCACTGGAATTCAGGAGAAGGGTGAAATGAGTGATGAGTATGTACAAGATATATATATTGTCGATAAGGCTTGGATGTGTTTTGATAGGAGAATTAATAGTAGTACATGGAATAACATGACATGACCATGGTAACAAGCTGGAACTAAATTTCAGGCATAAGGAAATGGAAAAATTTCTTTTGTAGGTAAGGGAGTAAGTGTCTGGCATAGGAAATAACAAACAATTTACCAAAAACACTCTAAGAATTTAAAATTTATAATGGGCAAAAATAGACGTATGGTGATATTGCCTTCATCTGTGGTAAGTGATGCATTATTTTCCCTCTCCTTACCTTTATATATGTTACTGCTCAAAGATCGAAAGTGCTCATTGAGTGAGGAAAAAAAGATGACTACAATGCATTCTGGTTTCTTTAAAATGGCCACAACACATTATTTGCATTTTGGAACTTACAAAAAATATCCAAAATGCATTGTGGCTAACTCAAAAAGGCTGCAAAATTCATGTTTGGTCCATGTCACATTCCCCACACATGACAACTTACTTTTTTTGAGCCTTGTAACCCATTGGATATGAAGAATCATATATATTAAATGTAGCCTGGACTGATTCGTTGTGAACATAGAGTTAGATACTGATAAGCCACAACATATTGTGGCCATTTCCAAGAAAACAGAACACATTGTGGTCAATTTTTTTCTCTCAATGAGCATTTTCAGTCTTTGAGTGTAACATATATATGAGATAGGAAAGGAGGTGCATTAGAAAATTTATGCTTTGTCATGTGCTCCTTCACAATTAAAATAAATATGCAACAACATTAGAAATGTCTATTAAAATAGAAAATATCATAAAAATAACCCACATGTGTGCAGAAGAGAATATTCATTTAAATGTATAATAGTTATTTGGTTATGAGCATAAAAATTGAAAAGAAGAAGGGAAAAAAGTTGGCAGTGTATTATTATTCATTTTAATTGTGATGGACCTAATACTCCAGTGTCAGTTCCCCTAGTCATCTAATTACCCCTTTGATATATATATATATATATAATTGGACTGTTAAATTCCTGCCCATTCAATTTTCCGATTAACAAATTTCAATGTCAAATTCTTTAAGCGCTTTTGGTAAATTATTCATAACTTCACTTGGTAATTTGTTCCAATTCCTGACACCCTTAACAACAAAAGAAAATTTTTCCACTCCCTTATGCATGAAATTGAGTGCCAGCTTGTGGTCTTGATCACCTTTCCCCTTCCATGTATTATTCCTTTGACCAATATCCCTCCAAGCCCCATCGCCAACATATGCCCTATACATTCCCAGCACTCTCTTCACCCTCCTCCTTTCCTCCAATGAGTCCCAATCCAGCTCCTTTATCATATCAGTTACTGACTGGGTCCTGCAATAATTTACACAAACAACTCTAGCTGCTCTTCTTTGCAGCACTGGATCTCTCCAGTAATTTGACAGTGTGAGTCACTGAATTATAATAAATAATGTTAAAACTTCCAGGATGAACCAAAAACTGACTCCTTAAGTGAAGGTAGGAAGAAAAGAGTTAGGGTAGGATACACAGTATGAAGAGAGGTGGAAGTAAAAATGTGTCACAGGGTAGTGTTATGTGACCACTGTAGTTTATAGTCAGCAGTATATGTTCTTTGAGATGATATAGTGTTGGTTAACAGGATTAAAATGAGAGAGGATTGTGAACAGTTATAGGGGATCTGAACTGGATATATTGTTGGGTAAGGTTAACATGGAATGAAGGTAAATGCTATAAATAGTCGAATCATTAGCTACACAGATAAAAAAAAATAAAGGTTTTGCATCGTTATAAAGTGGAGGCAGAAGTGGTTACTGAATATATAAAGTGTAAATATCTCACTACATAATCTGTATGTAAAGGATAGATAAAAACATACAACACTCACAAAGTTAAAGCAAGTAGGGCAGCAGCGACACAAAATAATACACAAAAACAGAAAACAAAATATTTCAGGATTAACCCTTTGTCAAGTTAAAAGATTCTGTGAGTGGCTGTGTTGTCCACAAGGCTTACGTGAGCTAAGCCACTTGTTTCTTTTAACTTGACAAAGGGCTAACCTCAAAATATTGTGTCTTCTGTGTTTGTATATTATTTCATGTTGCTGCTGTCCTCCTAACTTTGGTTAATGTTGGGTGTATTTTATATATCCTTTTCATATAAAAATTACCTCACAGCAGTTCTTTCTTTGCATTGTTACCAATATCACCACACAATCTGATAGATACCTAGTTGGACAGGACACATGCAGCAGGTGGTAGGAACACATTCTTTCATCTATTGGAGGAGAACTTTACCAGTGATGTAAAAGTAAGAATGGAAGGTTAGTAAAGGGAACAAATTATAAATACTAAACAGGGTGTCAAAATTACAACAGAACACAATTATCATAAAGGAGTGAAGTTGGAGATCACTGAAAGACAGAAGATGGAGAAGAGTGAATGAGGCTTACTTGTGATGAGGCCTGGATGGATGTTGGGAGAAGGAGGAGTATGTGGAAGGAAAAATATAGGCATAAATTAGCGCTTGATTTCAGGTATAAGAGAGTATGAAAGTTTTTTGCATGTTGGTAAGAGAAGCTGCAGTAGGAGAATTGAGGAACAGACTGAACAAATTACAATCCTACCTCTCCCAAATGGTTTATCTCTGACTCAATCATGTGGCAGCTCTGCAGGAGCACACATCTTTCCCCTCTGTCATGTCTTACCTTCTACATGAGTAAGATGTTTTACAGAAATATTGTAATGTGTGTTCATGTTTGTCCTGGCCCTCCTGAATTCATCTGTGGTAATTAATGTGTTATTTTCCATATCTTTTCTTGTTTTTATTGCTAAACAGCAGTTTCTTGTCACCATTACTGAACTGAAAAAATTTAAAGTGAAAATTGTGTAATGTAAAAAAAAAAGTACTATTGGAAGATTCCCATGGGGCATATGCTTTACTGAAATGAATTAATTAATTACAAATAATAATAATGGAATATGAATTGAAACTGCAAAACAATTTAAATTGGTTCAAGGACAGAGAAAGTAAACTCAGCATGTAGTAAGCTGGAGGAAGATGGATGTAATGCTACATGGTATAGTTCAGTGACATGCACATCTGTGTAATATTCACCGTGAGTATTTCTTATAATAAGCATACTTTATCTCAGGTGTAGCTTAAAAAAAAAGGATGGGTAAGATAGTGCCTATCTGTTTTTGGATGTGATGTAAAACCAATTTCGAAAGTAGAATTTGTTTCAGTTACAAACCTACTGTTTACATGTTAAACAAGAACCTCTTCAGAAAGTTATATCAAATATATCAAACATCAATGAGAAATTAGGATAAATATTATTAAATACGAACTTCCACCTTCAGAAGGTACGGCGATGCCTAAAAGAAAATGACTTATAAGTCCTGCTCTCCTTCGCCCATCACCATAATAGCCACCAATAATTACAGCATCCACTTGATCCATCAGCCCATCAGTGTACTGAAATAAATAAATGTAAAAATATTGAACAAAAATATACTAAATTCAATGCTCATTTTAAATTACACATAGTTAAAAAACATTTAGTATTTTTCAGTCACAATTAAATCACAAGCAAAAAATTGTTTACCTCAGGTTTTATTTTGTACCATCCAGCTTTTCTCGAGTTTGGTTTATAAACTGATCTTGGATCCTTAAGGATAATACCTTCCAATTTTTCATCAATTGCTTCATTTAACAATTCTATAACTTGTGACTTAGTTTCAACATTTCTCCTGTATGTGTGAGATATAACTCCTTCATAAGGAGTGAACATTCCTTCCAAACATTTTAGTCGTTCAATGAGGGGCTTATTGGTCAAAACTTCATCATTATAGAGAAGAACATCAAACACACAGAAACAAGGTCGTAAATAATCACCTGATTTCAGTTTTTTAACATCAATGTTATCACCTGATAAAAGAAAACAGTATATAAATTATGTTTGAAGATTTTATCAGTAAATAAGGGAAAAATAACAAACATGAGGTAATCATTACTTTTTCCTAAGCAACATAGAATTTCAGTGTTTCACAGAGTTTTTGTTCAGTCACAATTTGAAAGAACTTTTAATGCATTACCATACAATTTAACAGCATAAATAACCTGATAGGACAATATATATAAACAACAGAATATTCAAAAAGGCAAATGATCCAATTTTCCACTGATAAAAATTTGCTTTATAAAATTTCATAAATCTGAGATGCAGACCAAACAAGATAATTTATTTTCAAGCCATGTCTTAGCTGCATTTTTAAAGGAATAAGATTTAAAGTTAACATCTTTCTGTGTTATCAGTTTCTTAATAATCTGATACCATTCTCCACTTCTACCTACCTTATTTCAGTCTCTCCATCTCTACAAATGTAACAGGATGACTTCTGTCACCTCATTTTTATTTTAAAGGGGGCAAAAAAACAATTCATTCCAATATTTTGATACTTGTGAATTAAATTTTTAGAATGTAAAAGAAATTACTATGGAGGATTTTTTTACTGTCAGTCTTTCAACTAGTTTGATAGAATCCTCCATCCCTCCCCATCTTGTGCTAACTGCTACATCTCAACATACCCCATACACCCTACGTGATCAATTTTATCTGTTTCACATATTATAATCTCTGTCTTCCTCTACAGTTCTTACCTTCTACTGTTCCCTCCACTAACAAATTAATCAATCCTGCATGTCTCAAAATATGACCTACCATCCTGTCTCTTCCTTCTGCAAACCGCTTCCTCAAACTTCTTTTATCACACCTGGAAGCCACTTCCACAAACTTCTTTTCTCACCCATCAATTCCAAAACTTGTTCATTTTGTACTTTATCTGTCCACCTAATTTTCTGCATCCTTCTATAGCACCACATTTCAAATGCTTCAATTTCCCCTCTTTCTGGTGTTCCTAAAGTCCAACTGCTGTGCTCCGCACATTTTTAAAAACCTCTTTCTAAATCCTAGATCAATATTTGAAGCTAAAAGATTTCTCTTTTCGTCAGAAATTATATCAGGAAATGGAATAAATTATTGATGAATAATTTGCCTCAAACAATAAAAGCATTTAAAGTAAATTCACAAAATGCTGACCTGTAGCGAAAATACCACTGAAGCATAGGCTCCATTCAATGAATAATAGTAGTAACAGTAACTATGGACAGATGAAGAATGAAATGAAAAAATGTGATGGGTGAACAAAAGAGTTTATGGAAAAGACGAATTTTAAGATGTACAATTGTTTTTTTTTTACCAGAGATGGAATTGTTGAAGAGAGTAATTATGGATAACAACACAGATTTGAAAATGTGAAGGAAGTTAGAAGCTATAGCTTGTAGTGAATAATAAGACATTGAGAAAAACCCTAGGTAGAAAGCAACATAAAACTGCATTAACCAGTTGAGATTCTAACGAAAGAAATAAGGACTGAAAATGTGGTAATCAAAATAAGGTGTTAAATTAAAATTTAATTACATTCACATGGGCAGATGATTGGTCTGACAAATATCTAAATAACTGTACAGGATGTGAACTCAATGGATTATTTTATTCAAATAATCATAAAATTATGTTAGATGGAATAGCGAGTAAGCGTATTTTTCTTGCAAAAACATGCACCCCCGGGGCTCACCCTTCCGTGGCCATGGACATAGTGCCAATGACATCACTAACCGGCGCACTTACAAACACAAAGTGGTACCGCTACACAGCCCTTCTTGGCACCTCCTCCATTTCCTGTATTTGATACCCGAAATGTTGGTCCAATACTACAGTGCCATATTCAAGCAATGGCCCCACTAAAGTTTTATACGCCTGTTCCCTTACTTCTCTGGTACATCCCCTCATCACTCTCTTCAACAAGTGAAGAATTTTGAAACCTTTTCATTCTGCCTGTCCAATGTGTACTACCCAGCTGAGTTCGTTATCAAATGCCAAGATATTTACATTTCAAGTCTTCAACAGGCAATTCCTTCCCTACCTTATAAACATAATCAATCTTTTGTTTTTTTCCCCTTTTACCTAATAAGCTGATTCTTCTTTGCATTTATCTTCATCTCATGTTCACCCACCCAGTTAGATATCCTGTCCAGATTATTCAAGTAAATAAATTCAATAGCCATTCACGATTTGTAAAAGAAAAATGAACAACTCACGAGTAATAGCTCACCTTTGGAACGGAAAGCTTTTATTCTTTTGTCCCAAACCATCATTTCTCCGTCAAGAATACAGTTTCTCATATCTGATTTAAACTGCTTAAGCAACAATGGTGTTAAAACGCCTTCAAATGCATTGCATCCATAAGTATCTGTGTAGTCAAAAGCATTTCTGAGAACATGAAATATGAAAGACAATTATTACGATAAAACAGATAAAATGTAAACATGTTAGGATAATTAAGTGCAAATACGGCATCTACAAATGGAAAAGACTGTAGACTGAACTTAATAAAACAAGAAATATGTTTTACACAGACCATTTCATAAATGAAAGAATTTAACAAAACTATAAATTAAATTCTGAAAAACTAATCTTAATATTACTACCTTGTGTTGAAACTAAAATGTTGTAACTGCATTTTATTTTTGCTATTCAACTCTGGCATTATAAAATTATTATTATTAATTTTAATTACAATGGAGCTAAAAGACCGGTGGCAATTCCCCTGGTGGCAATTCCCCTAGTCATCTAGTTACCCCTTTTTATTTTATTTTTAAACATTTTCTTTTATAATTGGATTGTTAAATTCCTCCCCCATTAACTTTTCAGATTTACAAATTTTAATTTTAAATTCCTTAAGCATTTTTTGTAAATTATTAGTATATTACCTACAGTAAATTTACAGTTCCTTCATCTTGGGCAGACTTATAAGTGAATAAGTCTCCTAAAACCCATTACAGAGGGGTAGTTCAAAGCATTTAATACCGTAAATAAATAACATAAACACTATCTTATTAATATAGTAACCTTCAACTCAAAAATAAACTGATGCCATAGAGAAAAATAAAAGTTCAAAATTTAAAAAGTAATAGAATTTGTTGCATTCATTTACACAAAGAATATAGGATAAAACAAACACTTTGATATACCATTTGTTTAGAATGAAAATTTTATTAAGAGAGCTATAGCAATTTTAAGGTTTATTTTGCCATGTGCTTGAATGCTACCACTGGACAATGCATATCACATAGATAAAAAGAAAGTAATTCATTTTAAAAGATAACTTGAATTTAACTGTGACAGTATATTGTCAACATAGGGAGACACTTTGTGAGCAAACATAAAGCCTTTAGACAACATAGAGAAATAAAGAATTTGAATTTCATAAAAATAATAACTAGAAAACTGAAAAAAGGTTCAAATGAGAGATAAAATTTCAGAGAATAAGAATCTAATATAGGTTTGACAGAATGTTTGAAATTCAAGGGTAACAAGCATGACTTCATGTTTTGGAGTTGTTGGTATACACCATCAGGTCATATGTCAGATGGCTAATGTGTGGAAGTTAAAATGTAAAAGGAAGGATTTGAAAAAGAAAATAAACCTGATAAAATAGAGCAAATTATTCTAAGGGAAATGTATAAATTTTAGTCAAAAGTAAAATGTAGTTAGCAAGACACTGAATTTTGTAGAATTTAGCACTATGTCACAACAGCGGAAACAAGATGAAAAATGAAACACAGTACACATTAATGAAAGATTACACTAAAATTAAAAGAGTCATGATGGTACAACATATATCAAATAAAAGGGAAAATTTTAAGGAAGCTGCTGACACAAAAATCTTTGCAGGGGCTAGGCATTTCAAAAGCTAACCTCAAATAACTAAAAATGAAACTTCTATAAAATTAATAGCATAGAAATGAAGTAATTTGATACAAAATTTATACTAACATAAAATATTAATCATAAAATGATCTTTAAATTGGTAAAGTTTCAAGAAGACCAGAGCAAATCAGGAATTGTTGCTGAGCCTACATACAGCCAGCCTTTTTGTCCTTGTTGTGCCATTTGATATGGGTCACAGTCCACGATGGTCAGTTCCATGATTTATTAGGGCACACTATGACTTGTAATATTTACCAAACATGTAACTTTTAGGAACTTACACATTTTCGGCCTTGGACAATGTTTGTGAACTTTAACTCAAATGTAAAATTTTATTCAGTAATAGAAATTTTAACTAACAGTGTGCAGACTAGTAAATAAACAGCATATAAAACATTTATACTAATCTCACTGTAAATGAGGCAATTCAATTAAAGATTGCAAGAGTTAATGCTTTCATTCAGTGTATGTGTTTCTTGAAGCATAACATGCAGTCTTCTCACGTGTTGTCGAAGTTTGATTTAGCATGCAAAACGTGTCATCTGATACTAGTTTAGCTTCACAAAGACTTTTAAAAATATATTTTCATCTGTTGCTCTTTTTTTTCATTATCAAAGGCCCATTAACTGTTGGGGAGCAATCTGTTTAACAGCTTGGTGACCACAAATATTGAATCTATATATCTTCAAGCAAGATATCAGACACATTGTAAACAAAAAACATTATCATAAGTAGCCAGAGGTTACATCTGAATGTTGCACGAACCCCAAGCAACATTTACTTGTAACAACAGCTTCTAGTCATTGATCAGGTCTGTATACAACTAAAGCCTTTCCAACATTTTCTGTCCTTCTACCATTCTTCCTCATCCAATTCTGTCCAAGTCATTCCTCTATCATGAAATTTTTTTGTACTCTTTTGGTCAAACTTTCTCGCAGCTGAACTTGAGAAATTTCTCCTTTCAATGTAAATCAGTTCATTTACTTTGGAATGATTTCTTTAGTTGTACACATCATGTGCATTTCTCATGGCAGTCTTCAACATTCTGTTTTATCCTGTACAAGTTCCTTATGAACTACTTTCCTCTCATGCTCAGTCTGCAACTTGTCCAGTTTAGCTGCCCTAATCCTATTCCTCTGATACTTTGTTTCCATGATCTGGATTCTACTAAATATCTGAAACAAAATAAGTTCTCTTAAAAAATTCATTCGCACTAATACTTGTGTTTTTTAAAAAAAAAAAAATCAAATGTTGATGCCAAGCATTAAGTAAAATGGCACTCTGCACCTATCATCTCACTGATAGATAACATTTAGAGAACAAGCACCCCTGAACAAAATTAGACCACTCTGATGTCTACTCCACTCTGCCCATGTTCAGCCTGAACCCAGAGGTATATGCTGCACACTCCCAACCAATGTGTTCATCATGTACTCACAACTTATCAGGATCTGAATGGGCAGCAACCACAACCTTCCCAAATAAAAATCTTTTGTGATATCCTTTTTGGAATATTTTTGGACTAAATCACATTGATGGAAATCTGATGTTAGCTGGTAGTACTGTACTGGCTTTAGAATAATGACATAGACACAATCTATGTTTGAAACCACTGGTACTTGTGATAGATTCTTTTTTCCTTTGTATCTTTTCACATCCATAAAGATAAGATGGAGTGAAGAAATGGTAATTTTGAAGGGTTCACCAATGAAGAAAAACTAGAGGAAAATTTCTTTACATGGAGATAATCGTTCATTATAAAATGCAATGTGTGCTTAGTCATAGTCCCTACCAAAGTAGACCACATATCAAGTGCTCGCAACTTTCCATCTCTATGGTAAGTAACTAATCTAGTTAAAAATGTATCGCAAAAAGATCAGTCACATATATTATCAATTAAAACTCTCTTTCTGGACTTTTTTATGCAATTTGTCTAGGATTTACCATGTATTAAAACAAAATTTAAGCAGCTCCTTATAAGTAGAGCTGTTTTGTAGCCTGCCAAACCAATAGTTTTGGCTGTAAAATGTATGAAAAAAAAATCACATTTATTCACATTTTACTTTTGTTGACATGTCACATTTAAAAAAAGTGTTCATAAAGAGTTATTACATCAAGGCCTGTGCTAAAGCACTTATTCTCTTTGGAACAATAATGAGTTCAATGATGATGTAGACTCTTAATATGACTATCAATCTTATCTAATATTCCAGGTGGCACAACATTTTCACAATTTTTGTGTTTCCCTCTCATATTAGTGTTTGATTTTCTGTTAGCTACTAAAGAGCTCAAATAAAACACTGCTTTCTTACTTTTATCATATAATAGTTGAAAAGCTTTTTGTCACACCCTAACTCTTTCACTACCATTCAAAACATAATATTTAAAAATATTATTTCTTTTGAGAGGTTTTTTTTTTATGTATTACTGATGTTCTGGTTCTTTCCTAACAATAAGCCTGATGAGGAAAGAATCTTGTTGTACAATCCAACTTAACAAATACTTTTTACAATATTATCTATGTAGAATATGTTGATTATGTAAACAATGTTATCTAAACTGAAATGGTCTACTACCTTAACATTGATTTTCGCTATTAATTTTGAGCGATTCTGTCACATTATCTGTTTCAAGATAGCGACTAAGGCACCATCTGTTACGATAACTGAGAAACAGGTGCAAAAATGAACCACGCCTTGGACTTAGCTCATTTTTCAACCTCACAAAAATTCAAACCTCTATTAATCCCATTTAGAGTTTGGTTTTAATGTCCTTCTTGCATCTAAAATGTGTGGTTTCACTATAAAATACAATTTCAAAAAGTGTTTTTGGCATTTTTTCTTTTTTGGCATTTTCTTGCTATTTCAAACATATTTCATTTAAACATTAAAACATAATTCATTTAAGATTTATCTCCTGCATAGTGTGAACTCCCATTCACTCACTACTACTTCCATCCTTGTGCGCACTGCTGTTTCCCATAGCATCATATATATCTTCCACATGAAAGAATTGTAAGGCCTTGTGAAAGTTTCACCTTTTGATTAGAAAAACACAAAAATGAATTATTCACAGATAGTCTGTAAGAGATTGACCATCTCATATTATCATATTTAACAAGGAATGAAAGTGTCAGGACTTATTTTTTCCTTTTCTTTCAATAATACAAAGGAACTTACTTGGAAAAATATTTGCAGGTACCATTGTTGATATGAATCTGGAACCTTTCTCCATCATGTTTTGTCTCAACATAGTAAAATGGATTATTTTTCATGATATCTTCAACTTTCTGAACATCACATTGTTCAGACAACATGGGGCGAAATGCTGAAAACAGGCACACTTCTATTTCATGCAAACGTCGATTAGGATCATGGAGCATAGTGCAAACCTGAAACAAAAGTCTTACATAAATAATAATTTCACAACTTGAGATTTGGTATTATTACTATGTTATTAGTGTGTATTGATTCGAATTATTTTGGTAGTATAAATTTAACAGCAATAATAATGACAGTTAAGGCATAAGTTTTAACTGACATGACAGAAGTATAATTTATCCCATAACCACCACAGATGCAAAGATATTTGGTATTCTGATATATCTAAGATCTGGAAGACATCTTTTTCATGATATATATCTCCTTAGAGATAGTAAAGTTGTGACAGTGTTTGAAGTTAACACCTTTGTTAACATTTGACCTACAGTATTCTATTTTCAAGGTGGGCACTTTAAGCAATCAGTTACTGTACCACTCAATGTAGCATTCAGTCACATCATGAGTAAAAATAAGCTATTAGACACAAATTACAAGCAATTTGCAATATTGTTGAGTTTCCACATATTTACCCCATATAAACCTACAATGTAAGGGAATGTGAGATAACAACCATAGGGTTTGTTAATTGTAAAATTCCTAGTGTAAGTGATAGTAAAAAATACTATGGTGGGATGTTTAAGTTGGCAAACATATAATGCCAAGAGTTATACAATGAATATTGCTGACTGCATTCATATTTTGTTTTAACGTGGACTGGTGGTTGTCATGGATGTTTTAGTAGTAGAAGTTTGACTTGAAAGTCGTTGAATTAAGATTTGTTAAGCTTGTGAGAATTTCAATACTGAATGTGAAATAAATAATCAATGTTGGAAAAATGAGAGAAGAATTATTTAATGAGTAATGAATAAAATTTATCAAGATAATGGTTTGTACTAACAGCAGCGAGGCGGCTATTGTTCATAATTTTTTGTTTAAATCCAGAATGCATAACGGGCCATATTAAATGGCACAAGGAAGCATTAACCTCGCAGTATCTTAATGGGTTATCCACCAAATGGTGTTGTAGAAAGATGAGCTTTCAGTGGCAAGCCCTACTGCTGTCTTCAGATCTGGTGTTACCACTGTGACAAACAGAGCTGCACTGGCATTGTTTGTCATCTGCACTTTTTATAAAGTGTGACACTCCCACCCCTCCACTCCACTTGCTTCATCACGTGGGCCAGTAGTAGCTTCATACTGCGTCTGTCACGTTGGGTGGCTAGTTGTCCACCCTCTCCTCCAACCACACTGTCGCTCTGGCCAGAGACGGCCCCATATTGTGTCCATCATGATGTGTGGCTGGTGATCTGATTGTGGGTTGGTTACTGTTGTTCATTTTCCACTGGTACCTTATTATCCATTTGTAGGGAATTTGGTTGTTTCAGGATGGACAAGCCGCTGGACCACAGATCCATGTCTCTGTTAACTGTGTTATTATTCACTATATTTCTATGACTTCTTTAATAACTGATATCCAGATGAAAGAACCCTTTCACATTACCAAAGTGCATTTCGTGACCATTTTCAGTATGTGATGTACGATTGCAGATATCTCCAGTTGAAACAGCTGAATGTTGGGCTCGTCCTCAGCCACATAGGCCTTGATGGTGAGTATAGTCTGACCAACATACAACTTGCCTCTTTGGCTCGGTATGCTCTAAACCCCTGGCATCTTCAACCTTAAATTGTCCTTCACAGACCAAAGCTAATCATGGATTTTTGGCAGGAGAATGGAAAGTGTTCTTTATTCCATGTCACGCTAGTATCCTGCCTATTTTTCTTGAGATGTTACCTACATACGGAATGAAGACCAGATCTTTTGACTGTTATTCTGGCTCTACTGGGCTTTTATTTGCCTTTTTCTGAAGTGCCCACTGTATTTATAGGTCTCGCTATCGATTCCTCTTGAAGGTAAGGCAGAGTTGTTCAAGCTCCAATTCAGACTATCAGTATTTGAAATTTTCCTCACTCTGTGCATCAGTGTTACCACTTGGTGTTCCTCAATGCCGGGTGTGGAACCTTTTGGCATGTAAGTAGCGGTCTGTGTGTGAGAGTTTTTGGTACACACTGTGCGAAAGAATTCCACCTGGTCTCTGCCAAATCAAAATGTCTAGGAAAGGCAAGCTGCTGTTCTCATCTAATTCCACCATGAATCAGGTGTTGGGTGAATTCCATTGAAGTGGTCCAGGAATTAATAAAGACTGTGGACCAATGCGGCCAAATGACAAATGTGTTGTCTACATAATGGTAGGAGCATTTTGGCCTAAGGACAGATCCTTCAATCACTTTATCTTTGAAATACTCCAAAAACAAGTTGGCAACCACAGGCAACAGTGGTGACCCCAATGCCACACCACCCATCTGTTCATAGAAACTCCCACCATAGGTTAAGTAAGAACCACCTCAAAGAGGCCTATGATATTGGATTCAAAAAGACTGCGTCAGAGCTGTAGAGAGTCTCTCAAAGGAACCGCGGTGAACAACAGGACAGCACCGAAACTGACCATGATATCATGGACATCCTATTCTAACTTATAAGAAAGCTAAATACAATTAATTTTAAGGCCATTTAATGTGAAGAACAATGAGCTGATGCATGTGCTCTGACTAAGGCACAAATTCCCTAGATGTCAACACATCCTAAAGCCCTGACAACAACGAGCATCACAGATAGAAGGATAATCATTCCTTATAAAATTATAACTTCACTTTTTAATTTCATAATCACTGGAACCATTTATAACAAATTTTACTTCATTTCTGGAAAAAATCTAATGATTTGATCATAAAAGAATATTTCCTGTTAGTTTTTCATCATATTAAAGATTCACTTAGCACAGTATTATTTTATCGTTCTAGCATTTACTTTTAATAAGGAAAGAGAGGAAAATCAATACCCTTCATTTATCAGTGGAAAACATCAAATGACAAAAAAAATTTTACAGTACTTTGGTGTAAAATACTAGTCACACAAAGATATGGAACACATGACAAGAGTATTATATAAGAACTCATCAAGTTTCACCACATGTTTCAATACTCAATATTTGCCCTTCTGATCTTCTTGGTATGCATCTCACCTCTTTTCATTATTAAGGATTTATATTGAAAAATTGTAATTGGGCTAGTCTTTTTGTTTGTCTGTTCTTTTTCCTTCTTTTCAGGAATGTATTAAAAACCATTTTCCTTCTCATTATTATAACAACATTTACTTTTGAAAGAATTGTGTTAAAAGAAATGAAGATGAATTTTAACACATTGGCATATAAAACAAAATATCAAACTTCTAGTGAGAGCTTAAGGTTTGCTTTTTCAACATAAGGAGAATGTGACAGACTGAATAAGGAAAGGATACAGTAAAACAAAACTTTCTGAAGGTGTGAGCATCCAAATAATAACTGTACTTTTACAATGTGTGCTTGTTTACTAGTTCTGCTGCTACTAGAAATTAATGCACTAGAAAGGGCTAGGGTGAAAATGGGAGTAAGTGCCAGAGAAATTACTCTGTCTATTCCCGGATATTTTCTTAATTTATAATTACCAATTAATCAAATTTATGTAACTGCAAAGCACTAAGCTACCTATTCTTATCTATTACTCACCTGGACACATTTTGTGGATAAACTGCATGAGCTATTTATCAATTAATTGCAGCTTTAAAAAAATAACTTAGTCCACAACTTGAAGGTTGGTTGGATCCTCCCAAAGTAGGCATACTAAGCCACTGTGTCAGAGGTAGGATGGCCAGTTCCTTTTCTCTGGGACTTACAGCTTAATGTGGAATCTGAACCATGGAAAATCAAGCGTAGCTCATATGATCAAACACAACTCATAGGAGTCAGAAAAGCACTGATCGACAGTTGTGAAGAGGGAAGAGGAAGGGCGAAAAGAGGTGAAGGACAAAGTGAATATAAGAAGTGCTACTTGCAAAAAAATTCTGAGTACTCAGTGAAGCAGCTGTAAGACCCTAGGCTGATACCGGGGCTGTAGTATAGCCTTAGTGCCTCAACTAACAGTTTGTGGTTGGCTCAAAGTTCTGTAGAAAATTTATAAAATAATTTTGGTTTGACCATGTAGCCGGATAACTCAACCTAAATGCTTGAGGTCGCCACAATATTTGTTAAACCACAAATAAAGAAAAGGTTTCAAGATCACTGCGAAATGATAAAAGTTCACTTTCCAAAAATTTCAAGTTTTATTTTAAGAATTCACAAGTTCATAAATATGCACTTAATAGTTGAGTTGGCAAATCGAACACACTTTTCCAAAAGTTTGTAAGTTGTGGAGAGAAATTTAACCGACCGAACCCCTGATGTAAATTTACAAGTTCATGTTACTAGTTACTATATAACACGACACGATCCAACATGGTTGAACTAGCCAGCATGGCGAGTTACAACCAACCGATGCAAAACAAGAAAGACTAAGCGAGACGACGTACAGGAACAGACCACAGGCAGGAACAGACAAACCATAATGGCGGCGGGGTCGTTTTATAGAAACCACTAGAACCAGTGACATCAGCAACTGTATCACATCTTTTTGCTTCCATGTAGCTAAAAGAGTGTGTAATTTATTTGACGATCCCGACTATTAAAAATGTTTGAACTTTGTCAGTATCTGGACTTATCTACTAGAAGTCCAGCGGCAGTCCCGTGAGAAATTTAGAGTAATTAGTTTTAAAGTTTTAGCTGTTTAAAACTCCGCGTAGTGATACATTCTAATTTGGGGAAAATCCCTAAGTGTTCTGGAATTTTACGCGCGTGCACAACAATCCGCGACAATCTATTTTTCAAAAACTTAATTACTAGACAAATGCTAAAACTTTTTATGGAAACCTATATATGTACGAAATTGTCTCAATTAAGGCTATCTACTGACGTAATTTTTAAATTAATATCTCTTTTAATAAAAAAAAGCTTATTTTTTTCTCTTAATTAAAATCACTAATTAGACTTTACCAAATTACTTAATTTTATTACCAAAATATCGGGGATAGTGCTGACTAAAGCTGGTGATAAAATATCAGTCGTCGCTTTACTCGATTTAAAGATATTGCAAATCTTAGAATTTCTACTTTATGATCGCGTGTTTCAAAACTTGAACAAAACGGAATATCTCTTAAACTAAACGTTTCCCGATATGAAAAATACACTTTAAAATGAATTTTATGGTGGATTATCACTGTGAGCAAGATTACAGGAAAATTACTTAAAGTTGAAAACTGCTCTTCTCGAAATTTCTAAGTCCCGCCTAAGCAAAACTAGAATTTACCAAAATTCTATGGTGCTTACACAGCAAACTGTAACATACTCAGCAAATTAGAGAAGAGTGAAGAACTCTATGACACAGACAACAGTTACAAGCAGATTAAAAAGATTGCACAGACAACAATTAACAGGGTAGTTTTGCATTCTTTGCACATGAATCATTTTCATAGATCATTTTGACATCTCTGGAAGATGAAAGTGGGTACTGATTTTAGTGACAGTTTTATAATTAGATTAAATGTACAGCTAGATAAATCTTTAAGAAAATCTCTTAAAAGGTTAAGCACTTCAAAAGATGAGTTACTAACTTATGAATATAATATTTATAAACTTCCTAATTCTAGTCAGTTCCAAGTAATTAAGAGAGACCAATTTACTAAATTGAATGTGATCATCTTCTGTTACCTTGTTTAAATCATTTGACACATCATAGAGGGATGCTGCATCCAGATGGAAAGCATTAAGAACACCAGTGTGGCCAATACCCAACTTCATGTCTTTTATTATAATCCTGATGAGCCATTTTTGCTCTATGTTTGACATACCAGTCAATAATTTAGTAAGTTCATTGTCGATTTCTCCTATAAATAAAACGTCTGATTACTCCTTTTGTAATAATTTTGGGATATATCAAATAAATCATTTAAAGACAAAAATTAAAAATCTTAAAATAGACATTAACTTGTCAAAAATTTTGGGTTAGATGTTTAACTAAATAAAGATGCACAATCTGAAACTTGCGGAAGAACAACAGATTCAACAATCATATATATATATATATAATAACAATGAAAAAAAGACGCTAAGTAGCGGAAAGGAATCAAATTAGGATAGGGAAATGAGCCACCACTTACCTTTAGATGATGGATGTGGGGCGCGAACACACATAAAAGACACAAACACAAACAATAAAGAAATTTTCGGGAAAAAAACCCTTCGTCAACGAGAGAACATTATGAGAGGTGGGTGCAGCCAGAGATTGCCTCACAGAAAGACCGCCGGTTGAGAAAATGGTGGGGGTAAATTCAAACATCGGAAAAGTAGAGGGGCAGTGAAAAAGAGCTAATACCCGAACAAAAATAAATATCCAAACTAATTTCTGGTTGGTAGGAAGATCAAAATATAATTAGAACTAAATATATATTGAAATAAATACACACACATATATATATATATATATAATATTATACATATATAAAATAATAATAATATCTATGAAGTAAACATCACCTCAGGTTAGTGGTGGTTCAGTATAGGTAATGGAAAGGAGAGGAATAAAAAAAGGTTAAACATATGTGCTACTAATAATAATGATCGGGCATTATCTTAAGTTGAGACCAGGTGGTTGCCTTGTGCCAAGTTTGTACTGGTAGGCAAGTTCCCACCTTCTGAGTTCAGAGAAACTGCTGCTATTGGGGAGAACTCTGATAGCACGGACTGTGTAACAAGAGTTGAAATTATTCAAGTCGTGGGTTATGGCATGGGCAGCAACTGGGTGCTTTGGGTTCTGTGTGAACACCATCTGGCGGTGGCCATTCATTCTTATGGAGAGTGCATTAGTGGTCAAACCTATATATGAAGCCAGGCAGTGGTTGCATGTTAACTGGTATATTACATGTGTGGTTTCACAGGTAACCACACATGCAACCACTGCCTGGCTTCATATATAGGTTTGACCACTAATGCACTCTCCATAAGAATGAATGGCCACCGTCAGACGGTGTTCACACAGAACCCAAAGCACCCAGTTGCTGCCCATGCCATAACCCACGACCACGACTTGAATAATTTCAACTCTTGTTACACAGTCCGTGCTATCAGAGTTCTCCCCAATAGCAGCAGTTTCTCTGAACTCAGAAGGTGGGAACTTGCCTACCAGTACAAACTTGGCACAAGGCAACCACCTGGTCTCAACTTAAGATAATGCCCGGTCATTATTATTAGTAGCACATATGTTTAACCTTTTTGTTTTTGTTTTTTATTCCTCTCCTTTCCATTACCTATATTGAACCACCACTAACCTGAGGTGATGTTTACTTCATAAATATTATTATTATTTATATATATATATATATATATATATATATTCAATATATATTTAGTTCTAATTATATTTTGATCTTCCCACCAACCAGATATTAGTTTGGATATTTATTTTTGTTCGGGTATTAGCTCTTTTTCACTGCCCCTCTACTTTTCCGATGTTTGAATTTACCCCCACCATTTTCTCAACTGGCGGTCTTTCTGTGAGGCAATCTCTGGCTGCACCCACCTCTCATAATGTTCTCTCGTTGACGAAGGGTTTTTTTCCCGAAAATTTCTTTATTGTTTGTGTTTGTGTCTTTTATGTGCGCCCCACATCCATCATCTAAAGGTAAGTGGTGGCTCATTTCCCTATCCTAATTTGATTTATATATATATATATACTGATTCAGTATCTTTAACATTTGGATGGTAAGGAAAATGCACAACTTACAAATTTTATTCAAATTAACAGCAGTTACTCAAATTTTCATATTTCCTTTCATCAGGCAATACATGGCAAAGCAAGAAATATTTATTAACTACTGGAAATGTGCCCCATTAACACCAAAAACAATAATGGCAAATGCAATGTCTTTCTTTTCCAGGAAAATGTAAAAATAATTTTATTTTCAATGGAAATGTGGCATCTATGCACACAACGACATCATAAATCAGCTGCCTATCATGAACTAATCAAATGGAATATTGATCAAAATTTAGGTATTACCAAAAAGAAGTTTTGCTGCTTTTCTCAACACACTATAGTTCTATTATGACAACCCATATCTTTTTTTTGGGAGAGGAAAAAAGGTTAAATTACAAGGGTGTGGCAAGACAGTGTAAAACCATTGGATATAATGTGTAAAGCGGTGAATCAGAATGAAGCATTGTTGAGAGAGATGCGAGGAGCGAAGTTGATTGTTGAAGTCAATCTGCCACGGACAGTCAGAGTTCGGTCGTGAGGTGACCGTTACAGTCGTATTGCAGTGTGTTAGATGAGTGCCCGGTATTAAGTTGGCAGTGTGCTCCGGCAATACATTAGAGCAAACAAATAAGGTATCACAAAGTACGTTGGAAATTACTAATTAGTCTGCAACAAACTGTAGAAGAGATCGGTCGCAAGTGGCAGCACACCCTGTAATAAGTTGGCAGCACGCCTGGCATTATTGTGTTGAGCAGACGAAATAGTAACAAAATATTATTTGCACGTAGCTAAGTGATAGTGCTTCATGAAGATTAATACGTTGTTAGGAGTTGAAACAAAGCGTACAAACTGAGTTAATGATAGTGTGGTTCAGAGCCTGCAACCTGAAGAAAAGAAGTGCCATATTGCCTTATCCACAGTTGAAGCAAAGAAGTGGAATTATTGGTGGTGGTGGACATGTACTTGTGAGTTTGGAGAATAAATTTGAAATGAATTCAAATGGCGACCTTACGACTCTGTAGAATATGAACCTGCAATCAAGAAATAACCAGACCCACAACAATTGTCCTACCCCACACCAAGCTGCATTAGTGCCAGCAGCACACTTTATCGTTACAAAGGTTAGATCTTTTTTAGTTAAATCTCACATACCAAAGAATTTTTAGTTTACAATGAATCAAAGATTTTGTGTGTCCATCCTCGCCAAATTACAGAGGCTTTTGAGCAGAACTCTAGTATCCACTTAATATCTAACCATTCATTTACTGAAACTGGTCTTTGTGCAAAGAAGAACAGCGCCTACTGTTTCTGTTTCCTTCCATAAACCTTTCTTTTTTTACACATACAACAATATGCCAAAAGTACTGTAATCGTGCCAGGTTATGAAATAGATTGCCATAGAACTCTAAACTTCAGACAAGCAAGAAAACATCTTATGAAAAGTGTAATCTCAACCAAAGGACAATGGTGGTCAAAGACTATGATGCCATGATTGTTACAATGTGGAAGCGGGCAGTCAAGGGAAGCAATTGCTCTGAAGTGGGCATTTTTTGTGGATTTGGGGCACTAAAAGTCACAAAAGAACTGTTACACCATGGAGCCAGTATTGTGCCATTGTACGCATGAATACCAGTGACAGATAAATAAATCAGTAAAAAAGAAAAAAAACAATGGATACAAAAAAACCAACCAATCACTCACCAAAATTAAAAGCATGAGGGCTGCAACAAACAGAACACGAGACAAAAACAGCTGTATAATATTTTTGTTGTAAACCTTATTCTTGCAGAGAGAAATGAGCCACTTGGCAAGGGAGGTGGGCACATACTAAGGCTTATCAAATGACTCATTCAACTTCAATTCCAAAGTTTATAGCTGCAGCACAGCCATATGTAGCCCCTTGGCTCCAACCTATGCCAAGCTATTCATAAGTCTTCTGGAGGAACATTTCCTGAATCACTTCCTATTTAAACCCACTATGTGGTTCAGATACATACACAATATATTTCTGATCTCACTTACAGTGAAAACCAACTCCTAGACTTTGTCAATTATGTTAACAATACTCAGTACATCAACTTCACCTGGACTTACTCCTAAGCACATGACAATTCCAATGGAGACATAGCCCTATGCAGGATGCCCTTCACACCTCTGTCCACATCACACCCAATAATTGATAACAGTATCCACATTTTGACAGGTTTTATCCATTGCACATGAATCCCTATAGTCCTTCCATAGATGACAGACACTTCCATTATGCTGAAGAATCATTATCCAAGTACTCCCAAAACCTATCATAAGATCCTATTTACTGCTGCTACCTTGTAAATCATGTACAAAAATAAAACTCACCTGCAAGATAACTACTCTCACCGTGCACCTCTAAAAAATTGCCTTGTATTCATCATCCAGTTCTCTCCTGTCTTGATTCCGTTAATCAAATCAATCCTGGAACTTGGTCATGACTTCCAACACTCCTTCCCTGAAATGTGCAACCTTCTCTCCAAAATTCTACCAACTATCCCCTACTCCCCACCACACATCTTTTATTTTAAGTAATGGTGTAAGCCTTTGGTGTTGACACCTTGCCAAATGGCTTGTTCCTCTCTGGATGAATAAGGTATTAAATGAAGGTTTTGAATGAATAAGGTTGTAAATGATCTGGCGGAAATACTAAAGAATTGTAAAATTCCCATGTTTCAGATGACACACCAATATATTATCATGGAAAAAATATAGAAAAAATGATAGAGTTAAAATTAGTTAATGAATAGCTAAATAAAAACTTGTTAAGTCTGAATGTGGTAAAAATAACATGTACGGTTATGAGGAAGAAAATTCTTAGGAAACAGGCAGAGGCAGTGCATTCTGTTGTAATGAACTGAATTAAAATTAATTGGGTTCAAAATTATAAATATCTTGGCATAGTTATAGGCCATGTAGATTACATAAATAAAAAAGTAGCACAAACAGTAAATTTAATATACAAATTAAGAAAAGTGTTATCTAAACCAGATAAAGAGATATTGTTTAAAGCAATTGTGCTGCCTCACATAAGATACTGCACCACATTATTAATCATGGAGAGCAAAAGAGAAATTATAAACTTGCTAATGAATTTTAATAAGGGAATTATGGCTGTTCTAAATAAAGATGAACTGATAATGTCAGTAAAATGCTAAAGGACTTAGGATATCTGTATATTGAAAAGGAAATAATTATAGATGTATTGACCTTTGTATATAGGTTGGAAATTGAATTGTTAACAAGATATGTGTCTAGAATAGTACAAAAGAATAATGATGTACATAATTATAAGACAAGGCAGGAAAATCATTTCCGTTCAACTTATAATAGAAGTAGTAATGCACAAAAAACAGTGTTGCACAAAGATTTAACAATATATAACAAATTCTCAGAAGAAATAAAAAGGTCCAGAACTGTTGCAACTTTCAGAGAAAAGTCAGGTAAATTTTCTTGCAAAGGATCCAATGAAATTAACACCTTGTTTTTTTTTCTTTTGTTAATGTGATATATGCATTGTAATGTATCTGTAGACTGTATTAGCAACAGGATATTTGAAAATAAATAAATAAAACAAAAAAATTGTACAGCTGGGTTCAAATTGTGTTTTGTGTGTTTGTCCCAGCTATCCTGCCATCAAATTTCGCAAATGATGGGTATATTTTCTGTTCCTTTGTTATTTACATTCCCTAAAAGCTTTTCTTTTTCCTTCAAAACAACACATAAAATTTTATGTCAGTGACTAATGGCAGAAATTGGGTGCTGAAACACTAATGATTTAATGTTCATTAATTTTCATATTTACAAGCCTCATCTGACTGGGTATGGCATTTGTAGTTTCATTTAAAGCTTTAATTAAATACTGCATTTTTCTACATATATCTAATAATATTGCTCACAAATCATGAATGTCTCCATAATTTTGTTTAAAATGTATGTGTAACACAATCATAGTTATTCTAGTAGACAATGGAAAAAGATTTTTTACACTAGAAATTTATAATGAAGCTAAAGCTTATCTGAAAGCTAAATTTCCCACAGACAAGTTTTTTTTTTTATCAAACACATTTAAAACTAAAGTAGATACTATTACAGAAAAAACAAATGGTAAAAAGTCAACCTTCTACATCACTGATACATGTTAACTTTATTAGTCAAAACTGAAGAATTTAGCTTGCTCAGAATCGAATAAGTTGCAAAATACAGGTCTAAAGCAGACAAGGTGGTTTCTGCCACATGGCAGTCGATAGGACGCATGGCCCAATGTAATTCAATGAGGCAAAACAATGCTGTGCATGGTTTCCCTGTGACTTACATGCAGCGCCACCTCATCTTTTTTGCACTCGCAGTGTGAAGGTGGCATGGCGACTCGGCTGACTGAAGAAAATGATTCAGAAATTGAGATTTTGTTTTCCCTTTTGGAGCATTACACATTAGTGTTCAAATGAAAAACATGTAATAAACAGTCACAATCAGAACCCCTCTTTACTTTCAAGAGTGAAGCAATGGACCATATCATTCATAGTTGGTATGAACTTCACTGAAGGCGCACAGATAACAAGTCAATATCAGATGAGGGTGCTAATTATTTAATAATGGTTGTCACTCTTGGGAAGGTATACTGAGACATTCATATCACTACACAGTTGGTATAGTGTACTTCTCCGAATCAAGCTCCTGAGATGTTCTGACTATTGGGGAAATAGATTTTAGATAGATTGCAGATGTCAGAAGCCTCCATTTATACAGGGGGAGGACAAAATAATACGGACACATGTGAAATAAAAGAAATTCTTTATTAATAGGGGGTTGGACCACCCAGATTTAATGTGATGTGGGATAGATGCATAAAGGTCATGGACAATATCTAAAGGTATATTAAGTGATTCCTCTTGCACCCCCATGCTTCAAAGTTGGCAAGAGGCATTCAGGATTAAACATTTCTCTAGGCGTTCTCCAGACATAAACACGTCCAGTCATCTGTAAAAGGGTAAATGATGATTCATCTGACCATATTACATGTTGCCACTACTGTGGGGACCAGTCTTTGTGATCTTTACACCACTGGCGTTGCTTGAAAGCATTAGTTGCTGTCACCAAGGGTTTACGAATTGCTACTCTGCCAAAAATGTTCGCAGCATGAAGTTCCCTTTTGACAGTTTTTGTTGAAACGGGGTACTGGAGATGACTATTCATTTCGGATGTTATTCGGATAACGATTGCTTGTGCTTTCGGGCTACTATGCGCTTTAAGACCCATCTATCCCTATCAGTAAGCTTTGACTTTCGGCCACTGTTGTGCTTTGAAGACGCCGTCTTACCCTCTTTCATGTACGCTGTCATAACGGCTGATACCGTACTCCTTGCAAACCCCAAAAGGTTTGATGTTTCTGTAACCAATGCTCCACTGAAACGTGCTCCGACAATCATTCCTCTTTGGAATTCTGACAGGTCTGACATTTCAACTTATCACAGACAGTTTGATAGATGCATGCAATGCAGGTGACTTCCTCTTCACGCTCACTAGGTGGCAGACTTCTGTTGCAGGTGGCACGGCTGTACAGCAAGTATGAAATACGTCATACTTTTTCACTGGTGTTCATATTATTTTGTCCTCCATCTGTAGCATGATGAATAGGAACAGCTGAGTTCTGACACTTTTGTATACCCTAGTACTAAATTGTTGAGTCTTCTGTATCTTGGAGAGTCCACATTAGTCAAGCACAGTTAACCAGAAAAGAGGGGTGGGTGTAATTCACATTATTCAATAAAAAAGAAGAGCAATAAGCAACTGCAGAATGCTTTTACCATAATACTGATGTATGTAAAGTAAGATGACAGAAGCTCTACAAGTGGAGCCAGTGAGTTTATGGAGAAAGCTGGATCAATCTACTCAGAATATGTAGATTTATCCTATTGTAGATGAGCCTTCCTTGCAATTTGTATCATATGCTCAGGTCTGTAGGTTAATGGCCGATTGGCAGATTCACCTGGTATAAGAATGACTAAAATCTTAGTATATTTAAACTATAATGGTAAATTTCCAGTACGAAAGTCTTGTTGAATAAAAGAGTGACAACAACTTCTGTACATTCCATCCACGTAGTAGAAACTCTGAACATATGTCATCATAGAAATGATAAGCAATATCAAATTTTACAGTGCTGTATCTTCTCAATGTGGGTACTTGTTGTTTTAATAATATTTTGTGACAAATTCTGTTTAACTTTTGATAAGCTAATAATTTAAATGCCAACAATGTTGGCTCTTGTTCAGGGGCAGATACAGGGGGGGGGACTAGGGGGCCTCAAGCCCCCCTAAAAGTATCTAGAACCACCCCCAACATTGTAATTTTGGAGACATTGGTTTTTTTTTAGCTCTCCTGATATTTTAAGGGGACGAGCCAATCTGAGGAGACTATAAAGACTACCCTTGCCTGACTCAGGCCCCCCTCCCCAAACAAAAGTCCACTCAAGCCCCCCCCCAAACCAAAGTCCACTCAAGCCCTCCCCCAAACTAAAATCTGCTCAAGCCCCTCTCAAACTGAAATCCTGGATCTGCCACTGCTCTTACTCCTGATCAGGTTTGAGGAATATGAAAGACTGTAGCCAACTTCTATAAAAGAATGTAATTCTTCATATACGAATGCTTCAGTTCATAGCCTCCACAATTTTTGTCACTTAATTCTATCAAATAATGGTTATTACAGATGATGACAGGATGGTGCAGATTCAACAAAACATATTTGTACTAAAAGTGGTGGAATTTTTGGAGTAATTAATTTTCTGGCAGGCTAATTTAATGTGAGTCAATAGAGCCAGAGAAAAGCTGCTTGAAGATATTAATAATGAATTTTAGTTTTAAAACGGATGCTGAAGATACCTAGCCTTAACTTTACCTGATCAGTACTTTAAACAAATATTGATAATGAAACAGCTCTCAATCACAACAGTTCATTGAAGAACAGCTTCAATTACTGTACTGGTTCTATTAAGTATATCAATAAAAATTGTTTCTTTATTTAAAATTTACTTCCCACGAAAAAAGTTTTTTTGCTGCAAAGTAGCTGAAAAGTTAATAATTGTGCATGTTTTACTTACTTGGAAGATGACTAGCATGCTTTTCTGCCAATGAATCAAGATAAGCATTTATTTCTTCAACAGTAAATTTCTTCCCTTCACCACAACGATCTTTCAAAATATAGTAAGCCACTTCTGCAAAATCTCCTGCCTGATTCCCAGCATCCTTGGGTGCTCTGCAACAAACCAAGGTATAACTTTAGTAGTCTGTAATAAAATGCAGGTTCTTTTAAATAGATGGCATACAGTTAAATAAATAATCCTAAAACCGTTAGGAATTTAATTTTAGGTTAGCTGCCAAGTTGTCAATATGTGTTTACTTCTAAATTATATTTAAGGCAAGGGAAAAAAGGGCAGTAACCTATAGAAGTGTTAGGATCAGCCGGAGTTAATGTTCCAGAACATATACATATACATACCAATTCCAAAATGGTTTAGAAAGAGGCATATCACACATCGGTCATACAGCAGATAACTTCTATAGTGATTTCATTGATAATAAAGCATTTTATAATCTTAAAACCAAGCATCAGCGTAAGAGAACATAAGTTTTAGAAAGTTAAAATGTTAAATTGAACCCTTTCGCCACATCCATTTCTACTAAGAAAACATAAAATTACGAGTATTTTAATGTGAATTAATTTTGTTTTGATAAGATATTCTTTACAAAAAGCTGCATATTATATGAAAAAATAGTCCCTGTAGACAGAATACTAATAGGTTTTTTTGTTTTTGTTTAGATAAATAAAGATAGTAAATTTCAGAAAAAGGTAAGCTGTATGGTTAAAAATATATTCAGATGAAACAAAAATTCGCAGATCAAGAATATGATATTAGTTTTTTGATTAAATCAAAATTTAACGGATGAAAGTGAAATGAAAGTTTTCATTATCATGACTTGTTGAGTGATGTCAAGGGTTGAATGATGTACGAGAGATAGGTGTGAACACGAAATGATAAAGAATGTTTTTAAGAATGAAAGTAAAAACTAGGAGAATTATTTTTGCTAAGAAACACAAGGTTTATCCTATCTCAACTAAATTGTAGTTAAGGATAAATAAATTTAAGGAGATTTGGTAATTTCATCATCCTGATGTGTAATTTTAGTTTAATAATAACTGCTACCAAAGTAGAAATACTCCAGTAGAGTAAAATATGTTAAAGGATAAGGAAAATTTTAAGGAATAAAATGATATCTAAATATTCACAGGGGCTTGAACACTTTAAAAGTATTTCATGATTATCTGATTTGAAACTTTAGGAATTTATACCGATTAAACAAGGCAATTTAAGACATAGGCTGTCCGAGAACTAAATAGTCAGAAAAATCAGGGCTATAATATATTAAAATTTCTGCTAGATTCAGTGGCAGCTCTAGATATAGTGACATTGTGATGTGTCACCATCTTCTAATCAATAATAAAAATAAATAAAAAATAATGCAGTGAAAGAAAAATAAATATTTATAAATATGGAATTCTCTACTCTATGATAACTTACGGCAATTAGGGAAAATATTGATCACAATATCTTGGCCACATCAGTGAACTGTTTTTCTGTCATGGAGAGAGTTGCCAGACATCATAAATTGCGCATGCATTCTAGTGTTTTTGTGGAAATATATAAGGAAGGAGGTCCAATTTGTTAGTGGCAAAAGGAGACAACATTATTCTGTCTCATGCTGCCCAATGCAGTGGGCAGACACGCAGGCTGTGGATCATTATGGAGTTTGTAAAAGTCAGTAGAGCACAACAGCAGCTGCCATTTTTCTAACATTCAACTAAAGCCTCTAGAACAGTGTTTCTCAACCTGTGGTTTGCAGACCACTGGTGATCCATGAAGATAGTTCAGATGGTCCACAGGCAGAATATCACAAATTTTGATACCATATTCGTACTGTATAAGGCTGTAAGCCCAACTTTTTAAAAGCCTTGAATATTTCAATGAATGGGCAAAAATGTGGCATTTCCAGGATGGTGATAGAACAGCATTGTTTCTACAATAGTCTATTCATTTCCGAATAGCATCAGAAAGAGCACCGTTTACCTATAGATTAAGTAACTGGCCATTTCCTAAGGGTTTTAAATAGGTATGAGGATACAAGGTATAGTTGGTGACATCAGTGGTGAAATAAACAAAAATAAAAGGTGTACAGTCTAGCATCTTTTATTTTATTTTTTGCATGTAGGTCTGTGGTATAGTGTAGCATCCAGCATATAGTGCATTTATTTGGTTTGGTAAATAATAAGAATATTATTAACATGTAATTATCTTTTAATAGTTCAATTCCAGATTCATATCTGCATTTTCGTAGGAATTCAAAACATGGTACAAGTCCCAGATGTTAATCTTTATATATATATATTTCTTCTGCCCATGTGTATGTCACTGAACTCCTCCTAAACGGCTGGACTGATTTTTATGAAATTTTGTGTGTGTGATTAAGTTGATTTGCGGATGGTTTAGATTCACAATCTGATTTGCAAAAGCCCACCCTACTCCCCACAGAAATCATCAACAAAGATAGCGGCATTTTACTGGCAAGCATTGGTAACAGTTGACATAGCAACTTAGCAACTGTTGCTATGTCAACATAAACAGCATCTCTGAAGCATGGCATAGCCCGGAAAAGCTATTAACAACTGTAAAAGTTGCCAGATATGCATAAGAGTATAAAACAGTTTTTAGATAATACACATATGTTTAAACAAAAACTGAAAAATTATTTTACTGGCAACTCCTACTCTATCCAAGAATGTCAGACGTTGCTTGAATAAGGTGATTTAGTTTGTACCTCTCATTTTGTGTATCAAATGACAAAAGGTTAATTAGATGACTAGGAAAACTTCCAGTGGAGCATGCACTCCATCACAGTTAAATTCAATTCAATGTGTAAATACCATTTAATTATATCTGAAAAACATTTATGAAACAAAATTATAAATTTTTAAGCATAATTTATAAGATATTTGCATTGTGTGCATCTCTCTAATGACTTATTGCATAACATATCTATGCAATGGAAGTCCCACATGGATCTTTCTTTACGAGGAATATAAGGAACAAAACTAGTTAATAATCAATAAAAGCAAGCAAGATGCACATCGCCATTAAAACCTAGTTCAAATCCTCTACTGACAAAAGGACAAGAGGAGGGATGGGAATGGGGACAAGGAATGGGAGGAATTCAGCTATGGCCTTTTGAAGGAAGCAATCACCTGCGGTGATTTGGGGTAACCATGGAAAACCCAAATCTTGATGCTCGGATGGGGATTCGAACCAGCGTCCTCCCGAATGCGAGGCCAAAACTTAACAACTCACCTAGCATGCTTGGTCCTCTGTTCAGATCAAACTGATAAACCTACAAGAATACCCACTCTTTGATAGCTGCCATTGATATCACACAAAACATTCCTTGTCATTCAGTCCAGCCATTCAAGGCAGACAAATCTGCTCTGACCAAGAATCCTTTACCCTTTACTCCAACAACCTGACACAAGCCCTTACATCCAATAGTTACCTCCAGAATTCATCTGACAACAGGTATCCCAAATAATAAACTGTCTACCACACCAAAACAGATCACCCAAAAACCAACTGTTATCCCATGTTTCGCATCCATTTCTCTCCTGGTCTGAAATCCCTTGAACCAGAATCTTTGTCATGGTTACAACTTTTCCAGCTCTTTTCCTTAAATATGATACATTCTCTCCACTATCCTCTCCAAAACACCCCACATCAACTTTCACAGGCCAACTATCTAAAAAAAAAAAATACTCATGCACAAATACAAACCATTTAATGCTCCTAAACAACCCAACAGCTCCTTCCCTTGTAAAAGACCTTCCAATAAGCAATAAGTATACACCCACTACAACCTATTGTAATCCTATTACAGGTGAAACCTACCCCATTATAGGCAATGCCAACTGTATAACATTCACTCTCATATACCAGCTCATCTGCCTGCATTACCAGAATTCGTACATTGGCCTCACTATGAATCAGTAATCCATCAGAATTAAAGGTCACAGACCAACAGTTTACTCCCAAAATCTATACCATCCTATTGTATCCTTGCAAGCTCTCACAACTCTCATGACCTCAATTACTGTTTCATTGTCAGAGCCATCACAGTAATTCCTGCAACCGCATCCCCATCTGAACTCAGAAGATGGGAATTGGCCAACCAACACATTCTGGATACCAGACACTCCCCACGCCTCAACCTCTGATAATACTATTCATCTTCCTCACCCTGCACTGCCATCACTTGAGGGATATAGTTAATTTACATATATATATTACTTAAAAATATTTATTTTTAATTTATCTTTCACTTATTTTTCACTTTATTACCACAGCTATTAATATGCTATCCCGAAAAATACCTGTGTATTCAGCTTCTATATATCCACTTTCTATTTTATTGTAATTAATTTTCTTCTACACTGATAATTTCTTTGCTCCTCCACCACCTTCATTCCAATTTTAATTGAAAAAACCATCATTAATGTCACTGTGTTAACCATTGGTGCCTGTGTGAGCTTAGCTATAATTTCATGAAGAAGGGCATAGCCCAAAATATTGTATGTTTTGTGAAATGTTTGTGAAATGCTTTTTCATTTTCACTTCTTCCCTCTTCCCTTGAACTTCAGTGAATGATGGGTTATCTTATATTTCCTTTACATATTTACTGCATATTTACAAACTGATTTACAAACTGCAGGAAAATGATCAAGAAAATGCTTTGGTCGATAACGATGAAGTTGTGTATGATAAATAACAAACAGATATCAATGAAACTTCACACATTTTTAGTACATCATCAGTTAATATATAGGATTGTTTTTATGTTGATATGTTACATATTTGTTGTTGATATAGAAATAAAATCATGAACTTGTCTTCTGTGCTGGTATCACACAAAAAACTAATGAACTTATTTCAAAACAAATACACATTAGGGTAGCTTATGTCACATTGGTAATAGCTTATGCTATGTTTCGATACAATGGTAGTGTATGAAACACAGCATCAAAAGAGATGGAAGTGAAAACAGAATTGCCACAGGATAGTGAACTGGACCATTATTCTACTGAATAATTATTTTGTTGGTTTACAGTCTGAAGATAGTTTGTTTGCTGATGCCATAATGTTATGAAATTATTCAGCGGAAGAAACTCTAACTATGCCTCATTGATGTCAAGGTTATTACAGGTGGGATTGGACTGAGGACAAGGAATGGAAAGGAATTTGGCCATGGCCTTTTGATGATAGCATCCCAGCATTCACCTGAAGTGATTTGGGAAAACCATGGAAAACCCAAATCTGGACACCTGGACAGGGATTCAAACTGGTGTCCTCCTGTATTCGAGGTCAGAGCGTTAACTGCTCACCCACATGCTTCCTCGGAACACAGAACATGAAGGAATTTGACAAGGATTTCTGGAGTAACCATCTCAGCATTTGCCTAGAGTGATTATGGGAAACCATGGACAGTCAAATCTGAATAGCCAGATGGGAATCTGAACCTGCATCATGAATATCAGGCCCAATCATTATTACTCATTTGCTAAATTCGGTGGGAGAAAATCAAAATCCTAGCACAAGCAAAGGGCTTTTTAGAAAAGAAAATTAGGGAATCTACTGAAATTTTTAATATCCCAAAAATTTGAACAGGGAAGGGGGCTGTGGACTAAGTTAGATATGGAAATGTGTGCTTGTTGATAAGTGCAATGTCTAACCAAATCAAGGACACTTTACTATGTAGTGCAAAACTCATTCATACCATTCTTTGCCAAAAAACGAAACAATCAATCCAAGTTTTCCTAAGAACAGAAAAGAGTGTATCAACAACATCTTTCAGCACATTCAACAGGTGTAAGAATCCCTGAAAAAAATTCTAGGTTGGGATTAAATATCAGCAAGCAGCAAAGGAAAAAAGACTGATGTAGCAGAAAAACCAAATGTATAAAACATAGACAAAAAGTTAAAATTGGAAAAGTGACCAAAGGTACATACATAGCTTACCAGAAATGAAAAGTATAAACTCTTGTTTTGAAAGATTCTGTTTGTGAAAGGAAAAAGTTGGTATGTGAGGAGAATGTCACAAGTAAATATGCTCCATCGCAATTAACATTAATTTTTAAAAAGTTTAATGCTTCTTTCCACACACAAATAAATAACTTTACATGAAAATTTACTTCTGAAATGTATATACTTAATATCATTCAAACATATACTGGTAGTAGTAATTTGATTAGCCTCTGTTAAAAATGTTTTAGCTTTGCCCTTAACAAACCTTTCAACTTGTCCTTTTTTGAATGAACAGGAAAAATATTTTAATGAAACATTGTAACTGTCTATGTTGCCTAGTTAAAGTATACCTAGCGAACTTGAATAGTTGCTTGTATTTAACATTAATTCTACACAGCTGTTTCCCTCCCTAAAAGATACACTAAAGATGCACATTTTCTGGAGTCTTTGCTGCATCAACCAAAACTAGTTTTATATGCAAAGTCTAAATGCACCTTTATTTGCTTCTTTTCCCCAGTGTTATATTTCATGCATATCACATATTTATCTTATTCATAATCAACTCTATTTTACATGCTTTATATTAGCTTGACCTTTATGTATGTATGTATGTATCCATGAAAAGGGATCTTGAAATTCAATTTTCACCCACTTCCAGATATCCAAGTTGTTTGAAATTTTGCATTCATATTAAGAACTGGTGTCAATACAATATTTTCATATCAACATCCTGCTATTCTCATTACTTTTACAGTAACAATAGAAAAGTAACAGAATCTTTCCATTCAATTTTCACTCACTTCCAGATTTCCGAATTGTTTGAAATTTTGTACACATATTACGAACTGGTGACAATACAATAATTGCATAGCTATGTCCTGATATTCTCATTACTTTTACAGTAACAACAGAAAACAGTTTGAATGGAAAGGAATATTTTAATTCAATGTTCATCCATTTCCTGACGTTTGAATTGTTTGAAAATTTGCACACTTATAAAGAACCAGTGAAAATACACTAATTTCATAGCTGTGTCCTGCTGTTCTCATTACTTTGACAGTAAAAATAGGAAAGTAATGGAAACTGTTAATTCAATTTCACCCATTTTCAGATGTCTGAATTGCTTAAGATTATGCACACCCGGTGACAAAATAATAATCTCATAGCAACATCATGCTATTCTCATTACGTTGAAAGTAACAGAATGTGTTAATTCAATTTCACCCACTTCCAGAAATTTGAATTGTCTGAAATTATGCATGCATATTAAGAACCAGTGACAATATAATAATTTTATAGCAACAGCTTGTTATTTTCATTACTTTGATAGTAACAATTGGAAAGTAATGAAATCTGTCAATTCAGTTTCACACACTTTAAAATATCTGAATTGTTGAAATTATGCACACATGTTAAGAACTGGTGACCATATATTAATCTCATAGTAACATCCTAAATTCTCATTACTTTGACAGTAACAGTAAGAAAGTAACATAATGTGTTAATTCAATTTCAGCCACTTCCAGAAATCCGAATTGTCTGAAATTATGCACACAAATTGAGAACCAGTGAAAATACAATAATTTCATAGCTGTATCCTGATGTAACAATAGGAAAGTAACGGAATCTATCAATTCAATTTCATCCATTTTCAGATATACGAATTGTCTGAAATTATGCACACACATTAAGAATCTGTGACAATATAATAATTTTATAGCAACATCTTGCTATTCTCATTACTTTGATAGTAACAATATGAAAGTAATTAAATCTGTCAATTCATTTTCAAACAATTCAGATATCTGAATTGTTTGAAATTATGCACACATTTTAGGAACTAATGACGATGTAATCATTTTATAGCTGTGTCCTGCTGTTCTCATTACTTTGACAGTAACAATACAAAAATGGTTGAATTAGATGGAAACTTGCAACTGAATTTTAACCCTCATCCAGATGTCCAAATTGTTTGAAGGTTTACATACCTATGTATTGAAAAGCGATGATAATTAAATAATTTCATACTCGTGTCCTGATATTCTCATTACTTTGGCAGTAACTATACAGAAGTGGCGGACTGTAATGAAATCTTGTAATTGAATTTCAACCCAATTCTAGATGTCCAAATTGTTCAAAAATTTTCACATGTATTGAGAACCAGTGACAATACAATAATTCATAGCTATGTCCTGGTATTCTCATTACAGCAACAATAGAAAAGCGGTTGAATGCAATGAAATATTTCATTTCAATGTTCAGTCACCTCCTTAATTTCAAATTGTTTGAAATTTTGGACACGTTTTAAGATCAGTGACAATATAATAATTGAAATTCCCATTGTCAACAAAAAGTTAAAAATAAAATTATAGTTTTAAAAAACTAAAATACATGCTTTTGTAGCAATGTGAACTAAAAGGTTAAAAATAATCTTTAAATATAAAAATTTTGCTCAAAAGTGCTAGGATGTCCCACAATTCAGTATAACTTTTTGAATAAGCTTAAAATAAGAATAAAGTCACTGATTAAAAAGTTAACTTTAATGTTAAAAAAAAAAAAAAAAAAAAAAAAAAAAAAAAAAATGTGGGGTGCTCTCCACATGTCCATAATGACTCAACCTTTACGCACACCAAGTGATAACAAATTTAAGAATACTGATATCTAGCATCCCTCACTTTTTTACATCAAAATTAACTTTTTAATCAGTGACTTTATTCTTATTTTAAGCTTAGTCAAAAAGTTGTAGTGAATTGTGGGACATCCTAGCACTGTTGGACAAAATTTTTATATTTAAAGATTATTTTTAACCTTTTAGTTCACATTGCTACAAAAGCGTGTTTTAGTTTTTTAAATTGACATTTATACATTAAAAAAATTATAATATTTATACATTTCACATTATAACTGAATAATAAAAAAAAATCCTAATTGTTTGTGACAGCTTGTAATTATGACTTTCATGAGACACAAATTTCCACAATAATAAATGGCCAGAATGAATGAAGATACCATTAACCTTGCAGAGAGATGATACTAATTAATGTAGCCTGTTGAGCTCATATGTTATCGAGTTGGTATAGGCTTCCACTTCATATTAAGTGTGGTTTATAGTCAAGAGAATGGATATCAGATGATTTCATTTTCCAATTATGCAGGATTTGATAGCTCAGTGATAGGAAAATGAAATTTGTGAAAATAAAATCGGTACTTTCAGATAAAGTTAGCAGAGTACAGTGTTTCGACTGCTAAAAGTTTATTAAAACTTTTAAGTTCAGAAACAAACAACAGCTTCCAGAATTTGTATGTAATCAATGAGGTATTCTGCAGCTACTAGCTATGCAGAAAGTGATTTCTCATTTAAGTTAACCTTTAATGATTTAAGGAGTCAGAATGTACAATGAAAAATCACTGTACATTCAGCAAGTAGATTACAAGTGTATCATTTAACAGTTGTTGCCACAATGTTTGGTATGGAATGTTAAAAGTGTAAATCAAAATAAAATATCTTTACATCTTTGTGATGTTACCTGAAATTTAATAACTTTTTGGCTTCATTTCCTTCCTTTGGTAGGCAAAGAATGCGTATATAAATCTTGGCAAGTGTATGTTCTTTTATTCCATAAGGACCTCTCTCTCTGTCCAACTGAGGCAGCAACAGTCGCAGTATAGGGTGGAAACTGATTTCCTGCAAAATAATTTAATACTGTTACAATTACATAATTTAACTATCCAACTATTTATACAAATAACAATTTTACTTACACTCCTTGAATCTTTTTGTTTAAGATCATTACCAAACTCTCTGAAAGAAGTGATATATTTTCTTAGTTTCTCGTATTTCTTGGCCTTGGGGCTCTTGTGTACAGTCTCACAAAGCATACAAAACTCAATAAATGGAATCTTTGCTGCTATACTACCAACCATTTCTTCTGATGGCCTTTGGGCTACAGTTTATTAAAATTCTGAAATAAGAAGAAAATTTCTAACATCAAGAATCAGAAAGAAAACATTTCTTGTAAAAATATTTTAAAGATAGTGCATGAATCAATTTGACAATGGTGCATTAAGTGATTAACATCAAACTAGCAAATAAATGAAGTAATTAAGTAGAAACACTCGCACTTTAATTTACTTAGAGATTGGGGTTGTTTTCTTGCTGATAACCAGCCACCAAAACACAAAAGAACCTAAATGGGTTCTTACAATTGCCTTTAGATCAACTGGAACAATGTCCCTAAGCAAGGTTGATCCTGCAGAATTACAGTTCTTTAGGGACTGAAAGCAAGATACAATTACCATTTATTATGATACTGCCTGTTTACCATGATGTGGACTAGGTGCTGTTCTTTGGGGTATAGAGAGATAGGCATATACTGTTGGATGAAGCAAGTACAAAAAACCTAACCAGTTGCAGTTCAGAGTGGGAGAAGATAAAGGAAGAGAAGTGCTGGCAAGACAGAAGATTATGGAAGGGGCTTGTCCATTATCACACCCGGTCAACTGTAATGGAAAATGCTGACACTGATAACAGATTAACCACATATTGATCATATCAAAGGATCACTGAAAGCTCATGTGAGAATTTTTAGAATGAATGGAAACTGAAGTATGGAGCGATAGATTAACATCTCTGTCTGAGAAATACTGAATGTCTAATTACTTACTGTGCTGCCTGGCCTACTGACTTGCTATAGATTATCCCCATCCATTGAGGTAGTGCCTGGTAACATACCCCCATCAACCATGTCTAAGTGATCGAGGCTACCAATTATTTTGAGTCTGGTCATTCAAAAGTTACCTATGATTAGGATATTTTGGCATCCAGTGCTACAAGATGAGAATCTAATTCTTTTTTTGGAACCATGAAAACAAAAATCATCAAAGTAAAGATAAAGGAACAGTTGATTGTTGTAACCAAAAATTGATTGTTATTAGAAACATAAGCTTGTTTTTCCTCATTCTTAGCTAGGTGTTTTTAACATCTTATTTATATATCTGCTTTCTTCATCATCATTCATGTGTGATGATTAGTCCAATGTGGAATGCTCCAACTAAAAATGTGTTGTTTCCACTTTCTGGTAGCTCTTGTAACAGGTTAATGGCATTTCCCCATTACTTTGGAAGATAATTTGAGAAGTTTTAAATATTGGCGGTTTGCGTGGTTGTCTAGTGACATCAGCATCCGCCAAGTCCGTGGGTTTAGGGAGGTAGAACCCAGTTTTAAAGCATGGGTTGAAACTGGTCGTCGTCTAGTGACGTCAGCATCTGCCGGGTCCGTGAACTCGGGGGTGTAAACCCCAAATTCTGAAGCATGGTGCGCTTGGGAGAAAGATGCACCTAGGCTTCTGGGCGGGCAGTCTGCCGTTGGCCGTGGGGTAGGTGAGTCCGTCGTGAAAGTGAACAGTCAGTCGAGTCGACGAGAATGCGTGTTCATTATGATAAAGAATTAATTTTGGAGAAGGTGATTTCTTTGGTGATATGAAGGAACTTTATTAATGAAGAAAGTATTTGCAGAATTTTATATGAATTGTTTCGTGGTGAGCCATAGGCATGTTCTGAGAACTAGTAAGGGTGTTGTCTGAATGAAAAGAGTGCGTGTTATTCAGTCTAAATTTATCGGAGGCATTACCTGTAATCTTAAAGGATCGAAGTACCGATAGCGAACTTTCATAAAGGTTGGGAGTTGGAGCGAGACTATCTTATTAACTATTAAATGCATGTGTTTCAAATAAGAAGGTGCATTTTTATTTCATTTACCGACTTATCATCGGTTGGCGGCCGTCAGAGAAAGAACCAGAATCGAGTGAGTGCGCGGAAGCTTTAAAGGTTCACAGTAAGTATTGTAACCGAACCTCCAGCATAACCGCGACACACTTTCTTCGGTTTTCTTTCCCAAAAATTTATAAGGGACCCATTCATAGTTTATTCTGCAACAATTAGGGTGTCAAATGTATTCCTCAATTTGTCAGTTAAATTGAATATCTACCATTCACTGCTGATATTTTCATTTTATTCAGCAAAGTTTATTCTGCAACAAAACTTATGAATCTCTTCTCTGCCACCTCAATTCATGTTGTAAAATATTTAATAATGTCTAACATTCTAACCCATATAGCAGCATTGGGATCACCACTACTTTATAGAATTACAGAAAGGTTTCTTTCCTTACTTTCATCCCCACTGCCATTCTTTTCCAGAGCATGCCACAACTTTTATTTTGCTTTCTGATATTAAATACTGCATGTATGGCTATTAAGTTTAAACAATTCAAGTCTCTTTGCAAGGTATCTCTGTCTATAGCTAAAATTGCCTGGTCATTAGCAAAAAGAAATATACTAGAAAGAGTTGGTGAAAAATGACACTCCTGTCTTCTACCTTGAATTATTTTTATACCAGCTACATTGTTTGTTGCCACTTTTTATTGTAAAGCAATGTTTTCTTTTAAAGGCTTTTTTACAACTCCTGTAATATCATATGGAAAACCTCTCTCTATCATGATATTCCAGAGCATATTCCTACTGACTTTATCAAATTTATTTACATGGTCAGTGAAAGCTATTCAAAAAACTGTAGAGCAGTGAAATTAAAATCAGAACAAGATCATCCTTTTCCAAACACATGTTGGGTTCATCGATAAAGCCCCCCACTACAACTCATACCCAGTTATGTAATATATTTGCGTAAATTTTGTAGCATATGTTAAGCATGCTTATTTTGCTGCAATTTTCACAGGAGTTTCTGGCACTTCTTTCCTGTTTTCAGGTATACTACCCATACTTCAACATTGGTTAAATAATTTTAAGATTCCCTGATGTGAGGACGGCAGACCACACCTTTAATTATCTAGGTTTATTTTATTCATTCCAAAGAGCTTTTATTTTTAAAACTAGTAAGTGCCATGTGACTTTCCCGAGTGGATTTTGAGTCAATATTTTCATAATTTTCAGCAAATCATATTTTCTTTTCAGATTGCTCTATCCTCAAATTCTTATACTACTATTCTCACTTTATTATATTTATCAGGTCTCTCTTTACCTTATCTTTTTTTGTTTTATTGAAATCTATTATTGCATTATACATCTTATCTTCTCTACCATGTACATCATGCTCCAAATCAGTGAAGTACTTATCCTATTGTTGTATTCCAATTTTCCTTATCTCTCTTTTTATTAACACCTTTCTTATGTTATACTCCATTCTGTTATCTAGTTTCAAATAGCTAGACAACAAAGATATGACTCTGTTTATACTTTTCATCATTTTTTAAACTCTTCATTCCATAGACTGACAGCATTCCTTTTTATATTTCACTTTGTGTTTGCCTAGAACTTCTTTAGCAATTTTTTTCTTAATCGCTATTAAATTTTCTGATTTGTAGTTAATATCAGAATTTATTTCTGCATCTTCTGTTTATCAAGGCTCTTAACTATGTTCTCTAAGTAAACGAAACTAACATCTTTCTTCAATCTGTTTATTTGCCATTCAGAATTTTCTCAGTTCTGATAAAATTATGGATTTTGCCAAGAATAACAAATGGCTAGTCACTGTGTAGTGAAGCAGTTACTCCACAAACTTAAAACCTGACCAGTATCAGTTGATACAGGAAATTTTAATAATGAATTAAATATATATATATAATAAAATGAACACTTTTGTAGTTTAATAACACAGAAATTTCTGATTTATTAGTTAAACTACATACATGAAACAACTTAACACAATAGTTTTCTTGCACATTTTATATTTCTATGTAAACAAATTTATGACTCATGTTTTGAAACAGATTATATATATTTCTATATAATCCAGTTTTACATGTAGTGGAGTAATTTTGACAGTTAAAAGTCCACATTTGTGTTGTAAACAGTAGATTGATTAGATTTGAAGAATTTTTCTCAATGTGATGATTACTGTTACCTGTAAAATTTTTGCACTGGTACCAGATAATAGGGATAGTATGGTTTCATAAATGTTAAAAACAACTGGGTAATTCTATACAGATTATAGAAACTCATCACAATGAAAGGAATGAGTGGATGAATCCAGTTTGTGGAAGTAAAAAAACCTCTTTTCACTAGAACCTGTTAACAAGTATTTTAATGATGGAAACATTAAGGAATATGAAATTCCATAAAGTGTTCCCCGTTGACATCCAAAAACAATTTTCACTGGATAGCATCTTCTGTCATCATATTATGAAGAATGCAGCTGTCAAATGACATATTGAAAGATAAATCTACTAATCTCGATTTTATGCACATAAATATAGTTTGAAATTAATCCACTTGCTTGACTCCATCCTATAAATGATCTCTCTCTTTCAAAATGCTAGTCAGCAGAGAGGTTAAACCATCCTCCCATCTCCTCCCTTCCTCCTGTCAAAATTGTGAATATTGCACCTGATTCTGCTCTTATCTGTTCTGTCCGGCTCAAGAATTACTAATTTTGATGCCCTTATTTAATAACAACTATTGGTTCTGAAAGTAGACAGTTGGTCTAGATCTGGGCCCAAAACATTTTATTATGTTGACCTCTTCATTAGGAGCTTTGTCAGTTTATCAACCCCCAGATTAAGTATTTAATAAAAACATTAAATCATTTCTAATGCTAATGGTAAGGAGACTACCATAACATCTCAAAAAAAAATTTTTATTCCCAAATCTTATAAAAACCACTCAATAACAGTTAGAGAAAAAGGAAATATTTTCCACTGTTATTTTAATCAAAAAATATAATAACAAAATTATATATTGATGGAATATAATTTCAAATAAAGGTCTGCCCAATAGAATAGATGGTTCTTGCACCATTTTAACTTATCACATAGTGACGAATCCACCTTCCTAAGAAATTCTTCAGATGAGTCTCTGCAAACTATCACCTCTTGATAACCTTACCTCAGAGTGGAAAAGTAATTGATTGAAAGTTTCATAATTTTCTTCACAAAACGTTATAAACAGATGGGAATTGAGAGGGTGAGTTTTAATTTTATTTATTGATCTTATTGTTATAGGAATATTCCTATTTTTCCCTAGACAGATGAATTGATACTCTTTAGTATTAACCGACCCCCTTTCAACCACCGTGTATTAATGGACCCCTGGAGAACTATTATTGACCCTCAGGGGTCGATATTGACCACTTTGAGGACCCTTGGTCTGGATCATTTCTTGTAGACCATGGCCAACTGTAAGTCCTTCCCAACATCTTGTCTCATTATTAGCATTAATGTCCTGGGTATACAGTATCTCTAATGAAGGCCCCAAAATAAAAGGTGACGTATTAATTTTCTTCTAGCAAGCACAGTAACACCAGAATAATTTCCCATAACAAACTGTCTGTGGAGCTCAGTTACAAAATTAACTAGCTTGTAACTTAAAACAAATCTATAAAATTCACTAAATAAATAAAAGGGCTATGTACCCCTGGCAGTAGTATGTCTGACTATGGCACAATGACTGAGGTTCAATCCCTGACAAAGGCTAGATTGGTGCACTTCCCTGGTGGGAGGCCATACAAGTTTTTATACAGCTGATAACCACTAGCCTTTATGGGAAAGATATGTACAGCAGCGTTAAAAAGCTGGGATCACTGCATGTGAAGAAGGCCAAGCTTCTGAGTTTACTTGCCTTCCTTGTAAGGCATCAGGGCCAGGAAGTTGTACCTCAATTCGCTGAACTTAAACATAACATCAAGTCAGTGACCAGGATTCTTCATCGAGCCAGTCAAGCATTGGTTCGCGAGAGGATTCATTTAATATGGAAGGATCTGAACTGTAAAGCTAAGGCATTTCTGAGCTGCTGCTGGCCAGGAAACTCTCTCCAAAAATTTGGGGATGGGTGAATTGTTGCAGACAATTCTTTGTCGCAATGGAAATCCACTGCAAAACAACCAGGGAAATTTGGCCAGTCCTCAATCACAGCACGCATTTTTTTCCTGGTTTTACACCTCATTGATGTAAAGCCCATTAGAGGTGGAAAAGAACTGGGTGCAAGGAACAGGAAAGAATTCAGCCATGGAATTCTGAAGGAACCACCATGGAATTTGCCTGAAGTTATTTGGAGAAACCATGAAAAACACAAATCTTAATAATCTATAAGAGATTCAAACACGTTTCCTCCCAAATACAAGGCCAGGGCAGTGCCACTCACCCATCACACTCCATGCCATGGCAGGCAAGCAAACCTGTGTGATTAAAGAAACAGTCATCAATTTGACCAGGACAGAAACAGATAATACTGCAGTAGCTATGCTCTCACGGGGTTTACATTTTTCATCTACCCTGAGATTTGTTCTGCACATGGATATCATCAGTTGAGTTCAACAGGCCATTTGAAGATTACCAGTGGACACTGCAGAAGAAATCAGATGAGATACTTGTCACATTCTCTGCAAGGCCAAGCCTGGCATGAAGAACAAAGTTTACATGAGGCTGAACGATTATCCACCAACATCAATAGGTTACTGCAATTATGAAAGCTTCAATGTTTCCACAGCACACCATCAAATGACTTCAGACCCAGGAAACTGGCTATATGGGCTGTGAAAAATAGACATTGACAAAGTTCCATTATGACACATAGTGAATGCCATTTGGTCACCAATGTACTTGTTAGCTAAATATAATTCAGTAGCCAGCAGTCCACTAGTGGGAAGATGGGCTCACCAAGTGTGGAATTCAACAGAAAACGTTGGCATGCTGAAAGAGATATGACTAGCACCAAATGACATCATGATCAGTTTTGATGCAATGGTCCCTCTGCATGATGCACCAGAATTCATCAGACAGCATTTTGAAATATTGATGGTGGAACTTTTCCATTACATGCTGACTTCAACTTAATTTCTCTTTGAAGGCATTTATTTTGTCATAGATTTGCCACTGTCTCCAATTGTCACCAATATGTCCATGGAAAATTTCGATGGCATGGCACTGAAAAGTGAGGAGTTGTAACCAACTTCCTTTTACAGATACATGGATGACACTTTCACCATGTGGCCAAAGAAAAGAGAAAAAATAGATTATTTCATCAAACATCTAAATGGAATACATGAAAGTATTTAATTTATGATGCAGGTTGAGCAAGAAGTTGCTTGCTGTTTGTAGATGTGTTGATCATGAGAAACACAGATTGCATGCTAGCATACAGTGTGTAGGGCACCAACTTACACTATACATCAGTGCACACAACCACCATCATCATGCTCGGCACAACTCAGTGTTATTGCCCCCAGTGTACAAGTCTAAAGCCAACTGCGATTCAAGCTGTGGCAGAGTTAAACCACTTGCGACGTACATTCCACATTAACGGATACAGTGAAGCTCAGATCAACAGGGCCTTTCACACAAAAGACAAGAGGAAAGGAAGACTGCTACAGGTTGAACAGCAGGTCATTTTACCTTTTCCTGGAGCAACTTCAGTAAAAATCTTCAGAATGTTAGGCAAGGCCAGTGTCAAGGCTTTCTTCTATCTACAAAGGAAGATAAAGAATTTAATATGCAATGCAAAGGCTGGTTTGGGTTTCAGACAGCCTGGTACTTATTCCATCCCTTGCAAGTGTGAGTAGCAGTATATTGGGCAGATGGTACACTCCATTTTTTGGCATTGTATGGAGCATATGAGATGCAAGTAATGGGACAAGTAATGAAGCCTTCTGGGGCATTGCACAGCATATAGAAGACACACGGTTTTGACTTCAAAGTGACACAAATGTTAGCTTGTGCAAATGGAAGCTGGGGCAGTGTGATCAAGGAGGTTATTAAGATTCGTCTTGCAGAAGGCATAGTAAATAGTTATACTAGCTATCAATGTAACACATCTTGGAACTCTGTTCTTAACCAACTATTACTAACCAGACAGAGCTATTGAGAATGAATTCCAAAAAATAACTGATCCCCTCCTCTGTGTGTATTGCTGCCATGCACCTCCCCCCCCCCCCACCCCCACTCCTCTGCCCATATCTTCCCCCATGCTGCTGGTCCAATCATCTTGGCATGGAGATGCTCTCAGTGCACTATGTCATCAGCAAAAACCACTGACTACCATAGGCTATATAAGAACATGACACTTCACCAGAAGATGAAGTAGGTAAGCAGCTTTGAAATGTCGCATCATACTGACGAGCTCGCACAGTGGGAGACCTGAAAACTTTTTATACATATTAGGATTTTTTTGATTATGGCTTAGCACTTGATCAACATCGAGATCATTAGAAGCTAGAAAGCATGGGAGACAAGGAATGGGAAGGAATTCAGCCATGGCCTTTTGTAGAAAGCATCCTGGCATTCGCAAGGAGTGATTTGGGGAAAACATATGTAATGGCTAAACGTTCACTGGGGTTATGCGTAAACGCTTCAGTCAGAAACTTTAACCATGCTGTGTAGCCTTAAGATTTAGGTTGTTCTTGCTGCTATTTGGTCGCCGGCAGATTGGATAACCTCAATCAGGAAAGGTATGTTGAAATCAAAGTCACTGCTGCATTTGAAAAAAACAAAATCATGACTACATTCACCAATAAAATTTATTAATTCGAAGAACAAATCCTTCAGGCATCAAAATTCTTCACCTAATTAATAGATTGCAAGTACTGTTAAATGATTCAAGTCTGACCAACCCTCAGAACTCCTAAGTGTTTCCAGTTGCATGAAACTTGCAAGTATTCAAACGTGCGCTCAAAAAATCCAAGATGTCTGCTGAACCCACTCTATCATATTATCGTTTGCTGCCTGCCAGCTACATTTCTGCACCAAACACTTGCCCAGCCTACAACGTGACTGCTCAACTAACATTTACTGAGTGGCCCTGAGGCTTCTCAGACCACCCCTACTTATAGCCGATCCATAATAACCCAGAAGTGTTTCTATTCTCATGACATCATCAAAAACTTCAGGGTATTCAAAATATTCCAAATGATTTGAAATTTTTACAGTGGGTAGCATGCCTCTTAAATGTTAAAATGTATCCTAATGAAAATTGTTGTATCTAGCATCATTCTTCACAATTCCAAAAATGTGTATAATTCCAAAAGTTTTTGAGCTATGAAGCTGAAATAACCTTTAAATTGATTCAATTTTGCTCCTCTTTCATTTGATTCCAAGATCCACTCTGTTACTATTTTTAAACTGGGTGAACGAAAAATGTGAATTCAAACTGCAGATATTTTCTGAAGTATTTAAGTTGTAATCAGTTAGCATACCTCATGACAGAAAAGTTATTTTAAGTGTGCTATTGTTTCTATGAATGTAACTGTAATAACATTCAAACAAACCCATGTGTACAAAATTTATAATCAGAAAACAATTTACAGGATACATTGAATCACAGAAGCATGGGCGCCGGCAGGATTACTTTAAGGGGGGTGCATCTGTTTCTTTTTATATACGTTATGTATAACACTTATTAACTAAGGATGCGGAATTTACTGACAAGGTGTTGAACAAATTTGGACAACAACCTAGGCGTCTTAAGTTACTATTCAAACAGTGAATTTAATAATAAATTTTTTATTTCTTAATCTTTTTTGTGTATTTTCTTTCATATCAGGGGGGTGCAAGTGCACCCCCTTGCACCCCCATCCCGGCGCCCATGCACAGAAGATACCTTAATGAGCAGCAAAATATATCCAAAATAAATAAAAATCACAGCAAAAGTTGTATTGGCATTATTTATCAAATAATTTGTAGCTTAACAAGCAACTCCAGAAGAAATTTCCTACAACAATATGTAGCATTTACTAAATATTTCAGCCTTTTTTATATTCAACAAAAATTTACTCTATCCTCACCCATAAGTTTTGAATGCGTCCCCCTCAATTTTATTACGGAAAGTTCTGGACGTATCATTCAGGAAAGCCAAAATGTCCTGAATGCACCACTGACTTTGCTTTTTACAGACATTATTTCCTTTTTAAGTTGTGTAAGTTCCTCACACAGCTAGTGGCTGTCATAATCTTCCACTCTCTCTTATTAATAACCTATTCAGTGCACTCAGTTCCTTGTTATAATATGTAAATTCCTGGATTTCTTTATTTTTGTCTTGCAATAAGCATTTTTTCCTCTTTCTTATTATCTTTCCACACTGTCTCCAGTTCCATAACACTGCATTAGTGCCTCCCCCCACCCCTCTTTTTTCACACACTGAACTCTTACATGAAATCCTTGAACTGTGCTTTCTTAAAACAATATTCTCTTGTCTCCTTTCTATCTAGCCATTGAAATTCTGAGCCCTCACTTCATGATTGTTTGTTCCCTATGTAGCCTGAGACTCATCAAATCAAATTTTGTTATGAAGAAATCCATCATATTTTGCCCCCTTGTGCTTTGCTCTTTTATTTATGTAAAGCCTCTATCCATGATTAAGGTGCTGATCCTTTGAAATGTTAGTACTATTTCATGACCAGTCCATTAACAGAATATTTCATTTCCTATCAATTATAACCATCCTAGTTCTTTATTTGAACTCCTTACGTACAATTTAGCTTCCCTCCAAGAGCATCCTCTTGCTCTTCAGTGAAAGCATTAGGGACAATGAATCAGAAACAGGAGGGTCTAATTCGGAGAACGAGCTTAACAACACAATTAGAAATGACGATAGTAAAAAATTTGATATTCATCCTGAGAAAATCATGAAGGATATAAGAAAGCTGAAAAAAAATAAAGGGGCTGGTGAAGATAATATTACTACAGATATCTTAAAGATAGCCGGATGTGACATTGTACCTTATCATGAAATATTATTTAAATTTAGTCTAGACACTTGCTGCTTACCACAGGACTGGAAAAGTGCAATAGTAGTACCAGTACATAAAGGAGGGGTGAGAAATAGAGTTGAGAATTACAGGCCAGTCAGTTTGACATCAGTGGTAGGTAAATTAATGGAAAGATTGATATGCAACCACATCAGAAATATATGTGAGGAATGTAACTGGTTTTCAAGCAGGCAACATGGTTTCAGGCAAGGATATTCATGTGAATCTCAGTTGGTGGGATATATTCAAGATATTTCAGATGAAATGGACAAGGGAGGCCAAATTGATAGTGTAGCCACTGTCTAAGGCGTTTGACAGAGTAAGCCATAAAATGGTAGTAAATAAGGTAAAAACCATTGGAGTGGATGAGAAAGTGATTTGCTGGGTAGAATAATTTTTAAAAGGTAGAAAACAGAAAGTTAGGGTAGGAAATGTAGTATCAAAAGAAGTGGAAGTAAAAATGGGTGTGCCACAGGGTAGCGTATTGGGACCATTGCTATTCATTATTCTAATGAATAATTGTGTTGATTGTTTACTATCTGAAATTAGATTGTTTGCAGATGACATAATGCTGTATAAAAGAATCAAAACGATAGAGGATTGTAAACAGTTGCAGGGTGATCTGGACAGGATATCTAATTGGGTTGGTAAACATGGAATGAAGATAAATGCAAAGAACAGTCAGCTTATTACATACACAAATAAAAAACAAAAGGTTAATTATGAATATAAGGTGGGGAAAAAATTGCTTGCTGAAGGCTTGAAATGTAAATATCTTGGCAATACTTTTGATAACAAGCTTAACTGGGCAGGACACATAGGACAGGTGGTAGGAAAAGGTTTCAAAGTTCTGCACTTGTTGGAGAGTGATGAGGGGATATACGAGAGAAGTCAAGGAACTGGGTTACAAAACTTTGGTCAGACCATTGCTCGAATATGGTAGTGTAGTATGGGACCCTCATTTTATGTATCAAATACAGGAGATGGAGAGGGTGCAAAGAAGGGCTGCTAGATTTGTTTCTGGAAATTATCGCAGAATTCAATCAGTGACGGATATGATAAAGGAGCTGAAATGGGATTCATTGCAAGACAGGAGGAGGTTGAAGAGGGTCATGGGGGTGTACAGGGCATATACTGGCGATGAGGCATGGAAAGATATTGCAATAAGTATGAAAAGTAGTGCATGGAAGGGAAAAGATGACCATGACCACAAGCTGGCACTCGATTTCAGGCACAAGGGTGTAGGAAGGTTCTCTTTTTTAGGTAAGGGTGTCAGGGATTGGAATGAGTTACCAACAGAAATGATGAATAATTTACCGAAAACTTTGAAAGAATTTAAAGATAAAATTTGTAGAGGGCAAATGTAGGTAGGTGCAGGATAGGGGGAAGATGGGTGTGTAGGGAAATTGCCACTGGAGCCTGTGATCCATTGCAATTAAATTAAATTAAATCATTCTTCCATTAAGTAAGAAGAAATTCAACATCTGCATCTGTTACCCACTACAGATCTGTATCCAGTACAGTTGTAGGCTCTTATCTAAAATACAGTAATGAAACTATACTTTTCCAACATCTTTACATAATGGAAAGATACTTTATGTCCTGAATCAGAAGCATATTTGCCCATCACAAACTTTTTCAGCTAGGCATATGTAATTTGTACTTAGCCATCATTCCCTAAGGACCATATAGTTTGTATGGAACATGTTTCTACTACTTTCTGAATAATAATAATAATAAATCTGCAGCCTATAGTCTGATGTCAAGAAAAGGAGAATGTGTGTCACACTATACTGGGAAAGCCTTCAGTCTATAAAGTAAGTGTTGCTGTACCACAGATGAATTTATTTTAGGATTTTCTGATGAACTTTATTCAGGATGCTTCTAGCTATGCTGACAACAAACTGTGTTACTGAAATTTGGAATAACTATTTCATTTATTGACAATTTTAAATTATGTGCTTTCCCATTTGTTCCTTACAGCTGCACGGCAAAATACAATTTGAAATCGAAAAATCTCTTTAAAGAAAATTTTAAGCCTAGACATATCACACCTCAAATTATACATAATTTTAAGCTTTATTAGTGAACAAACAGATGTCAATCATTTTGTAGGATGGCACACAGCACAGCTGACCCAGAGAGTTGTGCATGCAATATGTCAGCTGATTCGCACTGAGTATGTTAAGCAAGGAAGAATCAAACACTAACCCATGAAGAAATGGAATTTTAACTATAAATCTCTCTACATAGAAATTTTTAAATTTTTCTCTTCAGTGCAATTATATTCACACACAATTTTTTCTGTACTAAACAATGCTTTATCTCATTTCATTTAAATGTAGGTGCCTTTAACTGTCCACCTGACGCCGACATAATTGTCGCCGAAGAGTTAATAAATAATGTAAATAATATTACTCATCATTTTCAGAATCAGGCTAAAATGTTAGAAAATGATTTCAATCTGACTTATAATGAGTGGAGTAATTACATTCACATTACTGGTGGCAGGGATACAGTAGCTTCTCAAGTTATTCTCACCTGTTCTCAGATCATCATTTAGAGTAACTGGTTAATGAACCAACATGGTGTTATAATGGTAACAAAAATATTTTAGATCTTGTAGTTACCAATAGGTCATAATTACTCACCGACCACAGGAATAAGTGATCACATAGCAGTAATTGCTAATGTCAAATCAATAACTGAGCGAAAAAGGCTACGGGAAGGATAAGATAAGGACTCAAAGGAGTGTTTTAGAACTTACCTGAGGAATGATTCCCATATATTCAGGTTAACAAGAGGCACCACTGAAGAGATGTAACATTGATTTACATGTACAGTCAGGAAAGGTATGGTCATACGTATATCAAAATGGACAATGAAGGAGAGGAATGATCCACCGTGGTATTGCGTGAAGTCAAAAGATTACTCAAAAAGCAAAGCTCAAGAAGGATGGGTTGTCATAGTGACTAATAAATGAGTTCAGAGGATATGTTAAAAATGCAATACATGAGGCCTTTAATGATTTCCATTGCAACTCTCCTTCCAAGAGTCTCACTGAAAACCCAAAGAATTGTCGTATGTACAAACAGTTAGTTGTTGCAACAACAATATACCAGTACAAATTGATGACAGATTTTAGGTTAACAAAAGCCACATGCAGGTAACTCTAATTTTCAAGAAAGGAGATTGAAGAGATTCTAGGAATTATCAACACATTTCTATAACATTTGTTTGTGGTAGAGATGTGGAGCATATAATTTGCTCGAAGATTAGGGATTTTCTAGATGAAAACAATTTGTTTACACCAAACCAACACTGATTTCAGACATAAAGATCTTGTGGAACACAGATAGCTCTATTTACACCAGATGTAATGAAAGTTATTAATGCATATTCAGCAGTTGATGCATTTTTTTTAAAGAGGGGGGGGGGGGGGGGGTGAGGCATTCAGATAGCCTTAAACTCCGTGTCACACAACTGCTGTTTAGTAAAGATTTGAGCATGCAGTATATCAGATCAGCTTTTTAATGGATAAGAGATTTTTTAATTGGTTGGTAACAGTATGTTGTCGTTGATGGAGAAGCCTTCTCTAATCTAGATGTTATGTCATATGTATCTCAAGGAACTATATGTAATAGGACCATTTCTTTTCTAAGTTTTATAAATATTTCAGAGTCAACATGAATAGCAGTTTGAAATTGTTCATAGATGATGTGGCCACCTATAGTGAAGCAAGTAATTTGGATGATTGCTTAGAAATTCAGAGCTATCTGGATATTATTTCTGCATTTTGCAACAAATGATGTTATGGATAATTAGTATTTCAGAACTGATAAAGGGGAATTCAAAGCCTGTAATATTTAAAATTGGTAATATAAAAATAATCTTAATAATAAAGGATTTTCCAATTCAAAATTAAACCAATATTTGAATAATTTGTCAAAAACAAAAGAAGTTAGAAATAACCACATTCATTTTCATTAGTAGTACTCATGAAGGCAATCATTTTTAGGTATGATTTACATAGCATGAAAAGTTTACTAAAGGAGACAGAGACATTTAAAAGTGTTTGGCATGGAGTGAGCCAACAATCAAAAACACCTTGTAGAGGTCAGTCTATTGGAAGACACAGGTGAAGTCAGTTATTGATGTGATCAGGAGTTAGAGGTGTAAATTTGTAATCATGTAGCTGTGAAACTTATCAATTTGAGCCTCAGACACGGTTTGCAGACTCTAAACATATTTCGATAAAGTGGAACTTAAAAATTTCGGAATAACTTAAAACATTCATTAATAGAAACTTTTGCTAACAATGTGCTGACTAGTTAAATATTTAAAGTGAACAGTTCTTGTAAGCTCACTCTACATGGAGCTGTAATTCAATTCAAGGTTATCAGTGTGGGTGCCTTGAAGAACAACTTGCATTCTAATTTGTTTCAAAGTTGAATCTAATATTCAACCATTACTAAAAAAAAAAGTGATCTCATACGAGCCTAACTTCAGAACTTTAAAAGAATATATTGCTTAATTATCAACAGTTACTTTTCATTTCTATGTTAAACCCTACCGTTATCCGTTGCAGTTAATTTAACAGTTTGGGGACTGATTTAATGAACCTAGCAGAAATTTTTATATAAGTATCAGATTAATGAATATTTTCAGCCATGGTCTCAGCTTATGTAAGAATGTTGCATACCCCAAGCAAGACTTTTACAGAACAATGGCAACTTACATTAAAATGTAAAAAGTGCAAGGCCCTGTGCATAATTAAAAAATGAATCCATTTGTTTAGAAACACAAAGTACACATTTCAGTTATTGATATGGTTGATTCCATGAAATATTTGGGTGTTACAATACAAACAAACATGAAATGGGACTAGCACAATATTTCTGTAAAAGGAAGAGGTAATTCTAGTCTGTGAGTCATAGGTCGAATCTTGAAAAGTAATCAAAGGAGATAGCATATAAAACTCTTGTGTGTCCACATTTGGACTACCATTGTGCCATTTGGGATCCATTTTGTAGGTGGCTGATTGACAGAATAGAGAAGGTAAAGTGAAGAACCACTCGATTCGTGATTGCTTTCCACAGTCCTTATGAAAATGTCACAGAATTGATTTGTAGATTGGACTGGCATACTTTGGTCAACAGGAGACGTAGTTTTCATTTGAACTTATTGGTAACCACGTGTATACCCACTTTAATTTATGAGTGCAATGAAATACTTGGTCCATCAACCTATTTGGTTTGCAATGACAGGAGTGATTAGATTAGAGAAATAAGGTGCTGCACTGATGCTTATACGAATTATTTCTTCCCTCGTGCTATTCAGGATTGGAATGTACAGAACAGTTTTGATGCAAAGCACCCTCTGCCACCCACAATTTTATGAACCACAGAGTATGTATGTAGATGTAAAAATTGTAATGAGAATATACAGCTCTATATCAGCAAATCCTGCGAGAGGCAGCTTGAGCTGACGAAAACCCTTGACTTTTACCTTCACAAAGTAGCTGAATCTTCAACAATAAGGCAGTAAACTCAGTGTTTATATAAAATTATTGCCTCTGTATATTTTGTATTTCAGTATTCCAAATCAAATACAACCCTACATGTAAATTTAACCTAGTAAAAATCAATAAAATTCCTTATCATGTAGTCTTACACTGATTGCAAAAATAAATTTGTTAAAATAAAACTATTGCTGTTAATTTTTTATGAATTACTGTAAATTTCAGTTCTGCCTGCAACTAATTTTGTTGCAAATTCCAAGTGATATTTATAACTTTGGAGATCTTTTCAATACATAATATGATCTAAAAAAACTGATTGTTTCTCTCACCACTTCCATACACTGCATGAACATCAATCTGAATAGTTTGACAAGTATTTTAATTTAATACCTTAAGAATCTGCTCTAAAGGTATTAAATTACAAATACTCTGACAGTATACAACCAAGGGAAGAAAACTTTAAATAAAAATAATGATAGGTGCTGGGTAAATAGTTATATGAAGAAAATTGAAAAGAGTAAAAATAGGGGGAAAAAAACCTTGAGCATGGTGACAAAGTCATTATAAATTTTCCATAACTTGAATGTTGGTTACTCTCTAAAATGATGTGCACTATGCCGGCATGTTAGATGTAGGATGGCAAGTGCATTTCCTCCAGGACGACTGTTTAAAATGAACTTTAAATGAACAAATCAACCTTTACTAGAGTTATAAAAACTATTTAAGCCTGGAGGTGGGAGCTTGACAATTCGCCAGAAGATGAAATCAAAGAGTGATTTTGAAACTTTATTCAAACTGATGTGATTCCTCCGTGGGATGCTCGAGAACATTTTATACACATGAATTAAAGAATTTAAAATGAAGTATTTCATTTATTATCTGAAACATGTTATAACAACGATGATACAGTTGGAAACATTTCAAACAACAATTAAAACTGACCAAACATTAATTACCCATGAAAAAAAGTAAAAAAATAGGAATTATCACAAAAATGTATTTTGGTTTTATTCTTACACTCTTCATCTAGACTTTACACATACTTTTTACAAAATAATACAACAAATTCAACCTTATATATAAATTATACTAGAGTATAAAACAATTTTCCATCAAAGTAGGAACTGATATAAATTAGTGTTCTTAAACAACCATTATCATATCATTACAAACAGTGATGTCACATTAAATGCAACTAATAAAAATGAAAGGAACTATTAAAACATTCTCCTATAGCAAATCGATTTTTCAAAACATGTCAAAAGTTTCTATATGAATAACAGTTTAACCCACTCTGCAGTAATCAAATTGATAAAAGTTTCTTCACCATAATTTTTTATGAAAACACAATAAAAATGATTTCTTCTACTCATCACTGTGTCATTCCACTGTGGTGCTTCACTAAAAGAGGAAATCTCCTAACATTAATTGTTCTTTATTCTAAATAATAATTGGCAAATATCACATCAGAAAACACTGTACATGTAAAAATTAAATTCAAACAACAATATACTTTTCTATGTAACTGCGAGCAATGTCATAAGCACCAGATTCATGATAAATTAGGTACAAATTAAATGCAGCTTCTTGCTGTAGGTTCAAAATATGAGGATACTTCTTTATCAAATCAGAAGAACTTTCCAGAGCATTTCTATAATTAAATATAGCAGCAGGTAAAAGACCCAACTGATGAAATGCTCTGCCAAAGTTATAAGATATCTCCTGAAAGCCTTCCCGGCCACGATATTTCTTATATAAGCACATAAAGGAAAGACCTTGTGTCACCAGTGCATGTTTTTTTGCTGAAAACTTCTGGCAAGCCATTTGGAAAAGTGTGACACCAATGAGAAAAGCAGTCAATGCAGAAGGGCAGGAACGAAATGCAGTTGTGTATTCACTTAATGCATATTTATATGTTCCAGCAACAAGACAATTATTTGCGTGTAGAATTGTCAGTGCTTGATGATTTGGACGTCTTGCTAGAAGACGCATCAAGAATCTATTGTGACGTACATCATCAGCTCGCTGTATCACTAGGTTAAACAAATTCCAAACTCTGTTCTTATTCATATGTCTCAAAAGAAGATCTCTAGCAAGGTTGTAACCATAATATGCATCTCCATTATAGAAACATGCTAACAAGCTCATAAATTCTATTTCAGGGAGTTTTTCTGGATCAGAAGAGAATTTCTTTGAGCCAAGTGCTGAAAAACACAACCTCTGTAGCAGGCAGTAACGTTTCTGTTGTGTGCAGATGGCACACATTTCTTTGAAAAGTGCCCAATCCTCTTCTACTGAAGGCTCTCTTTTGCCAATGTGAAAATCAGGGGCATCTGGATCATAATGGGGCTCACCTCGAGAAGCTCGAATCTCTTGTAAAGCAGTTCGTTTCTTATCAAATCTTCTCATTCTTGTCAGTGCATGAATTTCATCACGGTTTCTAATCCTTGTACAGTGCCTCGAAAGAAGCAACTGGCCCACAGCTAGAAATTCCTCAGTTTTTGCTTCAGATTCCTTCAAAAGCATACATTTTTCATACAGCAAACCTGGCTCCAAAATTTCTGATTCTTCATCCTGTGTAAGAATGGCAAGAGCTTCTTCTTCTCGGCCCTTCATTCTTAGTAAATTGGACAATGTAATACGAGCATCCAAATGTTGTGGTGCCTTAGAAACTACCATTTGATAAGCATTTATAGCTTCATCCACTTTCCCACAACACTGTAAGCATTCCGCTTGCCTTAGCCACACTGCTGGTAAGCTGTAGTTCTCACTTTCAGTGAGAGGTCTTAATAGACGTAGAGCATCATTGTGCCTTCCTTCCATTGTAAGCGCTTCAGCAACATCCAAAAAAAGATCACCAGATTGCTCTGGGTCTTCAGATTCTAATAACAATGGCAGTAACTGTTCTAGCAAATGAAATGCTTTTAAATGAATTAACACAATGATACTTTTAACTTTCAAATCAATAGCAAGTATATCAGGAATAGTGCAAGCTAAAATATTTAAGGTAGATTCACATTGCAAGTCTCCTGTTACGGCTTCTACCTCTACTCCGCAGTAGCGAACCAAGATATTTATACATTCCTGGTAACATTTTAAACTTAAAAGTAATTCCAACATCAGATTCACGTCTTCGGAGTTGACAGCTTCTGGAAATTTGAGAAAAGCAATATCCATTACTTCCTTTGCTTTTATTAACTCATTCATTTCATGGTATTTAGTGGCAACTATTTTCGCAATATGAAAAGCAAGGGAACCTTGTTCAGAACTTAAAATACTTACAAGTCTTGTGAGTCCTCTTACACCCACTTTAATCTCTCCAAGTTTTTCCAGAAGCATAAAACGTTTTAGATAAACATTAATCATATGCTCATCAGTATTTGCAGGCTCTGCTGCTATGGCTTTAGAATAACATGTTACAGCTTGTTTCAGATTATTCTGTTCTTCTGACATCTCTGCCAAACGAATCCACTGATCAACATCACTAGGATTTAAGTGGGCAGCAATCAGTGCAAACTGCAAAGATTTATCAAGGCTTCCTTGCTCTTCATACAATACAGCAAGAGTGTGAAATGGTTCTGGGGCAGTAGGAACTTGTCGTATAATTTCAAGGCACATTTTAATAGCCATTTGATGATCCCCTCGGGCATATCGAAGATTTGCTTCACCCATTAAGCCTTTGAGTGCAGGAGGGAGATGCCGCTTCAGTCTTTTGCGTTTAAGTTTCTTTACCTTCTTCGTTGAAGATGTAGCAATAGAAAAGTCTTCAAATTCTTCTGCAGAATTACCAAAAGCAGCAGACTGAACATCATCTGCGGTTTCATCATCTTCAATGCTTTCCATCATTGAAGCATACTGACTAAATGTTAGTTCTCCACTAAGAAACCGGTTTGTTAATTCTGATTCTTTTGCTTCAGAAGTGACATTAGTTTCAATCCCTTCTATGTCCATGTCTTCCAAATCATTACTAGAAGAGGAATCTTCAGCTATTCTTTCAGTAAATAGGAAACTCCCTGAAACATCACTGCCCTCCCCATCTGAAAGGCGAAATGATTCAATAATTTCAGCATTCTTTAGTACATCATCCAGATTTTCCTCTGTGATGTCATTTGGGTTGATTTCCAGTATGCACTCTGGAAGATGTGCAGTCAGTTCTTCTTGATTTATAGTGCAATCTTTTTCAGAATCCATTATCTGAAACAGGGATTTTAAGTGTCACCCACAGAAACAAAACTGAGTTGACAGATGAGTAAAAAAAATATGAAAAACCATATCACTTAGAAAAAATCTTCAGCTGTATGAAAGATGAGAAGAAAACCTATAGCAAGAATAATTACTAATGTAATTGGTAATAGACAAAGAATTTAAAGAATTAAATTCATTTGGAACCGTAACCACTGAAAATTGCTATGATACGTATTTGGAAGAAGAACCTGCAATAACATCAACTTGTTACCAACTTGATTGTATTTTAGCTGAAGTTGAACAAAGTATGGGTATGTTGAAAGAGCAACTCATAAGGGAGTGTGCATAAACCATGTAGCTCCATTTTGGTATCCTGTGAACCCCACCTTTCCCCCATGTGGCTTCTGTCTCTACCCCACCCACCTCCCCCATAGCTTTAATCCATATTGATTCCAGAAGACATTTGGTACTGTTTTCTCTTGTCAGAAAATTGTAAATTACACACGGAGATAATTAAATGACAGAAATAAATATTTACATGCTTCTGTGTGTTCTGTATCTCATTTTAACTGTGACAAATAATATGAAAGAAAAGCTACGTGGCCTGTCTCAGAACCCCCTCCCTCCCCCCACATAGCTCAGCGTGGCTTTCCAGTCAACCCCTCCCTCCCTAGGCCGAGCCACATAGTTTATGGACAATCCCTAAGTTCAAAACCCGAGTTGACAAAGTCAAACTCCTTTGATATTTGTGGGCAGGGCCAATTTTTTGCAAACCTACTGGAGTATATAAGGACAAATTGTTCAACCTGGCAGCCAACATCAGTCTGCTCAAGTTTCTCATTGTCAGTATTAGTAAGGGTGTCAGGGATTGGAATGAGTTACCAAGGGGAATGATGAATAACCTACCAAAATTGTTAAAAAAAAATTAAAGTTAAAATTTGTAGAGGGCAAATGTAGGTGGGTGCAGGATAGGGGGAAGTTGGGTGTGTAGGGAAATTGCCACCGGAGCATGTGCTCCATTGCAATTGCAATTAAATTAGTAATGTGTGTTAGCAGAGGTATCATGATTTTAACTATTCAAAACAACAAAGCCAGGCAAAATACAGTAGAAAAGTTTTGCATTCTACCACAACTGCTGGAAATAAAATCTGATTTTAGTAAATATTTTAAAAAAAAACAAGGTCTGGTAAGAATAAATATTTGATAAGAAAGAAGTGGGACTTCATTGTACACTTGTAGGAATGAAGAAACGTATAACAAATATGTAAACCTGCTATCAAGGGGAGCTCAAGAAAAAAACTAAAACGCGAAAGATTGGAGCAGAAGAAGAAGATATATATGAACCTACCCTGTGGAACTTTGATAAATTAGAGGTTTTATGGGACCAGGAAACACAGTTACTTGCGATATCATCCTTTGGCAATGAAGATGATAACAATGATAATCCTGAGTTGAGCTCAAATTTAATTTATAGCTTTGAAATTAAGTAGAGTTAAGTAAAATACCACAATTATAAAAGTATCTTAAATATGTACAGTACATAAATGGTTAACTGATCACCAGTTAACTGAAAAATAAATTATCCAAAGTCATTCTAGAGAGAGAGAGAGAGAGAGAGAGAAGTTTGTTGGTATTATCAAGAACGTTATTGCTAATTTGGTAAGTAATATGTATTACTATCTGGATGTTATAGATCATTTTCCTCAATTGCTAATAATATTAATAAATAAATTCCGCCAAAGCAATGGGCTTTTTTTTGTATTTATTGGTCTCCCGTACGCGTTTCACTTCTTTTGCAGAAGCATCTTCAGCGGGTTTTTTTATTTTGTGGTCTATTGCATTTCTTTTTGCTCCATTCTCAGCATCAGTGCTTTTCCATTTTTGGTGAGAAGTGTCTTCATTATTCAGATTCACAACACTGCACTTTATTGCACTGCACTATGTGTATTTTCTTGCGAATGGTCGTTCTGTTTTGTTTACTAAGTACCGAGTTTGTTTCTTGCGAATGGTCATTCTGTTCTGTTTACTAAGTATTGAGTTTGTTTCTTGCAAATGGTCATTCTGTTTTGTTTACTAAGTATAGAGTTTGTTACAGTAAACAAAACAGAACGACTAAGTATCGAGTTTGTCACAATAAACAAAACTGAACGACCACTCATAAGAAAATACACATAGTGCAGTGCAATCAAGAGCAGTGTTGTGAATCTGAATAATGAAGACACTTCTCACCAAAAATGGAAAAGCACTGATGCTGAGAATGGAGCAAAAAGAAATGCAACAGACCAGAAAATAAAAAACCCACTGAAGATGCTTCTGAAAAAGAAGTGAAATGCGTACGGGAGACCAATAAATACAAAAAAGTCAATTGCTTTGGCATCATTTATCTATTAATATGTATTACTATTGGAATAACAATTGTAATTTAAAATTTAAAAAAAATGTTTATAATACTAAAATAAATATTTAATAATTGGAAAGTTTGTCATTCCAAAGGACCTTGCTGGTGTACTCCTTTTTTCTACTCAATTTTTCCTGTTATTTCTTAAAATTTATTTATGCCAAGTGTTTTTCATGAAAAGTTTGGTGTACACATATATTTGTGTACAAATTGGAGATGGGGCTTACGTATTTTGGATAATTGATGGCTCATCATCCGAAAATTCTTTCCGTGCAGTTACTTTGAGCTCTGATAGCAAAGTTGTGCCTACAAATTTGAGGCATTTCGGAGCAATTCTTTTCCTGAATTTCTCTTTTTCCTTTAATCTTCTGTGCACACAGCCATTATCAATATACATACAGTGATTTCTTGTGCTTCCAAAATTATATATATATACCAGGAAATAATAGGAGCTAATTACCTAATGGATTTACAAAAAAGGTTAGCGAAATGAACCACCACTTACCTTAGATGATGGTATCATGGGGTGAACACATAAAAAAGCACAAGAACAGGAAAAACAATGAATATTTTGGGACTTGGCCCTTCGTCAACAAGAGAAAATGATGGAGGGAGGGTGGTGTGCGTTTCACAGAATGACTGTTAGTAAGGAACATGGTGTGGGTAAATTCAAACAGAGGACAGGCAGAGGGGGACAGTGAATTGGAGCTAGTACCTGAGAAATCCAAAATGTTGCAAAAAGTGCAGAAAAATACATTAAAATGTTCATAACATAAATTTGGGAAACTAAAAGTAAATAAGTAAACAAAATAAAATAAAAATATAATAATAATAATAAAAGAATCTATGTACAGTAGTTAAACATGCTGTAGACAGTGGGCATGGAGGCAAGTAGAGGGAAGGAAAAGTACTAACTGAATATTATCTCAAATTATTATTTGTCAACATCTCATGGTGTCCTTTCACGAAATTTCGATGCACACTGATCAGGCATAATTCAGTCAATCTTTCCTATCTCATAGTGCTCCAGAGCCAGTTCTTCACTCGTCGAAGCATACTGAAGGCAACTTGATTTTTCTTCTAAGGGGGGGGGGAGCAGCAGCCCCCCCTTGCACCTCACTGGATATGCCCATGGAGTGGTGACCAGACTAATTCTCAATTGCAAACACACAATTCTCCGCCATAAGATGATCCGGAAAAAAAAAGCTCTAAGAAAAGCATGTGTGACACCAATAGGGCAAAAGTATTGGCTTTTTAGGTATTTTATACTTATTAGGTGTCAAAAATCAATATTGATGAAGCATGTGTAACAGACGCACTGAAATTGAAATTTCCAGGGGGTCACGGGTCTTGAACCATTTAGAAACTTGTACATTGCCATCAGATTTGACGACAAAAACACACGCAGAATAACTGAACAGAATTTTTCGAGTCTTCATATGAAAACTGCCAAAAAGTTTATACACCCGGTGACCAAACCATGGTCGATGAAAAATTACAGCCCTCTCACAGGAGGTGCTTGTTTCTTCAATACATGCTGAATAAGCCTCCAAATTACAGGATAAAAATATTTGCAGTTTTTGATTACAGTTATTTTTCCCACTTAAATTCCTTTTGTTAATTGATTTTTAATATGGTTCCCAAACAGATAAGCTAGAAAAAATAGGCAGTAATCTGAAGTAGAGGATGTAAAAATGATCTGGTGAATTCCTTATCCCACCCCTCTGAAACTGCAGCGAACAACAGTCCCTCCAATTGAGAATTAAGCTGCTGATATACAAAGGGTTTTCTTTTCCACGTGTTGAGTCCTGGTGCATATATATTCGATATCTTTATCGTATGTCCTCTTCTAACCATAATTAAGGGTTATACTGAAATATTGTAGATTATCTCTATGTTTGTATGTCTATGTTTGTGTGTTCATCATGACCCTCCATCTGTGAGGAGAGACGGGTTTACATTTTATATATATCATTTCTTATTTTCATTGCCTAACAGCATTTTCACTGTCACTATTATCAAGTTATATACATCAGTTGACCTTCTTTTTTTTTTTGCGGTTGCTATCTTTTTCTTTGAGTCGTTCAGTAGGTAACTAAAGTTTCATTTTTTTCCCCTCAAAGTGATCTTGTTTCCATAATTATTGCCTGTTGCCTTGGGTATTTATCATTTAGCAATATTTGTGCACCTGCCGGTGTGGCTGTGCATGTTAAGCTGCCATCACACTGTCTTGGAGAGGTAAAGAGCGACCAGGGATGTTGATTGTGGATTTAGGCAATTTTCTGCAATCACCTAAGCTAACGGTGTGATGATTCCCAATCTGACACATTTCACAAACAAAAATACACTTATCACATAGAACCCAAGTTACATGTTTTACCGACAGATGGTAACACATTGACCCCCCCCCCCAATAAAAATAATACATGCTGAATGATTTGTGAAATGGTATAAAGGTAATTCTTATCTGACATGTTTTTCACATCTAGTATAATAGGGTTACAGTCTTCAATTATTTTAGTTTTAATTAAATACCTCTTTAGAATTTGTGCATTTGTTTCAATAGCCTCATCCTTTACCAGTCGTCTATTCCTCAGAATCCACGTCTGCTCCCACAGAGGTTTACCAGGTGATAACTTGTGTGTTAAACTCTATACCATTAGTTACCTTCTAGATTTTTTTTTTTCAATTCTCTCCCAATTGTAAAAAAATATTGAATTCTTTATTTTTTTACAATGTTTTTAAAGCTCATTGAAGTTATAATAGCTGGGAGACAATGCAGAAAAAAAAAAACAGGAAGTAATTCCTTTATGGTCTAGTGAAAGAAGCAAATTGGCATTAGTCTGGAATTACTCTGAGAAAGAGGGGAAAACTGAACTCTGGATGGTTAGAGTGGAATTGAACCTACTCTGAATTTCAGGCTCAAACGATAACTGTTCACCCACAAGACTCAATGCTGCCAATTAAAATACTTTTCCACTCCAATAAACAATCTACTACTCATCTGCTGGACAGCTAGGTGAATATAATTTGCAGAACATGTGGCTAGCAACTGTTAGAGGCGATTAGTAGCAAATGGACCACTCAAGCAGACAAAAAAGGGTTCCATCTGGTCGCTAACCTGTATTGGGTGTAATATCAAAAATGTATCACATCTAAAATATTGTCATCTGCTAGGCATTTAACAGACATATTTTGTAAATTTTGACTTGGCTGTTTATGCACTGATTTTAAAAGTTAAATATTTATAATAACTGAACAATAAAAGAGCATATGAAATTACTTTTTTCTGTAACATCCTCATAATTCCTGTATTGCTCTCCCAAAGTTTTCCTCCTTGTAAAGAGTGTAAAATACAATAGTGTAATCGATACTGTTTTTAAAATTTATTTAAGTGCTGTTCAGTGATATTAACACTTAATGAAATCTGATATATTTGAGTAAATTTAACTCCTATACAATTAAGTCACAGAAATTGTTTGAACTGTGAAAGGAAATAAAAACAGTTACTAGGACCTATGGAGGAAGAATACTACAAAACATTTTCAGCTTTTTTAATTTTCTGTCAGGTGCAAACATACTGATTTGCCTACACAGTCATTTCGAGCAATGGCATGTACAATCCGAAGTTCAGGCTGCCCACAAGAAGTTTCACTCTCCTAGTATTTCATAAGAACAATGTTTAAAGATGTGCATCTGATACATCAAAAGAACGTATTAATATTAAGTTTTTTCTGTTTCAAACAGCATTTCAACCAAAACACATTGACTCCAATTTAAGGCCTAGAAAGGCACCTAAATTTCAATTCTTAATATCTTTTTCTACTTCCATAGTGCTTCAACATAAATAATAATAATGTAAGATTTTTAGTGTTTTCATCAAGTTAATTAGCACATGTAAAGAATTACAAATATTGTTTTTGTATATGTTTTGCCGGTATCATATTCTCGAACATATCCAAACAAGCATGAAATGGGAATACTGGATATCACAATCCCACCAGTTGTTATCATAATACTGCTGCGGTCAAACGCAAGATTCTACTAGAAATTATTTTTGAAGTACATTTAACGGTTTCATGCTGGTCCAGCCTGTATTACAACCTAATTTCTGTTTGATAATAATGGTCCAGGTTGTTTTATAACTCAATAACTGCTTGAAAATAATACGTCTTGTGACTGATTACAGCAGTAATCACACGATATTACTGAATGTTGTTGTAGCGGAATTGCGATGTGCAGCAGACCCCATGAAATTATATATATATGGGCCCTATATATAGGAAACAAGCTAATCAGATTGTATGACATTTTTGAAGAGCTTTATATAAAGGGATATTTAAGAGGGAACACAAGATGAATGGATACAGGAAAAATGGGAAAATTTCACATGTAAGTGAACCGTAAATTGACAAGCTAGCATGATTTTCTAGGAATACATGCTAAAGATAGATCATTTACGAAAAGCTTACTCATGGAAAAAGGGTTTACTTCGAAAAACATTTAAATAGTATCAAGTTGACAAAAAAAATTATAACTGTTTTTCATATTACGTCAACACGGCAAAAACTTGGGTCTACTGGAGATCGCGATTCCGCTACAACAACATTCGTTGGAAAACTGCTGTAGTAAATCGCAAGACGTATTGTTTTTAAGTACTAATTACGATATAATACAGCCTGAACCATTATTTTGAAGCAGAAATTAGGTTGTAATACAGCCTGGACCAGCATGAAACCGTTAAATGTACTTGGGAAAGAATTTCTAGTGGAGTCTTGCGTTTGACCACTGCAGTATTTTGATGTAAACTTCTGGCGGAATCGCGATCTCCAGTAATCCCAAAAACTTAGTAACAGCAAGTTAAAAAGCAAACTAAGGATGCAAAAATAATTTCAAACCTTTCAGGAACGCAATGGAATTACAGGAACTCATTCAATGTGGAATAATTACCTTTACTAGTATACAAAATTATAATTTAAATTAAAGCAAATACCAAACATAACATAGCAATTACCAGATAAAATTTAATACAGTTCGGACACAAAATTCCTGTTTCCAGCCAAATATTTTCACGAGCACAAAAAAATAAAGGGCATTCTGATGCTGTAATACATTAAACACATCATGTATAAAAGAAACAACAACTAGATGCAAGTTAAACAGCAAGTATTGACACAGTTACAAACATTTTATCACTGACTCTCAGAAAACAACATATATCATCTGTCGAGCCAAAATGTAAACAACCCACAGATTATCTTCATACAGCTGAAGTAATCATGGAGCAAAGAAACCTCCATGGAAGTAATCGAAGTAATAGCAACTGTTACAACATATTGTCTCTGGTTGTAAGAAGAATTTTTAATCATCCGCAATAGATGTTAATAGAAGGATGTGATTCTACAGGTTATAGCAGAGACAATATAATATGGTTATAGCATGGAGGAAGGAATATATGGAGACGACGCAAGGGACCTTCGCCACATACTGGAGTGAAACCGGGTGGGGACAAGTGGGGAGGAGAGGCCGCCATATTGCTTGGCCAGAGAAACACGGAAATATGCACAAAAACCTCAAGGGAATCATAAGACAACCGCGGCACCGCAATTTGATGATGGATTTTTATGTGACTCGTCGAGTCACATCAGAAATGAAGAATAAAATTTTTTGATATCGTGCTTAGTTCTCGAGATATACTGTCTCAAAAGAGTGGAGTTTCTGGTTGAAATTCAGAAGAAACGTGTCACCAAAGTCAAATTTGGTGATAGATTATTATGTAACACGACGATACAAATCGAAAATAAAGAATAAAATTTTTCGATATCTCGCTTAGTTTGCGAGATATACTGTCTGAAAAGTGAGGTTGTTAGGTTATGAGGGGATTCAACGATAACCGTGGCGCCGCAATTTGATGACGAATTCTTATGTAACTCGATGAGGGAAACTGATTTCGCGTTATCTCGTCTCCATATATTCCTTCCTCCATGGTTCCTACCTGCCACCAAAGAAGTTTGAATATTCCTGCCACCCAAAGGAAGCGCCATCACCACACAAAGCCAGAATGAATTTACATTAGTAGTCTGCTCATTTGAAATACAGTATCGTATAAAATAACATGCGCACCGAACAGAAAAGGGAACAATTATTTAAATTACTGTACATTATTAAGTTTCGAACAAGACGTGTTCATTAATGATACACGATGTATTCCAATAAAGATAAACGATAATCCATTAAAAATCAAACCTTCTAATTCCCCACATTGACTAAAGTTTTATTAATATGAAAAGTGTCCATTAATACTACATTTTGTATCCGATTAGTTTATAAAATAATAGGACCAAAAATGTTCGTCACTTATACACGGATTAAAAAAAAAAAAAAAAAAAAACTATTAAATATTTGTGGGAAAAAGTGATTATAACGATTACTATTTTTACTATGGGTAATTATCAAGCGGCTCAAGCACCTGGAGGCAGCTTAATAACTTACGCCAGGGCTACCTCCTAATATGAGGTTAGTCTTTTACGACGTTATGTCTAGCATTTAATTATTGTGGTTTAGTCGATGGCTCTGAAAAGAGTCGTATGGCACATTAAGGTAGTGGTAGTCGAATTCGTTGTTGATAGATAGGTATTACGTAGAAAATATTTATTACAAAATAAAATAGCTGACTGGTAGCGTTGGTATAATTAATTTTGTAACATTGGGACAGTTCCCATATATATGAAAGAACCGCGTAAAGCAATATTTTTTTCAAAATGCCTACTCCAAGGGAGATCGTTAAGGTACCTGCGAAAAAGAAGCTTGGGTGTTGCTCCTTTAACTTACTTTTTGCTTTTGCCCACAAATTTTCTGTGTTGTAGGTATGGATATTAAGATTATTAGAATACATAAAGGTCGCTGGTACAACTACAACATGGCCATAAATATCACCATCAAATGTTCTCAAATCGCGGTATGAGGCAAGTGCGTATGTAACGGTAATGGTGCTAAAAGGATGTGCTGACAAATTAATGCGGTCAAAGTCGTCTGTGTGTTGTCAGGCACTTTTACGATGAAACACTTGCCAGAGCCTCTTTCAATACCATCGAACGCCCAATGTCCCTCTGTAAGACTGTAAATCGAGCTCAGTTTTATAAAGTCTTACCAAATTTTGATTCTTCTTTTTCCACAATGATTAGTTCTTCATTCTCATCCAGTCCACCTATTTCGAATGTGTTTCCAGCCATTTATTACAAATTTACCGTAAGAAATTCTATTAATCTACTTGAGTATGTGTTGTAGAGGCACCTACCTTCGCTTCCTTCTTTTTTTGTTCCTAAGATATAGGGCCTACATTCAACCGAACAGTAGATCAATTTCAGAGGTTGACGCAATTTGCTTTTCGCGAAGAATGAACGAACACGTATTGTCGTGTGCTCATTACAATTTTCGCACGCACACATGAAGCCCCTTACGGTGGTAAAATTGCAAACTTCACGGGTGAGTATATCGAATCCTACGATATCAGTAATGTACCATCTCTCCTGCAATAACTGATTTCGATTCAATAATTTCATTCTTGCTGATGAAACAAGTTACTCGACGACCCATGTAACAAGTGAGAATTATTCCAAGCAACTGAGCCCGACCAAGACTTACGACACGTGCAGGAAGAATAAAAGTTCTGCTGTAAAGTTCTTGTCTTATATAACAACACACCCACTAACTACCACTAGAAATACCACATACTTACCAAATACTTTCCTTCAATATTGATAATGTAATATTCCTGCTACATGACGCATTGATAAGAAATCAATTATAAATTTATTGAATAATAATTTAATATTCACGATTTTTAGGTGAGTAGGAATGTAGCATTACCTCAGCCGGTCCACATACCCTTTAAACCATGTCAACAATCGTTTATGAGACATTCCCACCAGGTATATTTGGTGACACGTGACCAATTCTCCTCCTGAAACAGCATCTCCTACGCCACTAGGGTTTGTGAGGTTGCAAGTTAGCAAATGACGCTATACACTGTGTTGGGATGATGTGTTTCGTAAATAAAATTATTAAGCCGTAACGTTATCAAAATCTTGCTCCTCTTTCATTATTTCTATAAGAAATTGCATCTAAGCCGCATTATTTTGTTCATTGCACTATGTGGAAGATTCATGGTGTAAATACTTTAATCGAAGTTTAAATCTTTTGTCGACGATAAAACATACAATTTGATAAAAAGTTCCCATCAAGAGCATAGCACTTACGAGCCCGGTTCCGAGTTACGTAATGAAAGTTAGATACACCGACGATTGGGAGTCGAGTTTCACACAGTTAAAAGTTCTTTTGTCTAAATGCCTTAACAGAGAGATAGTTTTTGGTAAATTTAAGGCCCGGATACACTAGGGGACAAATCAGACGCGCAACATTGAGTCTGGATGACGCTGCAACGTTCCCCGCTGTCCCACAATGTTGTGCGCAACAATTTGCGCGACATCTACGTGCCGCGGGGCATGTTGTGTGTTGCCGCTTCCAGAGCGAAAACATCGCGTCAGTCCCGCGACATTTGTACCCGAGTGCAGTCGTGTGCGCAGCTTGTCATGTCGGTGCTTCAACTAATCGAGCTGTACCAGAATTATGGGTTGTTGTGGGACACTTCAAACCGTGATTATAGAAATAAAATAAAGAAGAATGACGCATGGAAGGATATTGCCAATGTTTTGAAATTGCCAAGAAAAGAAACTAGAGGCAAAAGTACATACTCTTCGCTTACAATTTATTCGTGAAAAAAAAAGTTGGCATCTGCGAAAACTACTGGTAGCGGACAAGATGATGTGAATTCCAGTGCATGGTTTGCATATTAGGCGATGAAATTTCTGCTAAAGGGAGCTACAAATCCTGGTGGCATGGACACATTGGAGACACAAGTAAGTCACGATTACTTATTTATTCATCTGTTTTTACTGGTACAGTGCTTAAATAGTTGTTATTGCTATGGTGGATTATTTTTTCTGTATCATAACTATGCTTAAAAATTATTCTGCCAGGAAACACTTCCTTGTTCACTTACAAAATATTCAGCAAAATTGTTTCTTATTTCCATAGCAGATTCAGAATAATGTCTTCCTCTAGCATCTAAATTCAACATATTATGAGGTCCAATTTCCCTGCGCCATGATCCTTCCACAATTTCGTGATCCATATTTTCAGAATCAAAGCTTCCATGTGGGGTGTAAAGTGATCTGGACTGACTATTTCGCCTTAAAAAATTATAGTAGGTGTACACACGCCATTACAACTACTTCAGCATTTGCAGGCTGGAGGGCTATTGGTGTGCGGAATATGCGAAATACGACACATAAAATTCCAAACACATTTTCCACAACTCTTCTTGCTCTTGATAGTCTGTAGTTGAAAATGCGCTTTGTAGTCCCCGCGTCGTGATTACCGGGATATGGCTTCATCATATGTTCTGTCAATGCAAAAGCACTGTCTCCTACCAATACGAAAGGCATATTTGGTCCACCTTGTCGTATTGGCTCTGGATCTGGCCAGTTAAGTTGTTTAGCAGCCAGAGCTTTATAAAAGGAAGTCTCTTGGAACACTCCACTGTCAGAAGATTTTCCTTTTGCACCACAATTTGCATAAATAAAATTATAATCGGCATCCACAATAGCCAATAGGACTAATACTAAATTGTTCTTTGTAGTTATAATAGTCGCTGCCGGAATTGGAAGGAGCCTGAATCAAAACGTGTTTGCCATCTATAGATCCAAGGCAATGTGGGAAATTCCAAAATATTTCATAATCACAAGCCTTATCCTTCCATTCATTTGCAGTAGCTGGAACCTGAAATAGCATACATAATTATTAATATAATAGTTTGTAAGGAAAACATAAATATTTTTCCTTGCTCTGCGCAAGAGTATATGTCTAAGAATATATATTGATTTTGTGGACGGCTGTCAGCTGTGTAGGATCGCATCTGTGAGCGCAGGAAGTAACGCCTAGGTGTGACAGGGTGAGAGGCCGGGACACCCTCGCGACAGGCGGACAGTAGGCGACTGGCAATTTAAAACTAGCTCAGAGCACCGCTTTGTGGTGGCTCGCGAAGTTTTGTTATAAAAAATATTAAATACAATTAAAGAAATTAAATGAAATCATGAGAATTTTAATATTTAAACCTCAAGAACTATCATCAAAATCCGTGTTTTTAGTTTGTTGAAAAAAATAGACACATTTGTAATAAGACACAATCTTTAAATATTTAAAATATCAGTTTATTTAATTTGTTTTTAATCAGATACAAAATTTCTCATTCGAGTCTCTTCCTGTTTTCTACGTCTTAACATACTTGATTTTTTAATATTAATAATTCTGTTATATGCGTATCGAACACGCGTCCTACGTAAGTGGAGAATTACAGAACGTGTGCAATATGAACCCGAACACAAGGGGAAATGCACAAGATGACCGAAATGTTATCTCGCTAATTCAACAACTTACAAAAAATTAACTTCATTTCTGTTCAGAAATTTCCTAAAGTTTTCACTTGCTTTCACTTTCAAACATTTGTACACTAGATACGGAACGTGTGACACTGTAATGCATATTTACTGTGAGCTAAACAAAATTCTCGGCTGGAAAATAGGGACATTCTGGTCAATGATATATATAAAAAAAAAATCAGCTTTACTATTTCTTTTGATCAGAATAAGGCGACGTGTAATTAGAAGCGTTCATTAAAGTATAAAGAAAAAGACAGAGAAAATAGTTTAATAAGGCTACCTGTAAACAGTAACTTCACAGAAGTGACACACTAGGTATTTACATGGAATATATAACCCATACAACTAAAAATAGTGAAAGTCATAGCATGTTACTATTGTTTTACTTATGTATGATTATTATAATAATAAAATGTTTAACAAAATATATATAATAACAGTATAAATTTATTTTCTTATTACTTTTTCACACGATACCTAGCTCTCCAAATGAAGATGACGTTCAGCTAGAATTTCAATCTATCATTCAAGGATCTCAGCCCATATTTCAGCAAGAACTGCAGGCCCTCGAACTTCTCGCAAAAGAACCCTCCCAAAAGAAGATAGATTGGAGAGGCTTACCAAGTTATGCAACTTGCTAGAAACAAAATGATGGCCCAGGACGAATTTCATATTTACGGACAGTATGTAGCGTCAGAGCTACGTCAAGTGAAGGACGAACATTCTGTACTTGTGGGCAAAATACTACATTAACAACATTTTGACTGATGCACGTATGGGAAAATTTCGTCAGAGTTCTAGTTCTGAAAGTCAGTCGCCTGTGCAGCGCGGTATCAATTAGGAATATAGTACTGCATCTAGTAATATGGACCCAGAGTAGTTTCAGACATGGATTCATCGAACACCCAGTAATGTTAAATTTTGACAACACTAATATATTGCATTCTTAAGTTCCAGTTTTTTGTTTAGACCCTCTATGTATATTAAATAAATAAAATCATTTATTTATAAAAGTAAAATATATTCTTATTCACTCACCTTTACAAAAATTTTCAATGCATTTATCAGTTCCTTACAAACTTCTGGTACTATTCTACCGATCAGTTGTCTTGACACTCTAAAAGTGTACGACAAGGAAGCATATGAGTCTCCAGTCGACAGGTATCCTCTATGTAATGGCAAGTCTAATATGAGGACCAACAGCGTTACGTAATACTGTGTCTTGTTTGGAAATGGCAGGTCCAATCATTTGTATCAATGTTTCAAATTCTGACGTTGACATTCTAGTAAAATTTCCAAATGATCCGTCCGCCATTCGAAGGTCACTCAGAATGTTAACTCTTCTTTCTCGTTGCTGTAAGTAATTCCGCATCCACCACCTTCTCTTTCTTTTACATTTAGCTGAACTACTTGATATAATGATGTACGCAGCACTAACCAACGCAACCTCCTCGGGCAACATTTCTGCAACAACTGACTAGTGTGTCTGCTAAATGTTCCGCGGCAGTGTTCCCGGGTGTTGTCCAGCGACATGCCGCGCGGCATGTCGCGCAGCATGTCGCTCCATTTGTCCCCTAGTGTATCCAAGGCTTAAGATGGTAGTCTGATGCTACAAAAAACAATGATTGATACACTTTCAGATCACGCAGCGGACTCCACTCCACGACCCCTGACGCCGTGGTGTACGTAAGCGCTCAAACAGCTTTCAGTAACATTTGTGAAACGTATATTTTGATCCACTGCACTGTGAATTAAGAGCATTCTCAACAAAATAAATCAATATATTGCAAGTAATTTCAAAATTGAAACGTTTGATTTTTTGGCTTAGAACTTACTGTTTTAGGTTGTTTTAGTTTTGTTTTAGATATTGGTCATTTAAATTCCGTATAAGTTCGACAGCATCTAGGAATTTGAAATTTGTCCCTTTTCGGCATATTTATTTTATATTATAGTAAATGCTCTTATGCAAAATGCATTGCATCCAAATATACGTTTCATAAATTTCACTGGAACTAAATTGTTTCATTTGGAACAACAAATTAAATTCTAGCTATGTACTCATCAATTAAATGCAAATATTAATTTTTATCTTACTGTGTTCATATGCATTATAAGAAACTAAAGCCCTCTACAGACGACATAACCATATCACCCATAAAATCGCGCTTTTATCTACAAGAGGGCTGATCTGTATTCTTCTTTAACACTTCTGCACGGACACATGATGATTATGCTGCCTGTTTCATCGAAAGAAACAACACTTATTTTGGTGTTAAGTATTAATTTAGATGACAAAAGAATACAGAGTATGATATGGGTTAAATAATGGATTAAGAAAAGAAATGAATTTAGCCACATGAAATTAATTACAGAACTTGACAATAATGGTTATCGCAGTTATTTAAGAACTAGCGTAAGCCCGTGACCGCTTTTTGCGTATCGTCACGGGTCTAGAATAGTTCCAATTTTTAGGGTCAAAGATTATAACAGGTTGACCTGATCTGACCAAATATGAACCTGACATGTATTTCACTCTTAGGGTGAATAAAATCTCTTTAGCTTGAAGAACTCAGAAGTATTAATAGACGTGTATTAAACACAGACGATCGCACTATCGTATAATTGTTTCAAAGGTCGTCGACTCGAACTTGCTTAAATACAAACTTGACCCTTAAAGTTCACTCTGAAAAATTCCTGTTTTCTTCGAAAGCATCACGTTTTTTTTTTTTTTTTTTTTTTTTTTATTTTTTTTTATTTTTTTTATTGAGACTGGGAAAACATACTTAACGTAATTATTGGCCATAGTATCTGTAACGGCCAGAGAACTTAATTCACATTCCATATTATTAAAAAGTTGAGCAACTCTGAAGAAATGGATTACCAGAATAGTTAATTCAGTAACATATTTGGTCTGATGTCCACTTAAAATAACCTAATAACTCACGTACAGTGAACATGAATAAAGACCATCGACAAAAGTGGTCAGTAAAATACCTGAAAAGCAAATAAACCGTAAAATTTGGTCAAGCAACAACATTAATGACAGTTTTAATTAAATTTAAATTTAAGTTAAGCCGGAATGAAAATTGGCATTCATGGTTACAGTTTTTTTTTCAAGTTGCTTTCATTAGCAACTTGTTATTGAAAGCCAGATCAATGTTTTTTCAGCCGCAAAATTTATAAGTATTTTTGTAACTATGAAACGCTACGAAAATCAAACTTAATGAATGTATTATGGAAATTAATTTGGTAGCAGTTGCTTAGCTGTTAAATTGTGAACATAACTACGAATTTCTGCTAATGGTATCTCTGGTTGCTGTTTTGCGAGCGAAGGCTGGCACGTGACACCGTTCTCCAGCCAATAGCTATCGAGGTGAGTGAATAACTTTACGAAATTATATAGTAGATGAATAATGAAAGTTTCACTGAGCTGCTAAATGTACTAAAATCTTTAATCACAAATAAAAGATATCATCATGACAGAAGCTATTACTGTGGAAGAACGATTAATTGCAATTCTTAAGTAATTATTTAGTGTAGAGTATGCCGGTCTCAAGTGCAGTGCCGCAATATCTGTACAATTATTATCACAAAAAAACCCAGCAACTTGCTAAGCCTTTTGTAAAGTTTTGATAAACTCTATAGGGTAAAAAAAATCAATTTTTTAATTGTAACCTTTTAATAAAACAATTAAATAAGTCAAGAACAACTTATAATCACAGTTATTTTTATTTTCACACGAAGTATTTTAAATTTTATTAATCACAATATTAATCTGAATTAATATTAAGATTATTTAGTATCCCGTTAAAGAGTTTGATAGTTAAGAATATGGGCGTAGCCTGGGTTGACAGAGAGAGGCGCTTGCCCCACCCTGGCTCCTTCCTCAAGCAGTCGAGCGAAAAAATATGAAAATAAAAATTCCCTCTTCTAATAATGAAAAATAAATTTTGTCAAAATTTAATCAGAATCCTCCCAGTTTATTGATTAAAAAAAGTTAAATTAATGTTTATATTTTTTTTCTAGTAAAACTATTTCCAATGAGTATTGAAGCTAATCCTGTCTACCACCTTGGTTGGGAACCTATTGACGAAAAATTGTCATCTGCTTTGATAAATTTTGGGTTGAAACTGTAATCTATAGTTAGGTAACCTGTGATTAGGAAAGAGTACAGAGTGATTAGAAAGATTATATTCGAAATTTGACATTACCATGGTATTATCGTAAGCTGAGGGATCAGGTATTGTATTGGTTACAGGTACTGGCCTTGGTGAACATGATTTTTGGGAGTGGGACAATATGTTTTTAGCAGAAGTTGGTCTGAATTTATTATGTCATGATCTACACAAACTGATCTAATGATTCACTGACAATATCAGCCGATTTAGCCACCCCATGTGCTTGGACAGAGATTTATTAGATGACAATCCTATAGAAGCCATGATATCTATTCAAATATCATGCAGTTTTTGGATGAAGGTGAGCTTTTAAACCCAAATCATCACCATGTATTCAGAAATAGTCCAGTCATTTAAGCTTAAATTAGGTAAGAATCTCGGAATTCGAGATACCCAGCTGTAAGTCTGTAAATACTTGTATATTGACACCCTAAAAGTTGTCTCAAAACCTACATATGGCAGGGTGTACGCAACTATTAAATTTCAAGGTCAAAGGTCACAAAAATATGTTTTTCGCGCTTTTTTTTTGTAAATATCTCATTTCCTATGGGTTTTTTGCTATTTGTATTTATTATCAATTTTGTGGAATACAAAATTCTCTACAAATTTTGTCTGAAATTTTTTTTTATACGGTGAACCGTTTTCGAGATAGAGGGCGGAGAGCGCGCGGTCACAGCATCACTTCAGGTAAAACCGGTGCCTCCGGTCGAAAACGCGCCATATATAGTTGATGAACTATCGATAAATCAATGATTATAAATATTTGTCAATTTTTATTAACTATTATATTATATTTTATTATTTTCTTCATGCATTAAATCTATATCTATTCAATAATACTGATAACCGTTTCCTGAAATTAAAAAATTATTAAGGGAAATATGATTAAAATTATAAATTGTAGTTTTTGTACCCTTTATTCCATTTTTTACTTTTAATAAAAATAAATGTATTGAATGATATTTTTTAATAAAAAGATTAATTCATAATTTATTTGGTTTTTTTTCATCATGTAAGAAGGTATTAATATTAATTAGGTTAAAATTCAAATATAATTCATATATTTTCATTAACAATTCTGCAATTACATGGGCAGGTAAGTGTTGTTAAATAAATTAATGCTGAATAAAAAGTGGATAGGTTAGGAAAAAAATGATAAAATATAATATAATAGTTAATAAAAATTGACAAATATTTATAATCATTGATTTATCGATAGTTCATCAACTGTATATGGCGCGTTTTCGACCGTAGGCACCGGTTGACCTGAAGTGATGCTGTGACCGCGCGCTCTCCGCCCTCTATCTCGAAAACGGTTCACCGTATAAAAAAAAATTTAAACAAAATTTGTAGAGAATTTTGTATTCTACAATATTGATAATAAATACAAATAGCAAAAAACCCATACAAAATGAGATATTTACAAAAAAGCGCAAAAAAAATATTTTTGTGACCTTTGACCTTGAAATTTAATAGTTGCGTACACCCTACCATATGTAGGTTTTGAGACAACTTTTAGGGTGTCAATATACAAGTATTTACAGACTTACAGCTGGGTATCTCGAATTCCAAGGTGAACTTACTATAATGACTGGACTAAAAAGGCCGATGTTGCGAAACACAACTTGCACTTTTAATTCACGACTTGCGCCGCATTATAGACGAGCGATCCCAGGTTTTTCTAGTTCTATTAGACTTTAAAAAAGTTTTCGACACTGTGCCTCACATTAGGTTACTTAGGAAACTTCGTAGTTACGGCATATCTAGACATATATGCGACTGGGTTGCAGACTTTCTGAAGGGCAGAACACAGTGTTTAGGTCTCTATAGTGAACGTTCATCACTTACTGAAGTAAGGTCCGGCGTTCACCAGTGAAACGTAGTAGGGTCTCTGTTGTTTCTCATATACATTAATGATTTGTGCGACATAATAAGGGGGATGAAAAGATTATTTGCCGATGATGCTATTATTTAACGTGAAATCACAACCCAGAGCGACTGCGCTTTGTTACAAGAAGATATTATGAGAATAATTGCGTGGAGTAAGGACTGGCAGTTGGAGCTAAGCGCTAAAAAGTGCAAAGTCAAGCGTGTAAGTAAAAACATGATACCATTTAGCTCTGAATATACAATTAATGGTAACTGTCCTTAGAACGGTAGATTCCGCTTAATACCTAGGGGTAACAATTCGTAATAATTTTTCGTGGAACGAGGATATCGAGAATGTAATTGGGAAAGCAAATCGTATGCTCCGATTTCTAGGTCGTAATTTAAAACAATGCACTCCGGAAGTTAAATCGATTGTATACAAGTCACTAGTGCGTCCTTACTTGGAATAATGTTGTTCTGTATGGAGTCTCCATCAAAAGGGATTAATGGAGGCATTAGAGATGGTCCAAAGAAGAGCCACCCGATTCGTGACAGGTATATATAGTTGGAAGGAAAGCGTAATTGCGATGTTGAAGGAGTTAGGTAGAGAAGACTTGGAACACCTAAGGCGTAGCTCTCGACAGAAGCTAATTGAAAAATTCTCGACTGACGTATTTCGGAATGACATCAAACAAATATTGCTACCAGCAACATTCATACCTCGGAATGATTGTGAAAATAAAATAAGAGAAATCAGCGTCAGAACCGATTAATTTCTGTGCTCATTTTTTCCACGAGTGATTAGGGAATGGAATAGAAAGGATTTATAGGGCGAATAAACTTTAAATCCGACAGGAGTAGCTTTCGATAAAGCACTCCGGCCATCCTGATCTGGGTTTTCCATGGTTTTACCCGATAACTTCAGGCTGGGATTGTTGTTCACAATAGCTCATGGGCGCCTCCTACCATATCCCGTATATCCCTTCCAAACCATTATCCTTCCGGATAGGTGCAATGCACCCTCCGCCACACACTTTTAGTGAATCGTGGAGTAATAATAATAATAATATTGCACCTAATGAGACGGTATCAAGAAACAGATCGTATCGTCTGTAGGGGGCTTTAATTCATAAGGAAAGAAATATATGGAGACGACGCAAGAGACCTTCACCACGCATTGAAGTGACGCCGGGCGGAGGAGGAGTGGGGGGCTAAGCCGTACCCATAAAGACACGGGGTATATGTATAAAAACCTCAAGGGGACTCTAGGATAAACGTAATGCCGTAAACTGGTGATGGATTATTATGTAACTCGATGAGACAAATAAAACATGAAGAATAAAAGTTTTTGATATTTTGCTTAGTTTTCGAGATATTCTGTCTCAAAAGTGAGGTGTCTTGAGTTGAAATGCAGAAGAAACATTTCGCAAAACTCAAATTTGATGATGGATTCTTATGTAACACGACGAGAAAAATCGAAAATAAAGAATAAAATTTTTCGATATCGTGCTTAGTTTTCGGGATATACTGTCTCCAAATTGAGGGGATCGGGTTGGGATGCGGCCTGAAACAAAAATTAATTCTGCCAAAGCCACAATGAATTACATGGTGGACATGCAGAATGGATATTTCAGTTTTTTTACTACCACTTGTGGTTAGGTAGAAATGCAGTCTAGACCAGAATAAAAATAGTTATCTTGTTTCCATACATCGTAAGCTTAATTGGGATTACCTGGAAGTAGTTTATAACGCGATACACGTTTTGTCACTAACTTGGTTCTCATGAAATTACTAACAATAATAGATAAATTCTTTGTCCCTTATGGAACAACAAAACCATTCTGGTACAGACTGCATTTAGACCTAACCACAATCTCCATTAAATTGCCGCTACAGAATCAAACTATGTAGACACACCCACACACGCGTATTTGAATCGCAAACTGTATTTGCGGTAACAACATCGTTTGCTTCATCAAGATTTCTAGATTGCATAGCATAATTTAACACATTTAATTTCATCATACACTGTCAGTATAAACAGCAACGTGACGAAAGAAAGCGCAATACTAAATTCACTGAATCGCGGTGTAAAACACACCCCTTTAAATCTCATTTTCAACACTCGTTAAAAAGTAATGCCAGTATATTATGTGCAAAATAGCAAGGTATGCTGATTTTCTACACTGCATCAACAAAAATTCGAGAACAAAGTCTTCCCATTGAGTGCTATGACTAAATATTTATAGACAGGCATCAAAGTTTGCAATTTCTACTGCCCACTTCAACAACGATAATTAGAATTCAACTTACTTATGAAATGATATTCCAGGGTCTTTCCTCTCTTGCCTATTTGTGCAACCATATAGAACACAAGATGGCATTATAAAACACTTATACACATTACAAAATGAAATAATCACAGCATCTAACACAATGTGAACTTCGCATTTGTTTGGGATCGCAATATCGCCGCTGCCAGCATTGCGCATGCGCGAGAGTTTAGAGCCGGCTTCACAGATTTAACGTCATTTCTCCTCCATATATTTTCTTCCTGCATGGATTTAAGTAAGTGGGTATTGTCTCTGGAGGGAAGCGACCATTGCAAGTCCACACGCAAACGTCGTAACCGCGGCTTCGAAAACATTTTTTTTTTGTAAAATGAAATCTTTCTTAGCATTATGTGTTTTATTGTGAATTGAATCTGGTATTTACATTGGAGTAAATTGATGTTTTACTGCTATTTCTGTGTAAATATGTTTTAAATTGAGGTTAATATAAATTTAAGATATTTAGTATGAATCGTGTTTGTGTAATTGTGAATATTCCAAAAGATCAAATGTATTACAAATACTTTGTTTTAATATTCTGTTCGATATTTGTAAATTCCTCCATGAAAAATATTTGTTAGTCCACCTCGATAACTCAAGATGTTGCAACATGATGATGTCCTACTCCTACAACAGATTTAACTGGCTTGAGGCTCAGTTTCGGAAGTAATTATAACAACTATGGACCGGCCAGCAGGATAAGAAAGGGTAAAAGAAGTGGACATATTTATGTTAGTTATTGAGTTTGGTAGGGTTTTCATGCTGTAGGGTTCGTAAATGGTTTCTAAGTAGAAATAACATTTGCTAGAAGTGTTTATTGGTATAGTTTTTTTTTTTTTTTTTTTTTTTTGGCCAGGATTTCATTTTGGCAGAAGTGTTGAATGGTAGTGATGTTCATTGTAGAATTTTTAATGGTAGAGTTTATTTTGGATAGAGATTTTTCTGGTAGGAATGTTAATGAGAACTTTAATTTTGTTGGCATTTTCTGAAAACTTAGCATATTTGTGGCAGTTTCTAAACATAGATTTGGCATAAAATATTTTTAGAGTTGACAGAACTGTTTAAGTGTGTTTATTATTTTTTCATTAACTTTGTTGATTTCTGTAATAAAAATTTTATAAAATTCCATTAGATTATATTTTCAAATTGATCAGTACACATGCATAAAAGTGCTAATTTTTTATTTTGTGGAGTTTGGAAAGAAGTATTCAACTAATCGAAATGAAATTGCAATGAAACCGTACCGAGAATATCTTCTTTCATCTAAACACATTCCTGTTGCTCGATGTGTATAAATAATTTACTTGATTATTTGATTTTTTTAAAAATTACTGTGCCAAAAGCGATTAAACTTAATAGGGTATTTGACAGTATTAAAAAAATATAATAAATTGAACTCATTCTCATAGATTAATGCTCCAGGAAGCTAATTTTTTCAATTTTGAAAAGAAAAGTGGATTATTTTTAATAAAAAAATCGAAATAAAAATTATAGTTTTCTTACCTCTGCTCACGTGACAGAAAACGCTCTAGGATTGGTGGTCGCTTGAGTGACGTCACACGTCTGTAGACGCTATGGCTGGGAAATGAGTGTTTCCTATTATCCAAGTTTTCAACTATTTTTATTGTTTGTTGCTGGTCATTTCTTGTTATTAATGAAATTTCATTTTGAATACAAAATCGAGAACAAATTGTAAAAGCCCACAGGGGAAAAATATCGAAAATAGACGCCTTATTTGTGGGCCTGGCTATAGAAAAAACCCCTTACTTTTATTTTGCTGAGCTTAAAAATGTAACAGCATCAAATTGAGATTCATTTATATTTAAATTGAAAGTTAGAGATTGATTGTTTTGCGTTTTCAAACCATACGTTGAAAAATTCTGAACGCGAAATATGTGCAGTCATGCTGGGAATAAAGAAAAACTGTATGGGTGTCGCAAATATGCGCAAACAAATGAAGGTATTTCTTGTAGCTAATAAGCAGCTCTTTCAAATAAATATAGCAAGAGACCGATATAACGTGGTATAATGAACTAAAATTCAACATGAAATTGGCTCAGTAGTTTTTTTTTAATTAAAAATAATCTCACTCTGTTTTAATGATGGTAATGTATCACGGAAAAAGGATGCCTAAACTTACCTTTAGGATCGACAAAAGCAACAAAAACACCTAAATAACACGCAGAAACACAGCGTAATCATCGACCAAGCTCAGTGAAACGGTGCGGCCGACTGGAGCGCTTGATCGGTGGATCACATGAAGCCCATTGTTGAAGCTATTTTTTCTATTGTTAGGAGAGAATTCGTGGAAAATAAACCTTTGTTCCAAGTAATATGGTTTATCTACTTTGAATATAAATAACTATTTTGCCTGCGAAGACTATTATCAAAACTGACTTTTGTCCCTGTAAATTTAGAAAATATCACACTGTGCGGCGTCCTCCCGGATGCGAGGCCAGAGCGTTAACCGCTCACTCACCACGCTCGGAACAACTGGATGTTGTGGGCCGTTTTTCTTAATTGCAGATTAAGGCTTATAGATAAATGATACTTTTTTGTCAATAAAAGTGAATTTGTTTGTTTATTCATTTACATACCTCATTTAACCTCATCTCACACGAAGAAACTGTGGTTTGCTATTAACATAAAGAGAAGCAATTAAGAAGTAGTGTCCTGATAGCCGTGTGACTGAAGAGTGGTAATGGAATTCAGAACGTCCTACGTTCGAATCTTGGTTGGGATAATATTTTTTGCGTGCATTTTTTCCGTTTTTGTTTGCTGTTTTTTCACTACTATGTTTTTATTCGTCGAATTCATAATAGCTGCAAAGCGTCATAAAAGCGTTTGAAACAAATTGCTACCATAATGAAAACTTTTAATTTTTAAACTTACCAGAGAGAGAATATCATGCAAAAAATACAGGTGCAAGGCGGCGAATAATGGAATTTATTTTAGAAGTGACATCACTTGTAGAAATTTCATGCTAATCTTGCAACATGGAACGCGTTGTGTCCTTTTCGTTAGAATTTTTACCTGACGATACAACTGCAGGTTACCTTCCGGACATTACTGCTTCTATTAGGCGGTATTTACTTTTAATGTGTAAGTAAAAAAAAAAAAAAAAAAAAAAAAAAAAAAAAAAAAAAAACCTGTTTATGATGTGCAAGTAACGTCCAGTTTCCTTTTTGAAATCTTCTTTGGTTGTTTCAAATGGTTGTAATTCGCTTGTTATCCAAAACGTTGTGAAGCCTTCAGGAAAAAAAATAAAAATTAAATTGATGTTTTGGTGGATTTTCGGGAAAAAATGATTATGCGATGCAACCAACAGCAACTAGTATCCAAAGAAAATGACAAAAGAAAACAAACTGAACATATTCCGAAGCTAGGTACGAACCATAGGACCCTAACCCTAATAATTCTCGCCTTAAACAACGTATTACATTTAACTCTACGAAATCGCGGTGTAAATGAGCTTCACAGAAAATCGTAAGTGACTTTGTCGCAATATCAAATTGAAGTTCTTACATTTTTAAGCACCACAGAATAAAACTCAGTGGTTGTTCCCACAAATAAGGCGTCTACTTTCAATATTTTTCCGCTCTAGGCTTTTACAAATTGTTTTAGATTTTATATTCAAAACGAACTTTCATTAATAACAAGAAGTAACCAGCAACAAACAATAAAAATAGTTGAAAACTTGGGTAATAGGAAACGTTCTATTCGCAGCGGCAGCGTTACAGACGTGTGACGTCACGACTGTCGTTGCACGCGCCAGGCAGCGAAGGAGCGTTTTGGCGGGCTTTTAAATTATTTAAATTTTAACTTTGAATTTTACGCAAAATAATGCACTGCCGTCAAAAAATCTCTTCACTCGGTGAATAAGGTGTACCAATAAACAATTTAAAACCATTTTCAAGAAGTAGTCAAATACCCAATTCGACCGGTTCTCACTGGTCTGGTTGGCGATTAATTATATTCTGTCGCGGAATTTGGGAGAACGCAGGTTCAAGTCCCTGTCCGGCCATCTAGATTTTGGTTTTCCATGCTTTCTATCGAAAACTCTCAAAGTGAATGCCTGGATGGTACATTGAGAAGACCATGATAGAATTCGTTCCTGTTCTTTGTCCACAATCCTCTTCCGTTCAGAGCATCTCAGTATTATTTTCGAAATTTATATGGTATCAATCATAGAAATAGTGCAAATTTAGCGTAGCTAAATAACCGCCAGGAAACGGGTAAGTTGATGTCACGTATTCAGGGAAGATGGATACAACTTTTAGGCCACATTACTCGCAGGATTGATGAGTTCGCAATGCGTAAAGAGTACTCCAAAAATAGGATGTGTTTTATACTCGAACAATTGAATACGTCACACTGACATTCACACTTGACATCGACCAATGTAATATAAAGATCAGTTCCGATGAAAAAGAGCACATTTTTCAAGAAATAAATTTCCAAGAAACATTTGGTTTATTACATTGCTAGAAGAATGTTTCTTGAACTTAAATCAACGTACTACTTTATCTCAATGCCCCAAACTAAGAATAATTTTCATGCACCATAAAACCTAAAATATTCAGCGTACTAAACACAACGCGTCCTAGTTTTAGGCTTTTCTTATGGATAATTGTATTTCTGAATGTTAATTTAGTGAAAGGAACTACAATTTCTTATTTTATTATTTTTTATTTATTTATTTATTTTTTTATTTTTTTTTATTTTTTTTTTTTGCCCATACTTCCAGGTATATATCTGAATGACAACTTGTGTATCAAACTTGTTTAATTATATTTTATTCGACTTTCTCTGTTCTCTTTTTTCCTGAAGAATGATGTTAAACAAAAGTTTGGCCGACCGATATGAAACTTTGCACATACTGGATGTTTGTAGGTGCTAATATTATTGTAAAATCTCATCTATATCTGCAAGCTCGATTTTACGAGGCAGCTTTGGCCACAACCCGGAGTTCTTCCTCTTCGCTTCTCATTAGATTTTGGATACGTTATCATATTTCCGAACATGATGTCGTCCCAAGCGCTTTCGATTTCTCTTCTTCAGACAACACGAATTATCATGCCAACATTGTATTGATGTTAGAGTACTAAAGCGACTTTTTCCGTGAACGAACCTACAGGCCTGCCATTCTAACAGGCTTCGAACGAAAGGTATCCCGTTAAAGCACCTACTGCCAAAGTTTGACAAACCAAGGCCCTTGACTTCAACCAAGAAATTTTGGGATCGGGCGCATGAATATAATGAAATGGAGTAGTGTGATTTATGCACACGCTATTGACTGTCACCGTATAAGATGTTGTCTGATGTAATTGTGGTGGACGCTAACCGCTCACTTTGGTTGCTGTCCAGTACGAAAAACACCTACACACAGCAGTCAAGAAAGCACGAGATGTGGTCACCATACCACGACAACTATGGCTGATCGTTTCATGGATGCTGCCTTTCGAGTTATCGTAGCAAAAGCGGAAACACTAACAATGATGATGATGATGCTAATAGATAGGTATTTCTTATCGATCATCGCTTCAGCTGTTTTCAGAAAACAAATATTGCACTTTAGTAGTATTTCAGTGGTTTCCACCTGTAATTAGAAGTTAAGTTTGTCTGCGCAAGATACTTAAATTATTGTTGCAATATATGGCCATATATCATTGACATCAAACTTCTATACCAGAAAGACGTAGCCTTAAATCAACAAGTTAGCACTAGTAACGTTCTATACGTCGCTGTAAAAAAAAATCTCCTTGTCCACCACATATTTAGTCGTGTCTTTGGTCACGTGGCAGAAAACACTCTACGATTGGTAGACGCTTTAGTGACATCACGTGCCTGTAAACCCTACGGCTGGTAATGAATTGTCCCCTATTATTCATGTTTCCAGATTTTTTATTGTTTGTTAGGTTATTAATGTGATTTCGTTCTAAGCACAAAATGGAGAACAATTTTATAGAAGTCTATAACGGAAAAATATCTAAAATAGGCGCGTTATTTGCTGAGTTTACGAAAGAAACAACACCTGAACTTCATTCTGTGGAGCTTAGAAATAAAACAACTTCGTTTTAAGAATTATTTAAAATGGAAGTAAGTGATCAACTGAAATCATTCATTAGAATATTCAGAACTATAGTTGTTTTACGGTGTATTGACGAGCGAAATGCAAGCTGGAATGTAGGCATAAAGTAATAAATGGATGTTGTGGCCCATTTTTTTTTAACTGCAAATAAAAAATTATAAATAATTTACAAAAATTGTCAACGAAACTAAATTTATAGCTTATTTAATTTTCAACCGCGTATCACTTGATCTCACAGGAAGAATCTGTGATATTTTAAGTATTTACTTTTAACTGGTAGAGAAGCAACTAAGTCAGTGTCTGGGTAGCTGCGTGGTTAAATAGTCTGAATTCACAAGACCATAGGTTCAAACCTTGGTTAGAATAATATATTTATTTCTTTTCTATTTGATGTTTCTTGTATAACAGAATCATTTTCAAAAATTCATCAAAATACTGAATTGATTTATTCTAAGAATTCAAAAATTTGAAGTCTTCTCGGTTATGCTTCAAATGTTTGTAGTACACTTATTATCAAAAAGTTTGTCAAGCCTTCGAAGAAAAACAAATAATAATTTCTGTGGACTTTCGAAAAATAAAATGTATATGCAATGCTGTCAATAGAAACAACTATAGAAAGAAAATGCACACACGAAAACAAAACATATTCCGAAGCGAGTAGCAAACCTAAGGATCCTAACATAACTGATATCTGCCTTAAATCACGTGACTATTGATATTAGGATGAATCATAAGAGGTGTCACACACTAAACATCAGTCTTTTTCGTTCTCGGATGCCGATTTCCGCATTAAAGTTCGTATTGTTAGAAGCAACATCAGTTTTTTTTTTAACCGTTTACACGTCACTATTTTCTTTTCGTAATACACTTAACTCCCAGAAATTAGTCTGGTCTTCATAGGAAATGATATGTGAATTAGTCGCAATATCGTATGGGTTTATTCGAACAAGTTGCAGTGACTTTTTTCAGCATTTCAGTTACTTTGGGAACATTTATTTTTTCATTATTTTGGTTGAACATTGGTGTACTACACACCATTTATAATCCATATTTCCAACAATTTATACACGAATTCAGATAAACAAATCAGTCGTTACTTAGTTAGGGAAAACACTTGCTGGCTGGTAACGTCACGCGCGTCGTTCTCTCGCACAAGATAGTAAAGGAACGCTTTGGCGGGCTTTTAAACACTTTTAACTTTAAGGCCCGGTCAAACAGATCGCGGGCAGCGGGCGCGTGCAGGAAAGTCTGCACGCAACGGCCACTGTATTACGTTGTATTGCATTAATCCTGTCAAACAGAAAGCGGGTAGCGATCAGGTTTTGAGTGCACACAGATATCGCGCGATCACGTCGAGGTGGGGAATGTCGAAATAGAGAAATTAATTAATTTGGTTAACGAAAAAGGTTAATTATTTGATTTACGCAACCCCGACTACAAAAACAAGAAGAATAGTGAAGACTCAATTGAGATTACGCGGAAAACGAAAAAAAAATCTTCAATTTTTAATTGAATTTCTATTTATTGATTTTAAGTTATTTTATCATTTAAATTATATTATTTATATAACGGTTTTTTTGATACATTTATTTAGTTGCAACTTTCAAGTTTGACATATAACATATAATTCTGTTTATTTAAGTAAGCAGGAATTTAGTAAACACATATATTTACAATAGTTTAAATATCAATTAAAATAATGAAAGTAAGTGACGAATTGATCTCTCACTTGAACTCGATTTGTTGTCGTTGTATTTGAGAACGCCGTTCTAGACAGGTCTGGACCATCTTATATTTCATCATTTGAGATATCTGCAGTATTATTACATCGAAGATAACTGGGCAAGCAACATACTGCTTTTACGACATGTACTGCAGTTTCAATTTCCGTCTCCACATCTTTTTAAAAAAAAAAATTAAAAAAAATAAATAAATAAAAAATAAAAAACACGCCACTTCAGGACTAATATGCCAAAACCATTTTCAACGACACGTGACGCTCTACTAACCCATTTATTAAATATTTTATTTGAACGTCTGCCGCAAAAAGGGAGCATTAAACAAGTCAGCAGTGCGAAACCTTCGTCGCCTACAAATATATGAGGGAAGGGGGTGTCCATAACAGGAAATGGTTTCGAAGATACTATAGTTTTACAGTGAATGAATTCACAGTAAAAGGAGCAACTTTGAATGATGCTACTGCCGCTATGCCGGCCATAACTGTCAACTGTCAATATCATCTGTACAAGGAACTTTAAATCTGGATCAACAAAAGCCAGTGGAACTATAGAGAAAAAATGTAACAAAAATGGCTTGAGCCATTGTTGATAGGAAATTTTATTTTCACATGCTTTCCGTCTACATTTCCAATTGCAATTCGGAAAGTTCCAAGGTTCTCTGAACCCTCATCAAAGTTTTTCACACGCCATCGGTCGGAAAAAGGTAAACATTCAGGCTTTAAAACGTTCCAGTTACTTATTTCACTATGTTGGAGACAGTATGATTGACCCGGAAGGAGAAAGCGTGGTCGTTTCGCGTAACGTTTGCTCTCCACAATAGATCGCCGCGAACAGCCCGCGCTGTGTTTCACATCACCAGAACGCGGCGGGCATCCCTTGCCACGAAAGGCGCATTCCCACGATCCCTTGTAGGCGAGGCGAGGTGGGACGGAACCTCATTAGCCGAAGTGTAGGGACGACCGCGGGCCGCAGGTTACTCCTAGCTAGTGATGTTCCGATACCATCAAAGCATCGATATCTACTCAAATGAGTAGTACTCTAATTGTCTTGCGATACTTACTCATATGAATACTGCATAAGTATCGATACTTACTCATATCGATACTTTTTTAAATTAATGTCGAAATATAAAAATATACGTGACATGTTGCTAAATTATTTATTTTATTTATCTAGTATAATAGAATCAAATAACATCAGGAAACATTTTTATTTATTTATTAAAATTATAATAAAGCTCACATTGTAAGCAAACTTTGAAGGTTTTGTATTTTCTTTAAATATTTATTTATTATAATTTTAACACTTTTAAACAATAGCTGCGATTCATAGGTAGAATCTTGAAAAATTGTAATGAACAAACAAAGGAGATAGCGTACAAATCTCTTGTGCGTCCACATTTGGATTATTGTTGTGCCATTTGGGACCCGTTTCGTAAGGGATTGATCGAAAGTATAGAGAAAGTACAGAGAAGAGCCGCTCGATTCGTGACCGCTTGCTACAGTCCTTATGAAAGCGTCACAGAACTGATTAGTAGATTAGGTTGGGAGTCTCTGGTAGATAGACGACACACGTTTCGTTTAAACTTATTGGAAAACATGCGTACTCCAACTTTCACTCATGAGTGTAGTGAAATACTTCTTCCACCAACCTATTTGAGTCGGAAGGACAGGAAAGATAAAATTAGAGAAATAAGGTGCCGGACTGATTCTTATATGAATTCTTTTTTCCCTCGTACCATTAGGGATTGGAATTCACAGCAAAGAGATTAGCTTTGGTGCTGAGCACCCTCTGCCACCCACAATTTTGTGAATTGCAGAGTATATATGTAGATAGATGTAGATGTAGATAGAACTCCGCTTTGTGCTTAATTTTGTAGGTTTGGAAACAAAGAAAAATAGCGAAAGATGATTTATCATACCCTCCAAATAGGTTATTTGGAAGAAGAACAAGAAGAATAAAATTCCGCTTTTGGAAGGTTTCCCAAAAAAGCAATTGTTCCAAATATTTTAATGACAACTTGTTTCTTTTGTTTGTCATTGTTTCACCGGCACTAGAAAACAAACATTCACTCAATACTGACGTTGCTTCAACATTAAGATACTGTTGTGCGTATTTATACAGATAAGGAAATATAAATATCATTTATTCCCATTGTGTAAATGGATTGCTTTTTAGAGACGTCACAGTGTTTGACAAGTAGAGCGAGATTTGTCACTACAGTGCGTTTTCTTTTTCTTTGTGATGTTTCCAGAAAGGATATTCCTGTGAAACTCTATCTGAAGCAGCTTCTTCTTCCGGTTCACATGGGCTACTTAGTTGCTTATGAATCATATCTTTTAGTTTTTGTGTGGGGCTGCGCGGGAGTGACCATTGGCCAGGAATAGGGTAATGCGCGCCAAGTACGACTTTATTGCAATGAAATAGGGGCCTAAAACAAACTCTTTGAGATTAGATTGTCTGTTCTAAGACTGATTTGTTTGATTTTCAATGCTACCAACTTGATGTCAGCGGGAAATTAATTTCGTAGGCGCGTCTGCGTGGCGCAGCAGGGATGATGCATTTAGAATTTAACACCGGGTGCTTTTCGATACTTTCGATTCGATACAAGTACTTTTCTTCCGATACCGAGTAAGTATCGAATGAATTAATATGAATACGAAAAGTACTCGGTATCGAAACAAACTATCGAGTACTTACTCGTATTTACTTGTATCGGATAATCACTACTCCTAGCTTACCTTACCGCCACCTCCCCACCACGTTGCCTAGTGTCGTTTGGCACAGAGCACTTTACAGCAACAGAAGGGGTGCGCACCGCTGCTGCAAACCGATGGCAACAGCGCTCCACTACGCACGCCTGTGATGTTTACCGACTCAGTGTGGGTAGCTGCGTCTCGTCTCCGCTAGCAGAGGCGGCCCTATTCCCATGGTGTCCCGTCCCGTCCCGTCCCATCCCGTCCAGTCTCGCCTCCGTTTACAAGGGATCGTGGGAATGCTCCTGAACGCGCACGCTGCCCGCGCTCTGTTTGACCGGACCTTTAACGTTGAATTTTACGTAAAATAAGCACTTTCGTCAAAAATAAATGTGTATCAATAAACAATATAAAACAATTTGCCAAAAATGGTCAAATAGCCTATTGGTTCAACTGCAAGATACTAGCCTTCAAAAAGGCAGTTTATTGAAATAGTGTGGCCTGAATAAATTTAGTTGAATACAGAACTTATAAATAACAAACATAGTTTTCTGAAGTACCGATAGGATTTAAATAAGGTACCAAAACCCAGGTAAACAAATTTTAGTGACGGGATATGGTGACCCCGAGACTGCTGTACCAGCAGCCGAGTCAATGGCGTAACTTGTTCTTAATATCAAGATATTCGTGTCTCCTTTCTGCATTGCCATCGTCTAAAAAAAGATATATTTGACTCAAATGAAACAGTAAATATTTAAGAAACGAATTACAGGGAATAAAATAAAATTATGGACATGAAATAAAAAAATCGTCTAAAAGAAAAACTGATAGGCTTTTTTCTTCATTCTCTTAAGATAAAGGTCATCCTATATTGTGGTCGAAGACTTCATAATAGGTCTTTTACAAGCTGTGTTGCTGTCCAGAAATATTGCACTTGAAAATTAAGCCAGGAAATGCTTAAGCTATGACTAATAACACTTCATCGGGCTACGAAGTACCGACTGTTAGACTTTCTGGAACGGCGCAAATGAAGCTGCACTAGTTATACATTAGAAAGCATTTATAATATAATACAAGGGACCTCCTGTTGGAGAATTCAAACAACATTAAATTCGATGGCTACCTTAACTGACATTTGTCGCGAATTTTTAAAAGAGCATTCTTACTCAGCATTATGTATAGGTAAAAAATGCGAAATATTTTCATGGAAGAAACGAGATGCAAATAACGATGACCGACCAGACGATTGGTGGAGAGATTCCACTTTAAATTTAAAATGGAACAGAAAGCTAGTTTTGTAACACAACGTATAACATTTTTTTCCGTGTCGTTAGATAGCCAGCTATAGCTAATGCGTATGAAGTATCAGAAGAGTAAATGTAGATAAGTGAGTATGTTCCCCTCTTCAATCGGAAACCACGTGCTTCATCAGAGACGTCCTCAAATCTAATCAGTCTGTGTAAGTGCTTCGCCCGGGCAGCAGTGAGTGTAACCCATAGAGATAATATTTGCTACAGGTGCTTTTATCTAAACACATATTCTACAGCTCGGTATAGCTATACCATGGACAGCTGTTTCGTAACTGTCGATGACTTCAATCGACAACTGATAACAACAGTTAGACAACTTGCAACCGTAGGCTTCCGCGGCCACAAACACGTTGCTACACGTAGTCTAACTGTTTCTTGGCTGTCCGGATGATGCGTCATGATGTGTGCAGTTCTGCCCTAGGTACGCGCACACTACAGCAGGCCGCATCGCATCGCATCGGATCGCATCGCATTGAGCGAAAATGCTGCAACGCACATCTGGCCGCAGCGAGTCGCATTTCTTTTATTGTCACCGCCTTCGGTTCTCGACGATTATTCAGCCGCTTCTGTACTGCAAATGGACACAGCAGACTAAGGGCTCTTATTTTTGTATATTCATTGAAGAAGAAGAAAATTAAGCAGAAAAGGCAGTGGGTTTAATTTAAAAAGGAATTTTTCGCATTTCTTAGCACATTAGATCACAAACTTGATATAACAGTTCTACCGAATTGCGGTTCTCTTTAGTTTTAATGCAGAAAAATGAATGTTTTTCATGGTTTTAATAGCTGTGTTATGTCGCTGTTATATAATAAGATAAATGCTGTATTCATAACCTTTTGATTAACGATATTTGAATTGGGTTGCAGAAGGTAAGAACGACAATGACAACAAAGAAATTTCAATATTTGACTTACACAGGTTTCTAGGTTACATCAGAAATCATTAAGATTTGGAATAATTTCACAAAATATGTTTAAACAATTTGGTTAATTGGTAAAACGAAGCTTTACAAGCGGCATTCAAAGAAAGTGATAGAAATTTATAATGCACACGTAAAATAAACAAAAAATAAAATACGAAACATGACATTATACCTGGTTGTTTTAACTAGTTTCCTATTTCCTTCCTAATATTTTTTTTTTTTTTTTTTTTTTTTTTTTTTTTTTTGTTATTATATTTTGCGTCTTGTAAATTATAAAACTCTTTGAAAGTCATTACTAATGAGATGCAGTGGTCTTTATGCATTACGTTTGAATAGTTTACGTTAAAACATACAAGCAAAGAACAAGTGAGCATGAGCTAGAAATTTTATAATTTTTTCATCTTTATTAAAGTTCTTAAAGTAATTAAATGTTCAGATTGTAATTACTTTTTTTTTTTTTTTCAAAATCATCCACCATCCTGCGTGCAAATATGCAGCCAATTTTGTTGAAGTAATGCAGTTAATTCACAGAAATAAGAACATACAAGTTACAAAAGTCAGTACTGTTGGAGCTCCTATCGCAAACCTGGTCGCGACTGAGCGCATCGAGGCGCACAGGCGGAAAAATACGCCTGGCCAAGCGATCCGGCCGTGCTACGCGACGCGGCCCGCCCCGCCCCGACTCGACCCGCCTGTGGTGTGCGTTACCCCATTAGAATCAGTGTTAAGCGATTGCTGACGCATTTCTGCGATGCGATGCGACGCGATGAGGCCCGCCCTAGTGAGCGCGTGCCTTAAGATGGCCCCAGGAGGACTGTCGAAACGTCGGTTGCACACATCATGACGCGGCGTCACCCGGACAGCCAAGAAACAGTTAAACAACTTGTTGAAACATGTTTGTGAGTTTTTACTGTTAATCTTTACTCAGGTATTACGCTAGTTTAGTATAATTATGTCAGATGGTTCAGAAATTTACAAGTACCTGTTATGAAATTGATGGAGATAATCAACTGAAAGTGTTTTTAGATCTTTACAGTGACCAATTATCTAAAGTATGCAGTTACTTTTAGGTTTATACCTGTTTTTCATTTATTCATCGGAATAATATTTTTGCACGGTAACTTTGTTACTAAAGGAAGTTAGTTTAATAGCATCGTACAAATTCGCATATAATTTCTATGTAATTTGGTACCCATATAAAATTCTCAACTACCTTCGTAAATGCATACTTCCTTCTGTCCTTAACCATTCTTGCATCATCTTATCGTTTATGCACTAGAACATAAGATGTATTATTTCATATCGAAGATTTTTCTGACGACATGGAATACTCTGAAATTGGTACGTTCACCGCCACCGCGATATCAACGTGTCTGCGAACGATTTACATTTTCCTGAAGCGATAAGCTTGATCTCTTATATGCACTTTGGCTACTTCTCAACATTCATACTATTGTTTTCTTATATTTCTATTTTTAAAACCATTATTTTTTTCAGGAAATTTAACTCTACGAAAAGTTTTTCCAAACTTTGTTCTAACGGTAACTTAGTCATGATGCACTGATGAGATCTCTCACGATTAATGCAACTTTAGAGTGAGATCTAAATCATTAGCCCCACAGCAAATAATCCGTTTTAACATACTAACGAGAAGAGCGGTTAAGCTGATTGAGACTAAGTAGTCCAAAAATACTGCTATGTTAGCAATGAGGTTAACAAAACTTTTGGATTGGCTGCAAACAAGCAACGTTAAAAATGTTACATAATGGTTAGTTTCTTACATATTAGAAACAATGTTGATTACAGAATAATTTTTAGCAGTGATGTCATAATTGTTGCTTAAAATTTTCTTAAGTTTATCCAATAAGCCGAGATCTGGTGTCAGTACAGGCAGCGAAGTAAAGTGAGGCTTACGATCGAAAGTATGCCTCAGATATCACACTGTTGCAGAGTCGAAGAAATTGTGCTAGTGTATGTTATTATGTTATATATGCTGATGTAAAGATTGCTACGCACTAGGAATAAAACGCTGTACGGAAATGAATGAGTAACGTACATTCCACCTCATCGGCCGAAAGAAACTGCTAGAAACTTCCACAGCCTCAGGTTATTACGCTCTGGAAATGTGAAACTTCTATGTCACATCCCTGTAAGTAGTTTTTGCGTGATATTCTCACGCTTGCAAGCGTGTGAAAGTGTTGTGTCATGACTGAAATGTAGTGAGTGAATATGAGACAATGTGTTGAGCCATAAAGGTCTGACACGTCATGTTTGGAACCCGTGATTAGACCTTCTCTGAAAAAAATGCTATATGTTGGACCTTTGTGATAATATGTTTTATTCAGTCTACTTAGCATTGTGTAAACCGCTTAGTACAGCTCAGAAGAGTCCAAACTGCCAATGATGCCACCGATATGATATATTAATCGGCGATGACTAATTCGAAAAGGTCTGCCATCGAGATACTCTAAACTGTTCAGATGCTTCAGCTTTCATATTCCCAAGTGTTTTCAATGTTAAAGCCAGTTAGTGTGATCAAAAATGACGCTAAAGAAATAAAAATGTAGTTGAAATTTAAAATTATATTATTTAGTGTTAACGAGGTCACAGTTAAGAACCTTCTGCTAAAAGTAAAAAAGAAAGCATTTCAATTAATAATGCAAATTCCGAAGCCATTTTTTACTTATGATTGTACTGATGTGTTATGAGTATGTTGTTACAGGCTGTCCACTCCTCCAAACTTGAAAAAATAAAATAACATAGGAACACTGAGAGCGTATCAAGACTTTAAGCGATTGGGTACTCTAGATGAGACGGTTTCATGATTCTCTTCAGATCCGTTCCCACTCAGTTTGTCTGGGAAGCACTGCGGTAACTGCTAATCCTACACCTAATAGTCATAAGGAACGAAATCAGCATAGAAATGAAATATGGAGCAGGTGCAACTGAAATTATCTACAAACTACTCCTTAAGTCGTTTACTAAGTTGGGTAAACACCTCATAGTAACCAATATAGACTCTGTGTTGTAACACAATCATTAACGGAAATTGATTTTTGTCACAAGGGGAGATGGGAGCTGTAAACTGTAAAACTTAAGGATTTATAAAGCTTCTTGCCTGCAAGCCCTTCACTTAAGAAACTGTTACCGAAAAACTACTGTCTTATGACATGGTTACATTCTAATTTAAAGCGCTGCGGATTGAGTATGGCAGCTGGTTGGGAAACGTCCAGTCGATATCTTTATCTTCGCCAGATACCCAGGCGGACAGGATTATCTCAGTGTCACTTTCAGTTCCATCAGATAAGAATGAAGGATTGTTTGTCATTACTATCTCTTATACAGAAATTGAGAAGCATGGTTCTCCGAGTCGTGTGAGACTAGTACTTATCTTTCTGTCGCCGAAACAGCTTATAAGCACGTAAACAATTTCTAGCACAGGGAACTGCAATCAGATTCTTTACAACCCAGTTAAGAAGCCTACAGGTAACGCCTGCAGTTATGCTTAGGACACATTAGTTTAGTCCAGTACTGTTTCATTTTAGCTTAAGACAAATTAGTTTAGTCCAGTACAATTTCATTTTAGCTGATTTAGCTGGGACTAAATAAATGACGAGCAGTCAGATAGCTCAGTGCTTAGGGCGCATGTTCGTCCGGTTTCGAGATAAAATAACGGTGGGGCCAGGAATTAAAAAAAAAGAAGAGTTGCATGTGATATTATGAGCTAAGCCAGGACGTTCCATGGTTCGGATTTCACGTAACTACAGGGAGAAGAGAGAACGAACTGGCCATCCTATCTCTGTCACAATGGTTTAGTATGCCTCCTTCGGGGAGATACAGCCCACCTTTGAGTTGTGCAGGTTTTTTTTTCCCCTTAGTTAAATGGCACTGTCTAAAAGGATTCACCACGTCTGCAGCCGTTGCTCCTCAAAAATTAGTTAGTATTAATTTTCCAGTGACTACTGTAAAATTCACATCTAGTACAATCATTATCAACGGCTTTGTCTAGCTCTCTCGCGTTGATTCCCGGCTGTGAATTCTAATTTCTCGATGCGGCACATGTCATTTTCTCACAGAGGATGGTATAACCGTTAAATTGCCACGATTTCTCACTCGCAGATAAGTTAATTGCTTGTTTTTTTTCTTAAATGTATCGGCTTATCCAAAATTTGATTAATTTCTCACTGCAGGCATCATCACACTTGAAACTTCTCAAATAAATGATAAAATTGGAACCAGTAGTTGTATTAAGTTTGTGCGTAGACATTTTTAAAGAAGGACGCCATCGATTAGCATATCACAACGACCACAATTAAGTTAATAGCATGCTAGCATGCAACATTGTCACACTTCACGTGCTCGTCGCTACCTACTAGCTGTTGTCCGCAACTTTGTTTACATGGGATGCTGATGTACGGAATGTAACAATTAAGACATCGCCAGCGAGGAAGAAAGTAACTTAAATCCTCAGAATAAAAAGGTGCCGTTCTTATGCTGAAACCACGATATGCATATCGACTGCGAAAATTAATTAAATGCAGCCAATAGTTCTTGCATGAATCGCGTTCGACAGAAAAATGATTACCAATTTGTGGATATTTTCATTTTTTAGCAAAAAATAAATATAACAATTTGAAAAACTTTTAACAATCGTTTAGGACCGCATTTGTAAAAGTCTGCTTTTTCAGTTGGGACGACAGTCTCCAAGAATTAAAGAATTTGTAGTGTCCATGTTGCTAGACCCGTTTCACTAACATAAAGTGTGTACGCAAAGGCTCACAACTCCACCTGGGTGCACTATAGAGCTCAGTTTTACTGAATTGCTCCCAGCATATACAGTAATCACCTAACACGCATACAAAACAACAAAAGACATTGGCACCATACAAGGGGCATCACCCATCTACTAGCACCGAAACTTATTCGTACAACCGCTAGCAGCTAAACACGCACAACCGACACTGACAGACATAACCTAACAAGCATTCCAACATTAAGTAATATACATATTACATGCATTACGATTCGTACAGATATTAAAACATCACTCCGCAGACGTCTTCACGCGCACCGGTTGTTAATTTTAGTAAAAATGAATAAATATTAAAAAAAAACAAGAAAATTGGTAAAAACTTGTGAAATATCGTGAAAATTGTTTAATCCCCAACGAGAAGACGTCATCTGGAAAAATATTCCGAATAATATGGTATGCAAAGGATGAATACTACACTTGTTTTGCAAGATAAAGCTCAATATTATCTACAAGAATCGTCCATCTCCCTAAACGAGCTTCAGATCAGCGTGGTATGAGAGATATCTCCTATCGTCACACATGCAAAATGTCACCAGAAGTTACAATGTTTTAGGTTGGTTTATATTGATTTCAGATATTGCGTTTCAGGCCAAGTTATCGCGCGATCGCGTTACTCTGCCTAACATGCGCAACCAAAAACCCCTGTCATTTGTATATTAACGGATCTCTTGAACTACGTCCAACCTCCAACTGTTGACCAGCAGTAATTGATGTAGTCCCAGCCGGATAGATTGAAACGAAATAGGATCTTGTAATCACCATGATCACACTGGTTAGCAGGTTTGCACTCATCATTGGTGGTGGGGAAACAAGTCGCCAACTGCAAGTTTCTGCCTTTAAATCTTGTTTCCCTATGGGCAATTTAAAACAATGGTACACACACACACACACACACACACACACGTATATATATAACCTGCGTACAGAGACCACATCTGTGATTAGCGCATAATGCTTGCTTGTTTTTGATGACTTCTCGTCATCAGGGAAAAATATTCGTTTGAGAATGGTAACATTCTAAAGTTAATGTTGCCATTGTAAATATTTGTATGCAATTGGTCGTTTGTATTGGGATGGCCTTTGTTAAAATATTCTCCACACTCCAAAATGCAACTTCTAGATCTTTTAGAGTTGTTATCGCTTGTCCATCATCGTAAACACCGAAAGGCTTTTGCTGTCGTTTCCGCCTAGCCGTGAACGTCGGACGTCTGGTTACACCTGGAAATCCGCTCTCTTTTATCGTCGCCACCAGTGTGTTACATTTTCTCAATTACTATATCTTTTTAATTTTGTATCCTTGTAAAAGATGCCGCTTTTAAAACAAGAAATTCTCTGTTCAAGTTGAACGACGCCATTGATATGAAGACTCACACGGCTGCCCAGATGTTGCTGCTTATAGTGGCGTTATTCCTGTCTTGTGGCCACACCGCCCGCATCCTCGGTGTTGTTCCTTCAGCGTCCGTCAGCCATCAACTGCCTTTCCGGCTGATCGCACTGGAGTTGGCACGAAGAGGACACGACGTCACTATAATCACCACCGACCCCATCAGGGTAATACATTCTTATTTAACTTTCTAAAAAAATACAGTAGAATAGAAAAAGTTACACGAAGTATACATTTTGAGACTGTTCTAACATAGCAGAGCCTGTTGCCACAACCTCTCCTTGTTAACATACACGGATCGATTCTAGAATTTTAAATTCGTGATTTCATTTCAGTATTCTGTTGGAATTGTTGTTCATGCTGAGTTTAATATCATCGTGTAGAAATATAGGGAATTCAGTTACAAACACATGCAGCTGGTTTACATATAGCGAAGTTCAAAGCAGCTCCCATATATATAAAACTCACTTCTAATGTAGGGGGAATGATGTTTTTTTTTTCGTTTTTAGTCATTGAAAGCTGCCGTATAAGATTAATAATAAACTGTCATACGGTTGTTTCGTTTTAACATGTTACATTAATGACAGTTTATAAAAGCGTTGCTCAAACTTGATGACTCGGATAAAATATAATAATACAAATTTAATAAAATTCCAAACATAATTATTTTAATGTTATCATGGGTCTATGTGTGTAAATTAAGGTCAGAGTGCTATTACCTTTTATCGGTTTTATCTAATATGCCTAAAACCATACTCAATCTAAAAAGAGCACTTAGGTTTTGTGATCTGTGTACATTACTACCGTAACTATACAAATAAAGTTAATAGTAATACAACTGAGGTTGTATATGTTGTGATCGTTCACGGTAGCGTCCTCTACTCAGCCATAGTTAACTTACCAAAAGTTATGATTGTTATATAGTCAGTAATAGAAAATTTTCTGCTTTAGCTATGTCGGTAACAGATTCATCAACCTACTTGCATTGGAATCGAAGTGGGAGCGAAAGATCCACTTTGGTAATATGTTGCAGTATTTTTTCCCATTCCTAATGCAATAACTATCTGGAAAAAGATTAAATGTATCTGGCCATGTAAAATCAAAGGGAGTAATAACATTGCTATAGTAAGTAATTAAATCGAGAAAGATCTATACAAACATTATAATATTGATAAGTATAAGAACTTTATATGTTACAAGAATGGTAAGTAGAATGGATGATTATTTGATAGTATTGAAAAAAAAATGAGAATACAAAATTTAACATGAAAAAGTGACAGAGGTGTCGAGCATAAAGGAAAGGAAAAGAATCACAAACATAAAGCAGAGTTGTGGCCGGAGGAAATAAGGCTAGCAGTAAAAGAAAAAAAAGGTATAAGTTCTAATCAATGACTGAGTGATAAGTCAGAAGAAACAAGGACTGTAGGGTATATACAAGGAAAAGAAGAATGAAGCGTTCAGGAAAATACAATTAGCTAGAAATGAAACATTAGAAAGAGCATGTGTAAATGTTAACTTTAAAATGGGGTTTGGGAAATCACAAGAAGCATGATCTGTATTAAAAGGACTACGAAAAGGAATAAAAGCCAAAAGTATTCTCCATTTGACAAAACAAAGGGTATATTAAGAATATTTAAAAAAAAAAAATTATTGAAGGACCGTAGAGAAGAATACTTAGAAGAAGGAGACGAAAATAAACAGAAAGGTAATGACATTCAAATCTCAGAAGACTAAGTGCTTGAGGCAATAACAACGGTCAGGCGGGATCAATTTGGAAATATTGTGACAACAAAGTTGTAAAACTTATGGCAAAATTGTTATAGAAAGGATGTTAGGTTATGGTGCTAACATATTCAAGAAAGGAGATAGCAAAGAATCTTCAATTTATCGTGGGATTTATGTTATGAATTCAAAACTGAAAATCTTTGATAAACTAATAAAAAATAGTTTAGAAACTTATTTTAAGACTCAAGAACAACAATGCGGATTTACTGCAGGGAGGTGATGTATATACCACACTTTCACATTACGTCAGATTCTGGAAAAATACAATAAAAAAAAAAGAAAAATATAGGACTAATTTTCATTTTTTTTTTATTTGCTGTCGTCAGTCTTTCGACTGGTTTGATGCAATCCTCCATCCATTCCTATCCTGTGCTAACCTCTTCATTTCTACATACCACTTACAACCCACGTCCTCAATTATCTGCTTCATATGTTCTAATCTCTGTCTTCCTCTACAGTTCTCCCCTTCCACTGTTCCCTCCACTAACAAATTAACCAATCCAGCATGTCTCAAAATATGACCTACCAGCCTGTCTCTTCTTTCTGTAAGCTTCTTCCATAAACTTCTTTTCTCACCCATCATTTCCAAAACTCCTTCATTTCTTACTCTATCTGTCCAATTAATTTTCAGCATTCTTCTGTAGCACCACATTTCAAATGCTTAAATTTTCTTTCATTCCGGTATTCCATGTTTCGCTACCATAAAGTGCTGTGCTCCACACAAAGAGTTTTAAAAAGTTCTTTCTAATTCCTAAATAAATATTTAAAACTAAAAGGTTTCTCTTTTCATGAAGGACCGTTTTGCTACTGCTATTCTGGTTTATCATTATTCCTGCTTCGGCCATCGGTTGTAATTTTGCTTCCCAAGTAACAAAATTCTCTTACTTCTCCTATTGCATCTGATCCTATTTTTATATTTAATCTACTAGTATTGGTATCATTTCTGCTACATTTAATCACTTTTGTCTTACTTTGGTTTATATTCAGTCCAAAATCTTCCTTCAGTATTTTGTTCATGCCATTCAGTAACTTCTCAATATCTTCAGCCCTCTCTGCTAAAAGGGCAATCTCATCAGCAAATCTTAGCATATTGATTTTTTCTCACTGAACACTTATGGCACTTGGAAATTTTTCTTTTAATTTCTTTATTGCTTCTTCTACATACAACTTGAATATTAACGGGGATAGACTACAAAATTGTCTCACACCCTTTTTAACTGATGCATGTCTCTCGTGAATATCTACTTTTATTATAGTCACTTGATTCTTATATAGTTTATAGACTATTCTTCTATCTCAATACTTTAGACCTGACTTCTTTAAAATTTTGAACATCTTGTCCCACCTAACATTATCAAAAGCTTTTTCGAAATCAACAAATGCCATAAAAGTATCTTTATTCTTGATCCGCCTTTCAAGTATTAATCTTAAAGAAAGAATTGCTTCCCTTGTACCGCGATTTTTCCTAAACCCAAACTGATCTTCACCTATTATCTCTTCTACTACCCTTTCCATCCTTCTGTATATTATTCTGGTCAGTAATTTTGAAGCATGTGATGTTAGACTAATGGTGCGATAATTCTCACATTTGTCGGCTTGTGGTTTCTTTGGAAGTGGGAAGACGATATTTTTATTAAAATCTGTTTTATAGCTTTTTCATATCAGCTTGAATAATCTTTCGATTCCTTCTTCTCCTAAGGATTTGAAAAGTTCTGCAGGGATCTCATCAATTCTAACTGCCTTATTTGCTTCCAAGTCATTCAGAGCTTTATTAAATGCTGTCCTTAAAACAGAATCTCCTAAGTCATCAATGCCGACATCGACTTCCTTTTCCATTACACTATTGTTCAAGTCGTTCCCAACATACGGTTTCTCAATGTATTCCTTCCATCGGTTAACTCTATCTTCTAAGGTTAAAAGAGGTTTCCCATCGGCAGCTTTAATGTTCATACTTCTATTATTCATTTCTCCAAAATTCTGTTTGATCTTCCTATATGAAACATCTTCTTTAACTACGACCATTTGCTTTTCTACTTCTTCACACTTTTCTTCTCGCCATTTTTCTTTTGCTATTATGCATTTCCTATTTATTTGATTTCTAAATTGCCTGTACTGCTCTCTTCCTGTTTCTTCCTGAGCATTTTTGTACCTTGTCCGCTGATCAATCAGCTTCAAAATTTATTGTGATCCAAGGTTTTCTGGCAACTTGTTCCCTAAAGACTAATGTTTCTTTACCAGCTTTCATTATTTCTGTCTGTAATGCATTCCATTCGTCCTCGGTTGAGCTTCTTTCAGTGTTACTTCTTAGACCTAAGCTACCATTTCGGCAAATATTTCTCTCGTGCTAGATTGTTTCAGTTTATTTACTTCCAGTCTGTTCTGCTTATACTGCTTCCATAGTCACTTAAATTTCAGTCTGCACTTCATTATTATCAAATTATGGTCACAGTCTATGTCTGCTCCTGGGTACGCTTTACAGTCTAGAACTTGATTCCTGGATCTCTGTTTGACCATGATATAATCTAGCTGATATCTGCTGTATCCCCAGGACGTTTCCAGGTGTATATTCTTCTTGCATGGTTCTGAAACAGTGTGTTTGCGACTACTAGCTTATATCTTTCACAAAATTCTAGCAACCTGCTTCCTCGCTCATTTCTTTCTCCTAGACTAAAACTTCCTACAGTATTCACTTCTTTTCCTTCTCCCACTGTCGCATTCCCACCCATGATTATTAGATTTTCCTCCCCCTTCACATATTGGATTAATTCTTCAATTTCAGCATATATTTTTTCTATTTCTTCGTCATCTTCCTGTGACGTTGGCATATACACTTGTACTAATGGGCTTAGTTTCTAACCTCATCAAAATAATCCTGTCACTTAACTGTTCATAATAACTTACCCGTTTTCCTACTTTCTTGTTCATTACAAATCCTACACCAGTGACTCCATTGACAGCTTGTGTGCTAATTATCCTGTGTTGATTTGGAAAAAAATCCTATGGAAAGCATACGGAAAGCATGACATATGTCACATATAGATAACTCCTTAATTAAAAAAAACAATAAATGTAGATATTAACACAGGTCAAATAAAAACTGGTTGTAAATTATCACAAAATATAATGGTACCACGAGGTCCATCTCAAATAAAAGGTCTGCTGCAAGGGTACACTATATCACCATCCATATTTATATAGGTGTTAATTTGAGAAAATGGTCTCGAAATTGTAATAGGATGTATTTAGAAATAAGAAATCTACATCATGTTTTTACCGGTCATCAAATAATCGTAGCACAGTATAGCGAGGATTCAAATTGCTTATGTAATCAACTATCAGTAGAATGTAAAAATTGGGGCTTGAAGATTAACAATCAAAAATCATATCTTGCTAATGATCTGGACAGAATACAAATTAAAAAGGCAAATAATTTTTGCTATTTGGGCTCAATTTTAGAAAGAAAATTGAACATGTAAATTAGTAAAATAATTACTAATGGTCGAAAAGTAATCGGAATGCTGAATTCAATCCTACGGAGCTAGAATGTTTTGAATGAAGCAAAATAATTATATTAAAGTCCTTATTGGAGAGTATAATTTGATATGGATCAGGAACTTGGACAAATGATCAAAACATAGTAAGAATATGAAGCTTTAGAAATGGATTTTTGGTAAATATCAACAAGAATTTCAAGTAAATAAAAAGTAAGGATTACCGAAATAATGAAGCTAATGGAATTTAAAGAAGAAATGTATGAAGTTATAGAACGAAAAAGATTGGAATGGTAAGGTTACATAAGAAGAATGGAAGATACTAGAATACCAAAACTTGTACAGGAATTGGAAGTTGAAAGAAGAAGGAAAAAAAAAAGAGGACGACGTATGTTTACCTGCTTTAAAATGTACAAACGGCAATAAGAATATTTGGTGCAGAAGAGGAAGATACACAAGACTGAAGTATCTGGAGAAATATTTTGAGAAGTCGAGTTCTGCGTTCCGAGTTTTTACTGTCATGTTGGACATCACGAAAACCTCTGTACTGATGAAAAATCCCTTTAAAAAAAATAATGCAATGACATATTCAACAAGAGGTTGATGATTACTGTATAGTTTCTCTTATGTGAAACTTGAACATTGTTGCGATTTTCCATCATTTCGCGTGTGATACTATCAAAGGTAATATCATACTGAAACACCTGTGGCAAAAGAGGAGTTGGCAGTAGTTATAAGTGCGGTACGACGTTTGTTAAGGATGTAGAAGATCCACTCACTTATTGGCTGCAAAGGCAATCGAAGGTAGAGGTCATAACTACTGATGCAACGGAAGTGTCATAACGGAAGAGGAAACGGAAACAAATGTCAAAAGTAAATTTTCACGGAAATGAAAGCGGAAGTGTAAATACAAAGAAGAAAAAATGCAATTTTTAACAAGTATTATTTTTTGATAAATTTTTATTCAAAATTAAGTAGCAGTAAGTTATTCAATTTCGATAGAACTTTACACAAGTCTACTTTAAGCAAACAGAAAAATACATTCTATATTTGGTTTACAAGCACTCAGTCTCTCTCCGCCTTTATTCAACCTAATTTTTTGCCAATATTCTCTACGCCAACACACAATTTTAACCCGATTTTGATACTTTTAAATAATGATAAAAGCACTGCCTACATTTGATTTGCAAAAGTCCACCCCCTGTCTCCCTTTTACGACAGAAAGTTGAACGGGTGTGGACATAGCTTTTTCTCCTTTCCCACTTAATTTCGAATATTATTTGTAGAAACCCGCAGTTTTTATCAAATTTCGATGAAACTTAGCACAAATATTCTTTAAAACAGACAAAAAGATACTGTATTCATTTGATTTACAAAAACCCACTCAATCTTCCCCATTTCCCTACTTAACCAAAATTACACTTGAACCAATCAGCTTTTTGCAACTATTTCGAAAACAGTAGCGAAATCGACCATAGTTGATTGTGATATTCTGAGAGTCCATAAAATATCCTATTACATGGAGTTGGACCGATTCCGATAGAACAATTGCTCATCAAGAAATTCGAACTTGAAATTTAAAACCTTTTTTAAAGTTTTGTAGGGACACAAATCTTCCATTTTTATCCGATATAGAAGGAACTTTGCACGCATTAGCTTTAAAATTGTACCCACTCTCCTTCCTAATCCCACTTAAGACAAATTTACACGTGCAGCTTTTCAGTGTTTTGCATATATCTCCAGAGGGGTAGGAAAATCTGTCAAAGTGGATCGTGATGCAAAATGTTTATTACAATTCCATCAAACATAAAACATCAGAACGTTCATATCCAGTCCGCGAGCAATTCTGAGTACTCTGTTTTTACAAAAGACAGAAAGGTCAAAAGTATTGTACATCCCAAAGCACTAAAATAAACTTTCAAATTTAATTTACGCACAAAAAAAACATTATTTTTCACCTATTTTGTACATGCTAATGTGTCTGCTATATATATATATATATATATATATATATATGTACCCACTTTAAAAAATAGGCATGCCGGGAAAAGCTTGCACTTTATATATATATATAAAGTAGTTTTTTCACTGGCTACGCTGCTGGAAGTGGGAGGGCTAGTAAAAACTGGGGCACTATTGGCAAAAGACGATGGTATTTGTGTGCATTTGATTTCCATCACATAAGGGTTTCCTCATGTAGATGTAATCGCTTATCCTTTTAGCACTACCGAAGGTGTGACTGTAACTCCAAAAGTAGACTGTCACTATCGTCAGTTGTAGTCGATACTTGCAGGTCTTCATTCATATTTAACATGGATTCCAACATTTGTGATCATGATGACAGAGGCTTGTAAACTTCCGATTAAATTTCCGTTATAATATTTGCGGAAGCGGGAGCAGAAACGGATGCAAAATATTTGCGGTACTTCCGCAGTTATGGGAGCAGAAGCAGAGGTCCGTCTCATCATTAAGGCGCGTTCCCACGATCCCTTGTAAAGGCGCATACCCACGATCCCTTGTAACGAAGGCGAGACGAGATGGGACCTCAGTAGCCGAAGTGTAGGGACGACCGAGGGCAGCAGGTTAGTCCTAGCTTCCCTTGCCGCCACCTCCGCACCACGTTGCCTAGTGTCGTTTGGCACAGAGCACTTTACAGCAACAGAAGGGGTGCGCACAGCTGCTGCAAACCGATGGCAACAGCGCACCACTACACACGCCTGTGATGTTTACCGACTCAGAGTGGGTAGCTGCGTCTCGTCTCCGCTAGCAGAGGCGACCCTGTTCCCATGGCGTGTGGTTGAGTATTCGTCCCGTCCCGTCCCGTCTCGCCTTCGCTACAAGGGATCGTGGGAATGGGCCTTTAGACCTCATAATCCTCCGCGAGCGTTGAAGTATCCAAGAGAGATAATGGATCCAGGAAGCTGATGAATAAGTGGAGATAATCTCTTACAGGTGAACGTAAATGTGTGGTCCCGAGGCATCGGTCATACCAACCTCACCACCGCACACAGTCAATAGCACACCAAGAAGAGGCCGAAACTGGTACGAAAGAGATATCGTTAGGGACTGAGCAGTTGGATGGACGTGAGTGGAATCTTCGGTCCGGCCATCCAGATTTCGGCTTGTAACAGAATGACCAAATATGGTTCATTCCATACATTTTTATATATAATATTTTGTATATTTTTATATATAAAAAGAATAAGAAACGAAGTTTAGGGAGAGATTTGTCAGTGTTTGTGGGACCTGAGCTAGACGCGCCAGATTGTCGCGACAGGCCGGCGGCTGCCAGGGACAATGGATACCAGCTACCCTTCCTCACGCATTTGGTCAAGCGTATAATCCCTTGGCTCCGGGGAAACTGTACACTGGGGTGAATGATCATATCCAAACACCAGGTCTCGGGACGGGCAGTTTGAAGGTCACAGGTGACGAATAAGTCAGAGGCTATGCCGAGTTCGCACGAATCGAGAAAGACAATGTTCGCCTATCGTCACAGCCGGTAGGAGGAGCTTGAAAACTGGAGAGCCAATCGAGAGAGAGTATCTTTTGCATTTTGTAATGCCGGTGTATTTTTGCTCTGTAAACCACGAGCGACGGGAGGAGGCTTTTTCCGGCGGACGCTGGAGAGGATTTGACTCCGAGCCTTCAGACTGGAAGGAGCGGATCTTCCGAAGCTGGAGATCCGCTCCGTCTTGGCATCGAACCTACGGGTCAATAAGCGTGTTCTGTACAGTGAGGTCGATGTGCACGCATCCAGTACGCTTGCTGACGGACGTGGTGCATTGTCCGCTATAGCCAAGGGGCTATAATAATTCCGCCGTCGCGGGAAATACATCGCCGTCACGGTAATAATTCTACAGTGCAGTGTGGTACTTTTATTCGGTCATTGAGTACAGCCCTGTAACGACCACTGAATGATTAGGAGTTCTCGCACCCCCCAATATTGAGCAAGCTGGGGCAGACTTTCTTAAAGCCACACTTGGTGGATAATTTAAATTATCCTGGCGCTCGGCATTTGAGATCGGATACAGTTAATGTCAATACTGTATTTGATTTATGGTTCCCGATCATTGTAAAGGGAACTTTCATTTAAACAAATCAAGTGTGAAGCTTTCATGCTTGCCAATTAACATTGGGAGTTTGTTTCAAGAATAATTTTAAAAGTGGTTGTGTTTTAATGCTTTATTTGTTAATATGTTGGCAATTGTAAGAAGAGGCTTTGCATAGTTCTTTTTATCATATTTCAATGTGTCAATGTTAACGATAAATAAGCCTCGCCTGTACGCCATTATGAGTACCCAATAAATTAGCAGCCTAGGGTTTCTTTGAATTACAAAAAGAAGTAAAAGGTTTTCACCGTTACCTCCCCACCGGCACATACCGCTACAGGCTTTCCATGCATTCCCGAAACTACTCCAAGGTGAATGCCGTGATGGGTGATTTGTAAATTACACAACCGAATCCCTTACAGTTCCTGGACCACAATACAGAAGCAATGTGACAGTACAGTGTCCGCCATCCCGAAGAAGAGTGATGGCTAGCAATATCAAGGGATCACCAGATTATGCAGTAAAGTCCTGGGTTAAATCCCAAACCTGTCCGCAGTGCGTATGGAGTGAAAGCGTACGGCACTGTTGATGGTGATTTTCGTCGTTCGTATGGGGACGATAAGGCCCGGTCAAACAGAGCGCGGACTGCCCGCGTGGCCAGAACGCGGCGGTCTGACGGCAGTCCACCGAAGTTATAGTGGACGAACAGAGCGCGAGCAGCTGAAGGGCGGACCAGTGTTGAAGCAATCGTGGACGAAGGAAGGGGTAGTTCATTTTTTTTTATTTGTGTCTGCCCTTTCCTTATTAACGTGTCCAGCAGTTCATCCGACGAAGATGAATTGCTTCTTCTGCTCGCTTTAAAAAGTTCAATGCGATAAAGTCAGTTTATACTTCACGAAACTATCCCGCCGCCTAAACCATTACCTGATACAGACACGCCCATTCCTCACGTATTTTTAGGCGATGGAAGATTCAAACTACAAACTTATTTAATGTGCCATTTTTCAAAAACTACAGTTGTAAATGATGAAGGGGGAAAAAATTCATCTTTGTAGGGTACGACGTGTAGTAGAAAATACCTTTGGTATATTGCGCATGTTGCCTTCGCAATTTCGTAAGAAGTTACACAAAACAGTTCACTGAAATTGAACTAAAAGGTGACACAATAATAACAAATCAACATGCCAATGCTTTCTCAACCGCAAGTCGATTGAGAGAAAGATCAACTCGTGCTGCCTATGCGGTACGAAACCATTTTCTAAATTACTTCAACAACGAAAATTCATTTTAATATTATGATAATTATACTAATATATTATTGCATCTAAGGGGAATGGAAAATGAAAGATGCAGTATAAAATAAATAAATGTATACTTTCTTGTCTGGTTGAGCTTTACAGCTATTTCATTCCACGTTTTTGTACTCGGGAATACCGAGATTCTTATAGAAATGAACACTCTCGAACGCACTGAATGAGACTGTCTGTGTCGTCTGCATTTGCCCGCCGCCCGCCGCGGACTGGGCTTCCGCCGCGCTCTGTTTGACTAGGCTGATGCAATACTATGTACCACAGAGTCCGCGCGGACTGCCCGCGTTCTGTTTGAGCGGGCCTGGAGTGAAGGCGTACGGCACTGTTGATGGTGATTTTTGTCCTTCGTATGGGGACGTTAAGCCAGTCATATACCCATGTCATTTTAGTTACACGTGAAAATTACAGCTGACACCGGGATTCGACCCAGATAATCCTCGATCTCCAGACCGATGGCAGAGAATGGAAATTTAACCTAATGAGATCCTTCTGGTAAAGCTCAGCGGACAGTCGGAAGAGAATAGTATCTTTTGTTTATGCCTGCTGTGTCTCTTCAACTGTATGTCACGTTTCAGTGATATGTGTCTCCTCAATTCTGATAAGGTAAGACGTGATCTTGGCGGCTTTTTTTATAAACGTACTTAAATTTTTACTTCTTCTTCTTCTTCACACCGAGCGTGGTGGTGTAACGGATAGCGTTCTGGCCTCGCATTCGGGAGGACGGCGGTTCGAATCCCCGTCCGGGCATCCAGATTTGGGTTTTCCATGGTTTCCCCAAATCACTCCAGGTGAATGCCGGGATGCTTCCTTCAAAAGGCCATGGCCGAATTCCTTCCCATTCCTTGCCCTCATCCTTTCCCGTCTCTAAAGACCACGTTGTTAAAAAGGGACGTTAAACTGTAAAAAAAAAAAAAAAAAAAAAAAAAATTCTTCTTCACCACCTTTTCCCAACATTTTAGAGTCGATTGCCTTTGATGATTTGTATTCATCGTTGGCATGGTCAAGTTTGGAGCTATTGTTTTACGACCGCATGTCCTTGCTGACACCAAGCATTTGATACCTCCTGCCTAGTGGAAAAGGTGAAGAATTTTCACCTGTCGGTGAAACTATGTTCTGTACGTGATAAGTGTATTTTTTGTTTGTGAAATGTGTAGTTTATGTGGCGAAGATTGGGAAAAGTCCCGGCATTTCCCTTGATGGCTGCCGAAAACTGCCTAAACCGCAGTCAGTACAGCCGATACGCGAAGTCCTGGGCTCATGCCCAGTCCGTGGTACCTATCCAGTCCAGTGTGTGACGCCTCTGTGCACCCCCCCCCCCCCCCCCCCACACACACACACTGGCGGGTATACAAAAAAATTTAGTCGGACCTTTTTCCCAAACGTATTTTATGGGCAATATTGTGAGTTGGTTACGTACATAGCAGCTACTCAATTTAATGATTGGTTTCTAGAGTTTTGAAAGTGAATGTTTTACCCACCTGGACCTTGATGTTTCTTGGTCACTATAACCTGTTACAAAAGTATTAATTTAAAATGTTTGTCCGATATATTTCTTTCCATTTTCAATGCTGTTCGCTCTTGCAGGGATATTTTACTATTGCTCATTTTTAATGTATTTATCAAAACAGTCTGTTTTAATTGTCAACATATAAATTAGGATCTTGCTGACAGGGTGCACGATATTTTAAAAATATTAACACAGACCATATGCCAAGTAGCGATAGGGAGTTATCCATTAACCAGACTTTATATTTCGTTAAAATAAAATAAAAATTAATTACGTAATAAGTACCTCAACATACATACAGGCAAGTGTTTATAATTTCACTCAATTAGTAAATTTCAACCCCATCGAGTCCAGTCATTGATAAGATTAAATAACGGAGCCTGGAAATATTATTTGCTGATTAGTTGGAGGAAAATGCAAATTAGGGCGTGTCGTTTCCATTATTATTGCGTAGCAAAGAAGGGTGCCGTCATTAACAAGCGGATATTAAATGAGCGTACAAGTTGAAAACCAGCTATTGAGGATATTTCTGTTATATAAATTTACATTTAGGCAGCATGACTGTTAGGAAACAATGTTCTATTATTTAAAAAATCTTGAAATTCCAACAGCGTCGAAATGTCGCATTCCTGGCACGTTTAGATTTATTCTCGGGCTACGTTGGTTGAGGATGATGAGAATTGAACCTACAAAACGTCCAAGGAGTGCGACACGGCTGGAAACTCGGAAGTTTTTATCATTGCACTATGTTGTGAAGCCGTTCGATATATCAGAATGGTTTACTGATGCTTTGTAATTTCACTTATTTCTTCTTTTTTACGTTCCATAGCAAGAGATAATGGTTGATTAAAACAACTTTTTTTTATTATATAGTATATAACTTGCTATGAATTAAACAAAATATTACGTTATTATAATTACCCTTTTATATCTTTTACGTTTTTTGCAGAAACAAGTCACAAATTATACTGAAATTGATATTTCCTTTGTGTATGACTATACACGTTCCAATTTTGGAGGAATATCTATGGTCGACTGGTCTGCGAAGGATTTTATTGACATCATGAATGATATATCCGTTGTTATGTGTGAGATGCAATTAGGATCTCAACAAATAAAGGATTTATTGAAGTAAGTGTTTTTCGTTACTGTAAATAGTTCCTAAATTTAAAAAAATTACGTGTCAGATAATACAGGTAGATACTTTAATGATAAATATTTGATTTTATTTAATTTATTTTAATTGCGATGGGGTTTATGCTACGGTAGCAATGACCTTACACATTTATTTTCCCATTTCTTGTATTTATATTCAATTTTTTAAGTGCAGTTTTTGTTCTAGAATTCAGAACCATTAGTAAAAAATTGCTAGTGAAAAGTAGCTAGGTATCATGTGAAAAGAAAGAAATACGCAGCACGTCAAATAGCTATATCATCTATTTAAAATCAGAAAACATTAACAACACTTCCCCACGTAACTTGTTAACGAGGAAACACAGAATATAACGCTACAGTGTTTTTTTTGTTTTTTTTTTTTTCTTTCATCTAAAGCAGTTATGGGCAACCTTTGCTTAGCTGAGGGCGTAATTTCGGGACGTAATCAGGTCGCGGGCCGGACTTAATCAGGTCGCGGGCCGTACGTAAGAAAGAAGTAGATAGTAATGAATAAAAAGGCGATAAAAATTCACACATTTTTTATTTACTAGAATTACAATAGGATAATCAAACATACAAAAAGCAAATTAACAAAACCAGATAGAAAAATCAAATGAAAATTAATGGGAGACTTGAGTTTGAAGCGTTATTTTAAATTTCTGAATCTCTCGCGGGCCGGACTGAAGTTGGTAGAGGGCCGGATCCGGCCCGGGAGCCGGGCGTTGCCCATATATGATCTAAAGTAATGGATAAGAAAGCGTAAACCGGAATTTTCTTCGAGTACAAAATACGAAACGTTCTGAATTTTTATTTTAGGTATTATTCTATTCAATCTCAAGCTCCCCACTGCAGACGAAGGAAAAAATTTGCCAAGTAACATGATCTGATATCACCGTATGCTTTGGAATCTTGATAAGTCAACACTGACTTCGTCGTAACTTCGCCTGCAGCTTAGGTGCACTTGGTTCCCAATGTGTTCAGTATGCAAAACAATTACCAAAGTAACCGAAGGAAATAAAGTCATAATGGGTCCTCTGATCGTTAACATACTAAATGTAGATTTTACACATCAGAACTGAACGAATCGCGGGAAATGATGATCAACGAATCGATGTAATATAAGATTTGTCGGATGGACTTAAATACAATGAAACATTTTACTCTGTGCACTTTATGCATCTGTTAGTACACTAGCTATATAGCACTTGAGGGAAAATATTGGGGTATTGTTAACCGTTAACGAACATTATACCCCTGGATTATGATAAATCCATAATGCTGCCTCATTATACTATTAAAATATTGGGTAGAAGGTTTGCTGTAAGTCGTTAATTCTAAAATCACTGAATGAATATGCAAAATACAGGGCGTTCGCCGGAAAACGCTACCCTCCCAGTCTGTTGACGTCGGCAACTTGCTCGGTCAGTCTAGCCAGCAGCTCCCGCCACACGGCACCGTGAATCACCGCACTGTTTAACACCTCCGCTGCCCCAACAGTGCAGTGACGCAGTATAATGGGACCCTTACATTGTTAAGAACGGTTTCTTTGCATTGTAGCTAGTTTGTGACTTCAGTCTCTTATTAATCAGTGTTGTGAATAAACGTTTCTTTGCGGTTGGGCTGGTTTGGGGCTTCATACTCTTACTAATCTGTACCGTGTTTGAGTGTGAGTAAAATTATGGTACGTTACAGTTTGCAACAAAGAATATTTCTCTACGATACATATGTGAAGAAGAAGTCGTTTAAAAAGTGTCACAGTAAATTTCGTCGTGAATTTCCTGGCGCTTTACTGCCAGCTAAATCAACAACTCTGCGTCTGGTTAAAAAAGTAAGAGAAACGGGTTCATTTTTTAACAAAAAGAGACTGTCGGTCAACCGTATTCTCACAGAGGAGAAAATTGACGATATCGCTTTTCGACTAGAACAGACACCAAAAAATCATTAAGTCAGTTAGGGCAGCGTGTGTCTTGAAATATGTTCAGAAGATGTGAAATGTGCATTACACAAGAGGGTCAACACTTCCAGCATCTTTTATAAGGTAAGCTAATGCTTAGCACATACAAGTTTATGAAGCGTAATTATTATGAGATAGTCCGCGGCCGACGGTCGAACAATGCCGGAAGCTGACCGCTCGCTCGCCGGGAGCAGTTTCTTCCTTGTAGCGCTAAAAGTGGGTTGCGTTTTCGGCGAACGCCCTGTATTTAATGGTAGTTTTAAGAAATCCATCATTTCCATGCAGTAGTCGTCTAAAACACGTATCAAATGACCTAGAGAGGAATATGTGATGGACACTCTGTGACACAAGTAATTGTAAGCTAACAATCGCAACACGAGACAAGATAACTAGAGAAATGTGGTGATTACTCAACGTTACTAATTCTGCTGGGTACCAGGTAGAATATCTGATATTGCTCAGTATATTAAGATAGCTCACAGAGAATTAGCTACTTTACTAGAGGGGCTGAAAAGATTCTATCAGATTAGTCACACAAAATTGTAGAAGGAACATCTGAGAATGCAAGGTAAGTTTCCATGCATATTGAAATGAAACAGACCTGCAACAATCATACATTATTAGCACAAACGAACGGAAAATCGAAGTTGCTCATTATTAAGAGACAAAGTAGGCCTCTTCGTTTTATAATCCTCTTTGCAAACCACCATCGCCTCTGAAACTCACAGCTGACAGTTCACGTTACGCCACAGAAAAATCGAGCCAATAGTCGAAATAAGCTTTTAACAACACGATACTTGAAAAGATGTATAATAGTTAATAAAATTGTAGTTCAAAAAACTAAAATCATGCTTTCGTAGTAATGTGAACTAAAAGGTTAAAATAATATTTAAATATAAACGTTTTGTTTAACAGTGATAGGACGTCCCACAATTCACGATAAATTAATTTTTTTGAATAAGCTTAAAGAATAAAGTCACTGATTACAAAATTAACTTTAATGTAAAAAAGCATGGGGTGCTATTTCAGTTGTCTTATATTTTTTGTCGTTGGCTGTTTGTAAAGATAGAGTCATTGTCAAAAGTTATGTAGAGCGCACCCCACGCTTTTTTTAACATTAAAGTTAATTTTGTAATCAGTGACTTTATACTTTAAACCTATTCAAAAAATTTAATTTATCCTGAATTGTGGGACGTCCTATCACTGTTAAACAAAATGTTTATATTTAAATATTATTTTTAACATTTTAGTTCACATTACTACGAAAGCGTGATTTTAGTTTTTTAAACTACAATTTTATTTTTAACTTTTTAGTTCAGATAGTTTAAAAAGTATGTTTCTTACTGTTGGCTTTTCTTCGCCAATCTCTCTTTCTCTTTGAGTTGTAGTTTCATTTTTAATTATTATTCCCAAGAGTAAAATACAATTAAATGGTCAACTCAACAAGAGATCCAATAGCAGGGTAAAAGAGGAAAGCTACTTTTCTATGATAGTACGAAGTAATATTTCGAATACTTACTATTCAACATCACGTTAAGCGACTGCAGACAGAGAAACCTTTCTGGATAGGAGACAGCGGAAGACGATCGTCTGCAGCAACCAAGGCTCTTAAATCACACCCGGGAAACTGGAGAACGATGATGATGATGATGGCTATATTGGGCGGGAAATCTCCGAAAGGTGTGACCGCCAAATGACGAAGATTTCTCGAATCGCACCTGTGCTCTAATGTCGCGGCTGCATTTGCCTAACTCGGTAATCCCATCAAGTATAGGACACGTGTAGTTTAACTTTAAGTCCTAACCATGGGTTATCCTAATCTTTTCGATTTATAATATCCGCAAAAATGCGAACCGAAATCGGGATTCGAGCAGGGAAAGTCTGCTCGCCAGTCACGCGCCTTAACCAACTAGGCCACAAAGACGATTCGGAAAGTAGGTGAAAATGAGCCACATCTTTCATAAGACGGTTAAATCACTTTAGTGTTTTTACTGTCAAAGTAATGAGATTACCAAGACATAGATTAGAAATTATTGGATTGCCATCGGTTCTTAATGCATGTACAAAATTTCAGACAATTCGGACTTTCTGAAGTGGGTGAAAATTGAAATGAAATTTTCAGTTACATTCAACCACTTTTAAGTTGTTTCTGACAACGTGGTGAGAGTGATATTATTGAATTTTTATCGGTTCTTAATAAGTGTACAAAATTTCAAACGATTCGGACGTCAGGAAACGGGTAAACACTGAAATGAAAGATTCCATTACATGCAACCATTTTTCTATTGTAACCGTCAGAGTAACGAGAATAGCAGGACGTTGCAAAGAGACTACTGTATTGTCAACGGTTCTTAAAACGTGTGCAAAATTTTATGTTTTTACTGTCAACGTAATCAGAATATCAAGAATTAGCTATGAAATTATTGTATTGTAATCAGTTATCAATACATGAGCAAAATTTCAAACAATTCGGACATCTGGAATTGGGTTAAAATTAAATTGCAAAATTCCACGACATTCAACCATTTTTTCTGTTGTTACTGTCAAAGTAATTAGAATAGCAGGATATAGCTATGAAATTATTGTATTGTCACCGGTTCTTAATATGTGTGCCAAATTTCAAACAGCTCGGACATCTGGAAGTGGGTCAAAATGGAGTTGTAAAATTCCGTTACATTCATTCACACATACATACATATAAGTCAAGCTAATATAAATCGTGTATGAAAAAAGAAAAATATGATTACCTGGTTAGAATAATTATTAATTTCATATTACTCATTTAATTAATTAAATAATTTTTGATTATTTGTGATTTTCGGATACCTTGACTTTTACAATGAGTCCAATCTGAATTTTTAAAATTTATGATTTATTCAAAACAAACACTATACTGAAATTTATAAAAGTTGACATTCATATAAATGATTCCTAAATTTAATACATGGTTTTAACTTAAAGGGTGCCATTCAGATAGTTTTAAAAATTTACTTTATTACTTGCAACTGAGAAACTTTTAATCAATAGGTTTCCCTAACAGAGCGTTTCAGGACTGATCAAAATATGAAGCTCAGTGCAATTGACTGATTAATATCGTAATTTACCGCTGTTCGTTGCCAGCGAAAATCACCGCTTTTCCATCTCATTTGTGGCTCTACATTTGCATCACTGAGACTACGCAGAATGCAAACTTGAACATCAAACTTCCGTTACTACACACTATATAAACATCACCACACTGAATGCGTCGGCTAAACGTGCCACCCTCGCTCCCGTCTTGGGACGAGATCAGCGAGCTGTCCTCGGCCGTAAGTACTGCACACCAGTATTAACACAGGTGCGCACAGATTTAAGTACGCTTGCCAATCAGCTCAGGCGTCAGTAGAATGCGCCAAACTCGCAAGTCAGTCATCGCCTAAATCTCTGCTCAACTTGTAGTGGGTGCTTGGGTGGAAGGAAAGGGTGAAAATCTTCTTAGTCCTCTTTTTATCACCAAAGAAAACCCTAGGCTGCTAATTTATTTGTTGATCGTACTGGCGTACAGGCTGAGGCTTATTTATTTTTAACATTAACACATGGAATCACAAATATATAGTCATGCAGAGCCTCGCCTTACAAATGCCAACATAATTAATGAAATAACAGCATTTAATCAATACCACATACTAATTGATCATGAAACAAATCCCCAACATTAATAAACAAACAACAAAGCTTCACCCTTGGTTTAGAATGAAAGTTCCCTTCATAACAATGGGAACCAAAAATCAAATGTAATACTAACATGAAACTACATTAGATTTCAAATGCCGGGTGCTAGGATAACTTAAATTATCCACTAAGTGTTGTTATAAGAAAGCTACCGAAATCTGTCCCAACCAGCTCAATATTCGCTGGAGGCGAGAACTCCTAATCATTCAACGGTCGTTACAGGGGTGTACCCAATGATTGCTTGTAAGTACTACACTGCACTTTTCGTAGGATTATTACCGTGACGGCAACGGGGGTCGCTCGGCGGTGAAACTGTTACCAATGTTCTGGATGATTGCCAAGCAACCTCACTGCCACAGTACCTTTGTTTAGAACCATCGGATTCGATGCCAAGGCAGAACAATTTTCCAACCTTTGGAAGATGCACTCCAGTAGCTCCAGCCTCGCGGGTCGGAAGCCAAGCACTCCTTCCCCTCTGAAGATTGGACGTCGAGTCCCTCTCCCGCGTCCACCGCTCGTGGTAACCACGCCTCTTTTTCCAGGGCGAACTTTTAACATAGAAATTTACAGGAATTAGATAATGCGGAGGATAATTTTCCGTTGATTGGCTCCGCTATTTGGCTCCTCCTACCCAAACTCTAACAATTGGCCAACATTGTCTTTTAGAGATTCGTGCGAACTCGGACAGACTCGTATATATTCACCAAATGTGACCTCCAAAGCGTCCGCTTGAGGACAAGAGGTCGCCAAAAATCCGTTCACGTCGGTGGGGTATTTTCCCGGAGCTAAGGGATTATATGCTTGACCAGTTCCGTTAGGTAGGGTAGCTGTCCATTGTCCCTGGCTGTCGCTGGCGCGCCTGCCTGACGCGACTCTTTGGCGACGGGCTATTTTGGAGGTCCACCAAACGCTGACAAGACTCTCTAATTATTCTTTTGTATGTCGAATATAAAAATGTACGGAATAACCCATTTTCGTCATTCAGTTACAAACATTCAGAACACACCTGATCGGAGATTGCTCACCAAGAAGAAAACAGAAAACAAAATACTATAACTCACTTTACTTTGTGCTGAAAATTTATTGGAGCAAGTTCCCACTCTCAGACTTTCTCCCAACAAACCGTTGTTATTAGCACCAAGTTTCTTTACTCGATTCATTTCTCGAATTTGTACTTTACCTGTCGGCACTAAACGCAAACATTGCCTTTCGGTCTATTAATTTTGCCGACATACAACTACAATTTCTGTTGCGTTAACAATACTCGAACACGGTTCTTAATATTAAAGAACTTATTATATATAATATTAAACTTTTTTCTTAGTGTTCAGATTACATAATGTGTCAAGATAATAAAATTATTCTAAAATTTGATCATTACAGATGAGTTCCAATTATTTCTTAGAACAGGGATGATACAGCTTTTGTATAGAGGCTCTTCACAAGATGTATTCTTGCCGTTGCGACTGATAGTGGCTATCATTAGGCTTTCACGGTCTGATGCAACACGTTATCTCTCCGTGTTATGAGATATTTTTTTTTTCATGGCAATATAACTATTGAAACTCCATTATTAGCTTCGGATATTCTGATCTTTTTGAACATTCGCAATTTTCCCCTTCAATTGTTCCCTCCACTAAAGAATTAAAAAATTCCGCGTATTTTAAAATATCCTGTATTTTTTTTGTAAGAGTTATTTACAACATCCTTCTCGAAGATCACATTTCACGTGCTTAAATTTCGTTTCTTTCTGGCGAACTATCGTAAGGGGGTGTCCATAAACCACGTAGCATCATTTTGGCAACCTGTGAACCCTCTCTTCCCCCACGTAGCCCAACGTGTCTTTTGCCTAACCTCCCCTCCCCCAACGTAGCACGTAGCTTTTTTCCTATTGATTCCAGAAGATATTTTATACTATTTTCTTTTTTCAGACTCTCGTAAATTACATACGGAGATAGTTAAATGATAGAAATAAATATTCGCACGCTGTTGTGTGTTCTGTAACTAATTTTAACTGTGATAAATCATATGAATAAGAAGCTACGTGGCTTGGCTTGGAAATCCCCCTTCCCCTACGTAGCTCAGCATAGCTTCCCAGCCAACCCCTTCCCCCCTAGATGGAGCCACGTAGTTTATTGACGCTCCCTAAGTGCTGTGCTCCGTAAGTATAATTTGAGGAACTTCTTTCAAAATGCTATTTCAGTGTTTTAAACTGAAAGATTTTTTTTTCTTCTTTCTTGATAGAATTTTTTGTTTCTTTAACCAAACATGATGTGCTGGTATTTAATACATTGTCCTTGTTATTTATATGTGTTTGCATTAGATTACTTCTTTCTTTATTTAATTTATATTTAATCCAGTTGAATTTCACAAACTGTTTAAAAAAAAATAGTGACAGAAGATTCTCAGTATCCTCATTCTCACCTGCTAACAAAACCGCAAGCAAATCGCAGCTTGCTGATTGTTATTTCTAAGCTCCCATGTGTCACAAATTATCCAGTTCTTTACTTTCGATGATTCATAGTAATGGATAGTAATGATGTTAGACTACAATTTTATCGTGTACCTTTTATCACTGAAACTTGTGTATCATTATTATCTGCTTCTTAAAGCCACCTGTACTTATTATATAATTACTAGCAACAAAGTCCGTCGGGATTGAAAGAGTGTTCTGGCAATTAATTTCTTTTTAGTTGCTTACCTAAACAGAATTGTTATAAAATAAAGCTCAATATGCTGTAATTTCTCGTCCCTTAGTTGTCAACTTGATGCAAGTCGCATTTCAGTCTAACCACAATCTTCGCTAATATTGCCGCTAGAAAACCAAAGCTTCTATCACATGCGAATTGAAATATTCCCTGTATCGTATTTGGGTGTCATCATGAATCGCGATATAAACATGTTCCAAATTCTTCACTTTTTCTTACATCTTTATTTTTTATTATCTATGATGAAGATCGATGTGTTAACAGATGACATAGCTTACATGCAGTTGAAATAATGACCACAGTGAATACGAAGGATGCTAAATTAAATTATAACAACTTATGTTAAGCCACGAAATGTTAGTTTTAACTGTGGCTTAGCCCGCATGGATCACGATCAATTTAGAACTTCTTTCATTCAAACAATATAATGATTTCAGTAAAAAAATCAAGTGATAATTAATATGCCAATTTAAACAAAATACATACTTTTCTGGCAAATCATTTCTTAGCAATTGCTTAAATAAACTCAAAAATAAATCATAATGTAATTCCTATTGCCTTGCGCAGTAACAAAATGTTTCTGTTGCTACCCTGGTCCAGGTGGCATGTCAATCTAACCACAGGCAGTTCAATCTTAACCGTGGCGCCGCAATCTGATAATGAATTCTTGTAGAACTCGACGAAACAAATCGAAAATAAAGAATACAATTTTTTGATATCTTTCTTGGTTTTAGAGATGTTAAAAATTAGTTATAGGTATAGTTCCTTGTGCTTATTGGTGAAGTTTCTTCTGGCCCAGGACGTATTTCAACCTAACAACCACCAGGAAGAAAATAAAACACTTATAGTGCATTTCCACCGTGTAGATATAGCAGTTTTGGTAATTTGTTTTTTCTGGTCGAAGCCAGATCTCACCCAAACCTCCTCAATTTTGAGTTATAGTATCTCGAGAACTAAGCGATATATGAAAAGAAAATGTATTCTTTGTTTTCGATTTTTCTCTTCGAGTTACATCCGATATCATCATCGAATCTGGCAATGGCGAAATTTTTTTCTGGTCCTGGCCGCATTTCAACCTAACCACGTCAGTTATGAGATACAATATCTCGAGAATTAAGTGAGATATCAAAAAAAATAAAAATATTTTCTACTTTCAGTTGTTTTCTTCGAGTTACTTAAGATAAGAATCCATCATCAAATTGCGGCTTCACGGTTATCGTAGAATCCCCTAACCACATGCAGTGGTAATGTTGCGCCCTGTGGGTAGTACAATTTTAGTGCCAGTAACTGTACACACCAACGATGTACGATGTAAACAATCAAAGATGTAAACATCCAGAGACATTTTAAATATGAGAGATTGATAGCGTAGTTAATTTAGTTCAATTAAAAAAAGTGAGCAGTTAAATAAATATTTGTTTTTATTATATCCTAATCATTAGATGTAGCCTACTTTACAGCGGATATTTAATTTATAATTTGGTATTCAGCGTATATTTTGGTATCCTAATCATTAGAGGTAGCCTATTTTATGGCACGCATTAACAAGTGTCGACGGGAATTTTACGAAGTTATGTGAATACTCAGGACATGGTAGGAGACAAAATGAAGTGGCCAGCGTACATAAGACAAATCATTTGGCAAAGTCAACTTAAATACAGGCATAGACTTCCAATTACAGTCTTTTTCTATGAAAATAGCTGCCCAAAAGATTTGTTTATCAATTTCATGTGTATCAACTTATTAACGTAGGTCTAGAGAGATGATATCCTAAGGTCAATGCCTCATTACACCACACATGGCGGAACAAATTCCCGTTTTAATTTTTTGCAATAAAAAGTATTCTCTTGTAGCCGATTCATCAGATAGCGGGAATAGAAAACTGTTTATGATTTATCTTTTTCGATTTACGGTGCAATGAAGCCTGGACCACAGTAAGGTCGGTAGACTGATGGTTTTTTAGCAGCATTCACGCTACGTGTCTTTACGGTTAGAATTTACTGTGGTCTAGGATGCATTCGCCAAACTTTACAGTTCAAATACCCATTTCATTATATTTTTTTGAAAAAATAAAAAAATGCTCTTGCAGCCGACTCATCAGATAGTGGCAAAGGAAAACTGTTTATGATTTATCTTTTTCGATTTATGGTGCAATGAATCCTGGACCATAGTAAGGTCGGCAGATTGATGGTTTTTTAGCAGCATTCACGCTACGTGTCTATACGGTTAGAATTTACTGTGGTCCAGGGTTCTTCCGTCAAACATTACCGTTCAAATAGTGCAGCCATGATCAGGAAACGAATTGATGTATGATCAAAGTCAGTGAATAGAGTATGCTTCAAATATTTTGTAAGTTGTTGTTTTTCAACTATTCTGATCACTAAGAACTTAATAAGTTCCCAAAAATAAATTAGTGATTCCAACAGAAATTACTAATTGCTTCATCCATCGTTCTACATTTGTTTATTTTTAAATTTAGCAATCTGCTTTTAACTATATTCGTTCGAAACTAACTGGTCGCGTTCGTTTAGATTCAAATATACCGCTACAGTTTACTAGCAGAGGTACCTGGTGGTAATTTGAAAAACTAAATTCTCTCGTCATTTGCGAATAAAACTCATACCAGACATTAACTAATATTGTCACGGCTACGAAAATTAATTAAAATTATTTATGAAGTCCTTCTCCCTCAACCTTTTCCGCCTCTAATAATACAGACTTGGACAAAAATTGAGAATCTCTCACGGCTTCCTTGATAATTCACTCACGGCTATGGAGGAAATCATGGATATCTTTTCCACTGCTTCCTTGATTACATAGATGTATTATATCTTTGGTTGCTTACATCGTACATCGTTGATGTGTATAGTTACTGGCACTAAAATTGTACTACCCACAGGGCGCAACATTACCACATGCAGTACTACGCTAAACATTCCGCCAGAGAAACAATACTTCTATTACACGCATATTAATACATGTACTTATCACATTTTAGTGGCAATAATTCATCGCGATATAAACTAAATCAAAAATCTTCAAGGGTGTTACCTGTAACATCTGCCTTTCATATTATCCGTTATTGAGATCAGCATTACAGTTACATACGGCTGAAACATGTCATCAGTAAAAGCAAATGAAATTAAAAAAATATGAACAACTTACGTCTTGCTAGGTAATATTAGATTGTATACATTGCGATCAGTGTGGAACAGCTTTCGTTCAAACGAAGTAATGATTTAACTAACAGGACACTAATGAAAACAATTATGCTCTCTTTAAAGTCAAAGGTTTTAACTTACATATCAATAGCCAAAGATTTTAAGGAATACTTTCACGTCAAACAAATATTAAAGCAACTAATAATAATAATTATGTCAATTTAAAAGAAATACGTGCTTTTCTTTCAGTGTTATGACAGTTAATTTAGTTACTGATGCTTAGCTAAATAAAACTCTTACTAAATAGCGTCTATTTATAATCTAAAATAACATATCTGATTGTAAATTGGATTTTTTTTTAAAACTGCTTAACGTCTCTTAACAGCGAGGTCTTTAGAAACGGGAGAGGATGGGGGGCAAGGAATGCGAAGGAATTCAGCCATGGCCTTTTGAAGGAAGTATCCCGGCATTTGCCTGGAGTGATTTTGGAAACCATGTAAAACCCAAATCTGGATGCACGGACGGGGATTCGAACCACCGTCCTCCCGAATGCGAGGCCAGAACGTTAACCGTTACCACGCTCGGTGTGTAAATTGGACGCAAAGCTTGACGTAATAGTGCGACGTCATAGATTGATGTCATAGCGTGACAGGTGACGTCATGCCGTGATGACACTTGACTATTATATTAATGGATTCTTTGCCTTCATTTTTATATGCAACTTTTTACAATTTTAATAATCTTTTCCCATGTAATATAGGCCGGCATTACACTGTAAAGATCCCGTGTAATGGGACATATAAAAGATTTCTTTTTTAAAATGTAATACGTTGGCATTACATTCTAAACAAGATTTCAAAGTAAACAAAGAAATGGCACAAGCAAAGTTACCGAAGTCTGTTAGTACGGTAGAATCTATGAAAATAAAAAGGTGGACACTTACGCAAAGATTGCCAAAGTAATTAGTTCTATGAAAGAATGCTGTGCCATCGATGAAGTGAAAAAGAAGTTTAATGGAGTAAGATGCTAGTACTTGAGCTTGTTTTAAGCGTATGGCTCTCATATGATTGGCTGGTACGGTGAGCCCAGTATTTGAACCTAGACCCATTGTATCTCTCCGATTCAGCGTACTGACACCTTGACGCCTGCAACCACTGGCTGTTTCTCTCACTGAATAGTGTGTATGAAGAGAAATTCCTGTTACAGCGAACACACTCGATCTTCTGGGCTCAGCATTATCAACTTTTCTGACCCTATATACCCGTACTACTCTTAGGTGATCGTTGATTGAGGTTATAAGATTTACATCAGTGCTTTTCTAATAAGACAAAAAGAGGAAAAGGAGACCAGCTGAAGAGATCAACAAAAATCTCATGGTAGCATTTTACGTGAGATGCAAGCGCAGGGAACAAATATTAGGATATAGTGTTGTCCTGAAAATAAAACGTTCAGAATGCACAATACTGGAAACAATTACCTTATGGCTTTACGCCTCGTCGACGTCGAGGTCATTAGAGGAGGGATGGGACTGGGGACAAGGAACGGGAAAGGAATTCGGCCATGCTTATTTGAAGGAAGCATCCCGGAAGTTGCCTGTAGGGATTTGGGGAAACCATGGAAAACCTATGGTTCATTTATTGATAATTTGATTGCTCCGTGATTCTGACATTATTAATTCAGTAGAAGTTCCATCTGTATCGCTGTGTAAACTACAACCGAAATATGTACAAATTACAAAATAAGATTATAAGCATTACATAACAACAATTCTATCTATTTAGGCAACCGAAAACAAATGAATTTCCAGAATATTCCTTTCACCCGTCATTTTTGACGGGCTTAGAGGCTGGTACAATTATAATTAACAAGCTCAACTGCCACATCCTAGGAGGAATATTTTTCATGTGCACAACAGTACTGTACCGAACGGGTTCTACAGAAGGCATGGTACCGAATATGAAATATTGTGAACTCATAGATTTAACCCCGTCCAAATATCGCCTAGCGTGCTTATGCAAGTTTTCACTTCAACAAAATACCTGGTTGGTATATCATTCAGGGGGTGTAAGGGTTTGGGAGAGGCTATACCAGCCTTTTCCTACCAAATGTCAACCTCTCCTTCACGTGGTGCAACCTGTTTGCACGGACGAGGCTCTGGCGACTGAAACATTCCCGGTATAAGGAGTCACCCACTGCTTGCGAACGGCCTCCGAAAGGAGAGCGGAAGAGTGGGGAGTGGTTCAGGACACCCTCTTGCCCTTGGGGTTGGAAACGACCCCTAAATGCGAATGAATCAAAAATGATCAACGGCATGGGGATACAGAAGGCAACGGGAAACCACTGCTTTAAATACCCAAAGGGTATCCCGAGGAAATTTAATCCTCTCAAATTACATATATCATAATGGCTTTCTTCTGGGTAAAATATTCCGGAAGTAAAATAGTCCCCCAATCAGATCTCCGGGTGGGGACTGTTCAGGGAGGAGTCATCAGAATGGATAGAAACATTCTACGAATCGGAGCGTGGAATGTTAGAAGTCTGAATAGGGCAGGTAGGTTAGAAAACTTAAAAAGGGAGATGGAACGACTTAAGTTAGATGTTGTTGGGATTAGTGAGATTAAATGGAAGGACGCACAGGATTTCTGGTCTGGGGAACACAGTATAATTAGCACACAAGCTGTCAATGGAGTCACTGGTGTAGGATTTGTAATCAACAAGAAAGTAGGGAAACGGGTGAGTTATTATGAACAGTTTAGTGAAAGGATTATTTTGATGAGGTTAGAAACTAAGCCCGTCCCAACCACATTAGTACAAGTGTATATGCCAACGTCACACAAAGATGACGAAGAAATAGAAAAAATATACACTGAAATTGAAGAATTAATCCAACATGTGAAGGGGGAGGAACATCTAATAATCATGGGTGATTGGAATTCAATAGTGGGAGAAGGAAAAGAGGGGAGTACTGTAGGAAGCTTTGGTCTAGGAGAAAGAAATGAGCAAGGAAGCAGGTTGCTAGAATTTTGTGAAAGATATAAGCTAGTAGTGACACACTGATTAAGAACCACGCAAGAAGAATATACACCTGGAAACATCCTGAGGATAGCTAGATTATATCATGGTCAAACAGCGATTCAGGAATCAAGTTCTAGACTGCAGGGCTGGCTCTAGGAATTTCTGGCCCGGGGTAAAATGGGCGACCTTTTTTTTTTTTTTTTAAGCTCTACAAACTGGCCGGACGACAAGGGTGGATTCTTGGCTTCATGGCCTCCCTACAATCGGTATTTGGGGCCCCCCCATCGACCCGCTTACCCCCCCTCCCCCTAACGCCGGCCCTGCTAGACCGTAAAACGTACCGAGGAGCAGACAGAGACTCTGACCATAATTTGATACTAATGAAGTGCAGGCTGAAATTTAAGCGAATAAGGGAGCAATATAAACAGAACAGACTGGAAGTGAATACACTGAAACAATCTAGCACAAGAGAAAAATTTGCAGAAATGGTAGACTAAGGTCTGAGAAGTAACTCTGAAAGGAGTTCAACCGAGGACGAATGGAATGCATTAAAGACCGAAATAATTAAAGCTGGCAAAGAAACATTAGGGTTTAGGGAACAAGCTGCCCGAAAACCTTGGATCACAGAAGAAATTTTGGAGCTGAGGTATCAGAGGAGAAGGTACAAAAATGCTCTCGATGAAACAGGAGGAGAGCAGTACAGGTAATTTAGAAACCAAATAAATAGGAAATGCAAAATAGCAAATAAAAATGGCTACAAGAAAAATGCGAAGAAGCAGAAAAGGAAATGGTTGTAGGTAAAGTATATGTTGCATATAGAAAGATCAAACAGATTTGAGGAGAAATGAAGAAAAGAGGTATGAACATTAAAGCTGCCGATGGGAAACCTTGATGACTTAGGAGATCCTGTTTTGAGGACAGAATTTAATAAAGCTCTGAATGACTTGAAAGCAAATAAGGCAGTTGGAATTGATGAGATCCTTGCTGAACTTCTTAAATCCCTAGGAGAGGAAGGAATCGAAAGATTATTCAAGCTGATATCAAAAAGTTATGAAACAGTAGAAATTCCAACTGATTTTAATAAAAATATCATCTTCAAACTTCCAAAGATAGCACAAGCCGACAAATGTGAGAATTATCGCACCATTAGTCTAACAACACATGCTTCAAAATTATTGACCAGAATAATATACAGAAGGATGGAAAGGGTAGTAGAAGAGATAGTCGGTGAAGATTAGTTTGGGTTTAGGAAAAATCGAGGTACAAGAGAAGCAATTCTGTCTTTAAGATTAATACTTGAAGGGCGGATCAAGAAAAACAAAGATACTTTTATGGCGTTTGTTGATTTAGAACAAAGGTTTTGATAATGTTATAACTTTATAGAAGTCAGGTCTAAAGTAACGAGTTAGAAGAATATAAACTAAATAAGAATCAGGTGGTTATAATGAAAGTAGAGAATCATGAGAGACATGCATCAGTTAAAAAGGGTGTGAGACAAGGCTGAATTCTATCCCCGTTAATATTCAACTTGTATGTAGAAGAAGCAATGATAAAAGTCAAAGAAAAATTTCCATGTGGCATAAGTTTTCAGGGAGAATAAATCAGTATACTACGATTTGCTGACGGCATTGTCTTGTTAGCAGAGAGGGCTGAGGATATTGAGAAGTTGCTGAATGGCATGAACAAAATACTGATGGAAGATTTTGGACTGAATATAAATCAAAGAAAGACAAAAGTGATGAAATGTAGCAGAAATGATACCATTCACAGTAGATTAAATATAAAAATATGATCCGATGCAATAGGAGAAGTAAGAGAATTCTGTTACTTGAGAAGTAAAATTACAACCGATGGCCGAAGCAGGAATGATTTTAAAAGCAATAGCACTAGAAAAAAGAGCTTACATGAAAAAGAGAAACCTTTTAGTTTCAAATATTGATCTAGGAATTAGAAATAACTTTTTAAAACTCTTTGTGTGGAGCACAGCACTTTATGGTAGCGAAACATGGACTTTAGGAATACCGGAAATAAAGAAAATTGAAGCATTGATTCTAACCTCGTTACAGGCTAACTTTTTTTTTTTTAAATGGCAATTGGCGTCCTTAGGCCATACAGCCAGCTCAAGTATGTGTTTATTTCAGTCAGTAGTTTTCAGTTTCTCTACGTGTATACATATCTTTCAAGTAATTTTAGACGCACCACAGGACGGACACAAGCACACTAACACCCAACACTTAAACATCCATGCCCTCGGCCGGACTCGTACCGGCGACCTTCGGTACGTGGAGCCAGTACTTTATCCCCTACGCTACCGAGGCCGGCACAGGCTAACTTGGTACCTTCGTCTGCTGCTCCGTTCCTCCGAAATGGCGAAGTATCCGGCAGAATAACTCTTCCATTCTACAGGACCGGAGTGATTGGAGGGCGTCCTGTATGTGCCGGATTAGACGGTCTGCTGAGTACAAGCTACCCAGTACCTGTTTGAAGTTGAGGGAATCACTTCCTGACGCGACTTACTTTCATATGCTGCAGCGACTTTACTAAACTGTAACACTCCGCGGTCCAACTTTTGTTTATATGTCAATTGAGGTGCCATTAAGGAGTAACGAACTCTGTTAACCTGTTTAGACCCATCCGTATATGAAAAGTTTGTAAGTGGTAACAGTTTGTTGTATAGTGTCAGGTCTACAATAAGTCTGGGCATTTCTAAAAGAAACAGATGAGATTTACTCCATTTACAGTGATAAATGGTGGAGACTCATAGCCATATTTACTTTTAGTGTAGAGGCGTTCAAACGGTGCGTTCATCATGTTTCGAGGCTATGTGCACCCCATGAGGAAATGCCCACGGATAACAAGAGGAAGCTCATTGCAGAATGGCCAGGATTAGGGCTGGTGTCATACACATTGATGGCAAGTTGAATTCCTCCATGGTGTCCAACATTCGGAGATAGCTGTTCGGCGCCGAACGATATTCAACGCAGCCGTACTCCAACCGCGAACGTACAAACGGTCTATAAAATTGTAGCAAGCAATTGTATTCAGAGCCTTTCAGATCTAGAAGCCAGGAGAGTCTGTTGTTAAAAAGCAGTCCCTGAAAACCAACTGTTTCCTCAAGGTAAGACGGCGATATGCTAAAAGACTACGACTAAAATACATACCGAATTTTCTCAGCCGAGAAACGAAAGCTCCTGCGTACTGACCATTCATCCAATCCATTATGTGTGAGTTGCAATTGTCTTTCAGGACGTCTCAGGCTAGATGACGAACGGATAATACCGAATTTATCGACAGTTAAATAGTATTGAATAATACTTCTTTTAAGAGAGTAAATGCTGTTGATAGCAATAGCAAACATGGTCTCACTTAATATTGACTCTAGAAAAACGCCGTTTTACTGGATAAAAAGATCTGATACTTCGTAACCAATTCGGTGTCGAAAGCAATGCTGTAATGAAAATGAAGGTAAAAAACTGGATTGATTTCCCCTAAATCCCCATTTATGCTGTTACAAAATTTCATGCAGCATATAGTATCGTAAGCCTTGTCCATATCAAAGAACCACAAGATGGCTGCAGATTAACACATCCTGTATCCCCACTTCCAGCAGGTTCGGGTTGTCAAAGGTGGAACAGGAACCACACTAAAAGCGGCCCAGTAGGGTTTTGGATTCGGGATACCTTACTAGGCGGCGGTTTAACATTCTCTCTACTGTCTTTCCAACGATTCGGCGCACGATCTTGTCAATTCAGCTGTTTACAACCGACACCACAAAATAAATATCTTAACGCTAATTATCGATACTAACTTATTCTAACCCCAAATACCAGACATAATACGACGGCTTGTGGAATCCTTTCATACACAAATTTCCATATATGAATACAATTATTCATAAACACACAGAATTTACAAAAGAAAAAATAATAAAAGAAAAATAATCGATGGTGTGTGATATTTTCACAATTGCACCCACATTACGGCATAAATAATGCGATGTTGCAAACATCAGATTCATTAGAAGTAATGTTCAACACAATATGTCCAACACACCGATAATTTTTCAAAATGCAGAAAATCTTGAAATTTTTGTTCAAATGAAGGCAACAAACACAGTTTATTTGCTGCATTATACATACACATACAGATAATCGAACGAAAATCACCGTCGATATCAGTCAAGTTTGCATGCAATTAGTCCACTATTCACGCTTAAGTACGTAATTTTACAATTATGTTTTAATTTTGTATAATTTCAAATTAACAATATTCTTTAAACCTAACTTTTTACTAGATGTAGGATAAGGTAACCAATAAACTCTAGCGTTTGCTTTTTCAAAAACTCTAAAAGACCATAGTACTTAAAGAACTTCTTAATTTCAGAATTACTTTTACAAGAATTCTGCTGAGTTTTCATGAGGATCAAATCTCTCACATTATACTCGGTCCGCTTTATACTTTTTTCAAAACCACTTTTTTTCTCTTCGGCTTTCACACGACTCACGAGAGTACAAACTTGAACCCCACCACTGCGCGGAACACTACGAGGTGTGTGAGGAAAGGAATGAGATTGGTAATACTGCGAGCGATATGGTATCTCTGTGTCTACCGCTCTGTGCTAGACCGGTTTATTCACCCCTTCCACATGCTCAGTCCGAGTTTCAACTCCGTTCATCCAACACATTATTTTTGACAGCGCCATTAGTGAGGTTGTGTTTTTGTTGTGTGTTACGAAAATGGATCATCGAAATTTAGAGCAACGTTGTGCAATCAAGTTTTGTGTTAAACTTGGTGAATCCGCGAGTATGACCTTTGAAAAGTGGAAACAGACTTATGGGGAGCATTGTTTATCAAGAGCACAAGTTTTTCGCTGGAGCAAATAATTTTTGGAAAGCAGAAAACACCTTGAAGATGAACCTTAGTCAGGGAGACCTTCAGCTTCAAAAACTGACGAAAACGTTGAGCGTATGAGGGCTGTTGTGACATCAGACTGTCGTTTAGCAATAAAGATGATGAGTGAACAGTTAAATTTAAACACTTTCACCGTACATCAAATTTTGTCAGACGATTTGGACATGCGAAAGATTTGTGCCAAAATGGAGCCAAAAAGCCTCACAACTCAACAGAAGGACAATCGAAGAAACGTGTGGGTTGATATTCTTGAGAGGATTGGCAATGAACAAGAATTCTTCAATCATGTGATCACAGGTGATGAATCCTGGATATTTGAGTACGAACCTGAAACAAAGCGGTAAAGCGAAGAGTGGGACACTCCGTCATCTCCTCGACCGAAACAATGTCGAATCAGCAAGTCGAAGATCAAAACAATGCTGATTTACTTTTCTGAAAGTGGGGTTATGGTGCATAAAGAATTTATTTCTCCTGGACAAACTGTCAACCCAGTGTTTACTAAGGTATCCTTGAAAGCCTCAGGAAAAGAGTAATTCGTGTGAGACCAGACATTGCAGATATTCATCATGACAATGCTCCATGTCACACGGCTTTTTACGTGAGTGATTTTTTGACCTCAAAACGCATTTCTGTTGTTCCTCAATCCCCATATTCACCTGATTAAGGTCCATGTGACTTTTTTCTTTTCCCGCAATTGAAACATGTCTTAAAAGGACGTCATTTTGGAACTCTGGAGAATATTCAAAAGACTGTGACCGACCAGTTAACAGCCCTACCAGTTGAAGCCTTTCAGCGCTGCTACCAAAAGTGGAAACAACAACTCTGCCGTTGTATAGCTGCCCAAGGGAACTACTTTGAAGGGGATAATATTGTTATTTGGATAAAATAAAAACTTTTGTAAGTAAAAAATCAGTCTCATTACTTTTCTCACACACCTCGTATATATGTTTCTTCCAAAGTGTATCTTCATCTGGATATTTGCACCTTCCTAACAAATGACTTTTGACTCCTCAGTGTTGGTGTACAGTCAATCTGACTGGTCAAAGGTCATATGATCTACATCTTTAATTTGTTAGTGTGAAGTATGCTTTGTTGCGAAAAGCTATAGGGCCCTAAGCAAGATTTGCCACAACACTGACAGAGTTTGCCTCAAATTTCTGCGTCTTTAAACCGAATCTTCCGGCCATTAATTCCAAACAATATTTATTTATTCTCAAGCTTGTAGGTTTATTGTTAGAATTGTTTTTTTTATTGTTTCCAGTTGCAACATAATTTCGGAGAGGAATAAAATATTATACTATTTTGCTCGTGATAGACGTAATTTTACGACCGTGAGCGTGGGCTGCATTATCTATGCGAAAATAACACAATATAATATTAAAATACAAGTATGTTGTTTATATTATTTATTTATATGGCAAACGATGCTTATATAATATTTATGTCGAGTAAACAGAACACGAAACGACAATCAATTAGTGAACTACATAGCGTAGCTACAATTACCAGCTAACAGGTGAAGAGGCGAATCAGCAGGATCACATGAAATATTAACTGGAAGATGACCAGTTTGAGGACATAACCTCTAAAACTAACTGTACAACCCAAGCTATAACCTCCAAAATAGTTGAATACTAAATCTCCAAAACATCGATAAAAGGCTCGTAGTGAACAATCCCGCACTATGTGGTTTAAGGACTGTGACTTCGTCACAGCAGCAGAAAGGTAAATCTGACCAGCATCAGGTGTAGAAAATAGAAGCAGTTCTTACCTGGGCACATGTAATACGATTTAGTTTATTGTTATTCATGTTTTTATTAAGTTTATATTGAAAATGACTATTATTACATCTTTATTAAAAGTAGTATTTTGAACTAAAAAATAAGTGATAGGAATTTGCATTTATTGTCCAACTAATGAAGATATATCAGCAGCAGTCTAATTTTTTTTTTTTTTTTTTTTTTTTTTTTTTTTTTTTTTTTTTTTTTTTTTTTTACAGATCAAAACAGGTATTCGATGTGATGATTCTTGAGACAATAATGTATCAATGCTACTATGGGCTGGCCCACATGGTGGGTTCGCCGATTATGATCGGATACACCTCAATGAGCCCCGTACCACCAGTTATGACCTTATTTGGGAACCCCAACAACCCGGCATATATTCCAGAGTGGTTTGTCCCATACACAGACCATATGAGCTTTTGGCAGAGACTAAACAACGCTTATATGCAGATATATTTCAAATACATATATTATTACAAAATTATGCCAGCCCACGAGAACATACAGAGAAAATACTTTGGACCAAACGTTCCGTCTGTCTATGAAGTTGAAACCAACTTCAGCCTGCTTCTGATGAACAATCACTTCAGCGTCAGCTACCCGCGCCCACAACTGCCAAGCATCGTTGAACTGACTGGGCTGCACCTTGAGGCAGAAAGGAAACCACTTCCCAAAGTAAGTACAATGGCTGCTATTCTGTTTAAGGTTATGGTAAAATATACTCACATAGTATAGGAGCGTCCGAAAAACTGGTTTTTTTGTGTGTGTTTTTTGTTGTTTTTTTGTGTTTTTTTTGTTGTTTTTTTTTTTTTTTTTTTTTTTTGTTGTTTTGTTTTAGACAGCTGGGATTTTTCACTTCCCACTTAAACTGATATACCTCATGTTACTTTAGAACTAAATCAATCGTCCTTCATACCTTTCTCAAAATGAATGATAATTAGCTTGAGACCGTTGTTACAATGCTTAAATATTGAAAGTCCTAAGCAAAAACTTTCTCTGTGGTCTAATCTGATCGCAAAAATTGTTTGCTTGCATAGGACCTCCAGAAGTGGCTGGATGACGCCAAGGATGGTGTGGTGTACTTCAGTCTCGGAAGCAATGTGCGCAGCAGCACGATGCCACAAGGAAAGGTGAAGTCACTGTTGTCAGCGTTTTCACGACTGCCACAGAAAGTCCTCTGGAAGTGGGAGACAGACACACTGCCTGGGCAGCCAGACAACGTCAAAGTGGCAAAGTGGTTGCCTCAACAGGACATTCTAGGTTCACGCATCTCCTCTCTTCTGGCGTCTACATTGTAAATGTTAACTCAACCGTTTCTGATCTTTAACATCGTACTTGTGTTTACAGCTCATCCAAACGTCAGAGTTTTCATCTTTCAAGGTGGTTTGCAAAGTTTCAACGAGGCCGTCTATCACGCCGTTCCTCTCGTCGGAATTCCAATCTTCGCAGATCAACCTCACACCATTGCAAAGGTGGTTCAAGCTGGAATAGGGGTCAAAGTAGAGTATCACGACATCACAGAAGACTCTATCTACAATGCTGTACGTACAATTCTGGACGATGAGAGGTAATGAAAACATATGTATCGAATCATATAACCTATAAGACATAATGCGATACTGCTGCTTTCTCGAAGATTATTATTCTTTTCTTTGGTATTAATTTCTATTATCTGTTCTATAGTTTTAAGTGAAATTTTGTAATCAACTTATTTTTCAAATTTTCTTATATGTTTGTATGAATAGTTATTTCTACATTCTTACAGAATATTGAACAGTACTTCCAGGATATTTTTCGTTTGGTCCTAAACAAATGTGATCCCACAGTTTCCCTTACCAATCAAACTACACCTAACGGCAGATCCCAGAACATTTACCCTGGTAAATTTTTAGTGCAAGTTGCATAATTTAATTTATTTAATCGCGCTAAGATATACGCCTCCGTGGAAAGTTTCCTATACACCTACTCTTTTTAACCGACTTAAAAAAAAAGGAGGAGGTTCTCAAATCGTCTTTTTTTGTATGTATGTTCAGCGATATCTTCGCCAATTTTGAACCAATTTAAATGAAATTTTTTTAGTGGATAGGGTATACCTGCAAAGTGGTCCCATATGAATTTCATTGAGAAACCAACCCTTCTACCCCCTTCCACCCCTTAATGTTTTACAAATCCGCATTTTTTTATTCGATTTCTATGAAACTTTGGACATATATAGTCAAAAATAAAGAGAAAAATACTGTCAACATTTGGTTTAAAAAAACTGAACCCCTCTCCCCCTATCTACCCCCTTAATTTTTACCAATTTTCTTTATACAAAGGTACAGTCGACACCATTTTACTGATCTCCATTAAAATTAGTATATGCTTGTAGTTTTTCATGGAGAAGATTTCTGACCAAAAAAATAAAAAACCACCCCTCTCCCCTATACACCCCTTAATTTTGTAGAAACTTACATTTCTTATCTCATTTTGATTGAACTTCGCACGTGTATTTAAAACAAAGAGAAAAATCCTGTCAACAATTTAAAATAAAAAACCATTCCTCTCCCCTTTACATCCCTTAATTTTTATACAACTCCACATTTTTTATTCGATTTCGATGGAACTTTGGACATGTATAGTCAAAAATAAAGGAAAAAATACTGTCAACTTTTGGTTTGAAAAAATTGAAGCCTTCTCCCCCTATCCATCCCCTAAATTTTTACCAATGTTCTTTACACAAAGCTACAGTCGACAACATTTAACTGGTCTCCTTTAAAGTTGGAAAAAACATGTAATTTTTCATGGAGAAGGTTTCTGAAAAAAAAATACCCTCTCCCCTTTACATCCCTTAATTTTATAGAAACCTACACTTCTTAACTGATTTTGATTGAACTTTGCACGTGTGTACTTTAATAAAAGAGAACAATCCTGTCAACATTTGGTTTGCCAAAGCTCAACTCCTTTCCCTCCTTCAACCCCATTAACTTTTGTCAATGTTCTTTATAAAAAGTCACAGTCGCGATCGTCTGACCGATTACCATGAAAGTTGGTGCTTATATGTATTTTTTCACGAAGAAGGTGTCTCGCCAAAAAATCTAAAAACCACACCCTCTCCCCATTAAACCGCTTAATTTTTATACATAACCACAGTTTTATCCGGTTTAGACAGAACTTAGCAAATTTTTATTATCAAACAAAGAGAAAAATAATGTCAACTCATGGTTTGCAAAAACTAAACCCCTCTCCCCGTTTCCACCCCCTTAATTTTTGTCAATTTCTGTTTAGAAAGCTACAGTCGACACCATTTGACTGATCTTTATGAAAGTTAGCACATATATATATATATATATATATATATATATATATAATATTTTACGGATAAGATTTCGGACCAAAGAATCAAAAAAACTACCCTAGTTTCCCTTCCCTTAATATTTGTACAAAACCCACATTTTAATCCGATTCAGTGGAACTTCGCATGCGTATACTTTAAAACAAATAGAAAAATACTGTCCACATTACTTTCACAATAACGCAAACCCTATCCCCCTTTGTACCCCTTTAATTACTGTCAATGTTCATTATATAAAGCTACCGTTTCTTTCTGATTTTGAAGGAAGTATGCACATGTATACTGCAAAACAAACAGAAAAATACTGTCTACATTTGTTTTCGAGAGTCCAAACCCCTCTCATTCTTTTCCATCCCTTAATCTACAGTTTCTGTCCGATTCTGAAAGAAATTTGCACACGTATACTTTAAAACATACAGAACAATTGTGTTTAAATTAGGTGGCAGAAGCCCAACCAAACTTCCCTTCTACCCCCACCCCTCTTAATTTCTAATGTTCTTTATAGATATCCACCGTTTTTATCAGATTTCCAAGGAACAATGCACATGTATACTTAAAAACAAAGAGAAACATAGTATCTATATACTGTTTACAAAACCCCACCACTCACTCCCTTATCCCATTTAATTTTTGATAATGTTCTTTACACAGAGCTACAGTTTTTACCTGGTTTCGATGGAAATTTGCACATGTAAATTTTAAAACAAACAGAAAAATACTGTCCACACTAGCTTTTCAAAAACCAAACTACTTTTCGTCTCCACACCCATTAACTGTTTTTTATACATACCTACAGTTTTATCTGATATCAATAGAAATTTACAGACGTAGACTTTAAATCAATCAAAAAAAGCAGTATACATTTGGTATAGAAAAGCCCAATCCCTCTTCCTCTTTAACCTCACCCCTTTTAGTTTTACAATGTTCTTTAAAAAATGCACAGTTTTAAATACAGTCAAAATCAATGAAGCTATTTTTAAGTCATGGCATAATATTTATAAAATAAATGTGTCCTAATGTCTCAACATGTATTTCAACTTGGATCTCAAGCTTTCTGTGAAAACCAATTAAAAATCTTTATTTTTCTGTGTGATGCGGTAGCAAACAGATATATTTCAGAGACAGATTTCTGTATGTGGTATGTATTAATGCCCAGATGTTACATGTTTCGGTTATCGACCAGCAGCTTTAACAGAAGTTAAGATGAGATCGAAACATAGCCTGGACCAAAATGTAAACTGACATTCCTTAACACAACACCAAATTCACCCCGTTCTGGAAGTTGAATTCTTTTTGGAAGCAAGCGCTTTAATCCCTGCGCTACCAGGACGTTCGCAAAGTGGGAACTGCCACTGCATATTTAAAATGCAAAAACAAACCATAATACCATTAAAAATTTAAAAGTAAAATAATTGTTAAAAAAATAAAAACCACCTTCAAAAAAAACCACTAAAAATTTTAAAATATCTTTATACCTTCCTTGGGAGAAACTAAATCTAAATGGGCAATATTTTACCTTACTGTCATTGAAATTTTTGGAGTTGGTGCCAGCGAAAGAACGAAAAACAAAAAGAGAAAAACAATAATACATAAAAAAATCATGTTACTGCTTAGCTACAATTAATGCAGAAACATGTTTCAACAAAACTGAAACAAACAATTATTATTATTATTATTTCATATCAGAAACATACTGTTACACAATCACAATCATCAAATTATACTGGACCAGTACTTGGCCACTTCCAGTGCATTTTCTGAGGCCTCATAGAGTTCAGCTGCCGAACAGGATGCTTCACACAATCGACACTGGAGTATGTGCTGGACAGTCTGGTCTTCACCGCAGTCGCACTTGCATAACCTCATCTTGCCAAGTTCACTTTGCATCTTCCCACTCCTGATCTCAGCCTATTCAAAGACTTCCATGTCTACCAACCTTTGTCATAACCAGGTGGTAAAGATTCAGACACTCTTCCCCAGCCACGCGGAAGGGGAGCCTTAGCTTCCCATAGTTGTAATCTGGCTTCTTCAGTTGTCGTTGTAAGTTCTTGAGATATTCTTAGGAAACTTTTTCTGGACTTCAGTCTTTGCCTGTGAGGGATATGCCCATCTAGTGGAGGAGATTTTTCATGGTTCACTTTCCTCCTTTCCTTTTTCACTGCTATTTCCCTTCGAACAGAAGGTGGTGCTATTCCTGCTAGACAGTAGAGCCATTCGACTGAAGTTGATTTTAAGCAGCCTGTTATGATTCTGCAAGTGTCATTAAGTGCAATGTCTACTTGTTTGGCATGGGTTGAGCTGTGCCATAGAGGACAGGCATACTCTGCAGCCGAATAACATAGTGCTAAGGCAGAAGTTCGAATTGTTTCAGGTTGGCTGCCCCACTGCGATCCAGTCAGTTTTCTTATGAGATTGTTCCTACTGGAATCTTTCAGCTTGGAGTTCATGCAATGTTTCCTGAATGTAAGTGATCTGTCAAGGATCACTCCTAGATATTTTGGAGTGTCACAGTATTCTAGTTCGACCCCCGACCATGTTACCTTTAACCTACGAGTTGCTTCTTCATTCCTTAAATGAAAAGCACTTACTTGTATCTTCGTAGGATTTGGTTTAAGCTGGTTCGTGCTGTAATAACTTGACAAATCTTCCAGATCGTTGCTAAGGGTGCTCTCCACTGATTCAAAGTTTTTGCTCTGTGAGACCAGAGCAAGATCATCAGCATACACGAAACTCCTACATTTGGGTGGTATAGGCTGATCATTGGTATATATGTTAAACAATAATGGGGCTAGCACACTTCCTTGGGGTAGACCATTCTTCTGTGACCTCCAACGGCTACGCTGTCCTTCGAAGTCAACCAAGAATCTGCGGTTCTGCGGAAGAGTAGCAATGAACTTACTAAGACTGAAATTCCTGGTCAGATTGTAGAACTTGACTAGTATAGCTGATGGTTGACGGTGTCATACGCTGCTGATAAATCAACAAATACCACCCCTGTTACCTTACGAGCTTCAAATCCATCTTCTATAAACTGCGTGATATTTAGTAGTTGTTCTGTGCAACTTTTACCCGGGCGGAATCCAGCTTGTTCAGGAATAAGCAAAGGATCAACTACAGGCAACAGCCGGTTTAAGATCATTCATTCAAGCAGTTTGTAGAGGTGACATAAAAGTACAACAGGTCTAAAATTCTTTGGACTGTTTCCTTCTTTGCCAGGTTTAAGCAAGGCGATCATTCGGCTCTTCCGCCATATCTTTGGAATTTGACATTTACTCATACAGTTGTTAAAGAGCTGAAGCATCCACTTCTTTGTTGTTAGACCAAAGTCCTTAATTTTTTTCTGTCTTAATGTCATCCAGGCCTGCTGATTTTCCATTTTTGCAGTTTCTTATAGCCTTATCCAACTCTTCCATGCTGAATGGTATTGTGAGGTCATTATTCTCCTCTTGGCCTTCTTTCCGCAGTTTGGGCATTTGGGACGTGTGATTAGCTTTCCCATAAAATAGCAGTTGGTGTGCTATTTTGTTGGCAGTGACATTATAATGAACTTTGGTCTTAGTAGGATCATTGTTTAAATGCTTCAGTAGTCTCCATGCTTTATGGCTGTCTCTTGCGAAATCTAAGTCTTCAACAGTTTTCATCCACTCATTCCGCTTTGTCTCTTTAATATTGGAAATGAGTTTGTTTCCTGCTTCCACTGTTGCTTCACCAAAAGGATCTTCTGTAAATAAATTGCTGTATTCTTTAAGTAGAGCAGCTTGATCTGATGTGAGACCGGGAATGTAAGATGTCCGACAACCACGAAGGATAGACATTCTGGAACATCTCTTTACAGCCGTGGTGAAGATGTCATAGCATTCTGGAGTTGGTTCTATTGAAAGAACTTCGGAATCTAATAGTTCTGAGATTTCAGACCAATTTGCCTTTTTGAAGTTGTATCTTCTACGGAAAGGTACTTCCTGTGATGTAACTGTGGCATATATTTGACACATTATTGGTCAACAAACAGATGATACGCCCATATTATACTAACTGTAAAGCGTTTACTACATGATGCAGCCTACCAACTGACACTGTAGCGCCTGTGATATGCCTGGACGACTAACGAGACCGAGTCACAGATTAAAATACTGTTAATTTGTTTCCGTAAGCTGTCTCCTGCAATAACACTATCTGCCTCACGACATGCTGTAAAATATTGGGAATTTTTGTTCGCATTCCCCATTTCGCCTCGAACACCAAATTAAGTTCAGTAATTCAATTTTGCGATGTGACAGCTGGCACCGACTCCAAAAATTACTAAACAATGTAAACATTTCAATGACAGTAATGTAAAATATTGTCCATTTAGATTTAATTTCTCCTAAGGAAGGTATAAAGTTATTTTAAAATTTTAGTGCTTTTTCTTAAGGCGGTTTTTATTTTTTCAAAACAATTATTTTACCATCTTAATTTCTTTCAAGCAATTCTACCTTAGTCCTTTACGAATTTTGCCTTAAATTATTTCAGAAATTCCGGTAAATTATTCATCATTTTCATTTGTAATTTATTCCACTCCATGATTCCCCTACAAATAAAAATGTTGCGGCTGTGTGCAGGAAATATAGTTGTGTGCCCTAAAAAGATGTGGTCAAGATTTGATTGATTGTAGAGAATAATCTTTATTTTGAAACTCTTATTGAAATTTATAAGCTTTGGGAAGTAGTCACTAGGGAACACAATTTTATATTTAATGAAAATGAAATGACAGCTACATTAAATTTAGCAATGAAAGAAGACAGAGAACACTATACATGTGTGGGCGCCATTACAAGAGCCTTTATGAAATATCCTACACACAGCAGTATCTAACATTAATTGTGTGTTAAAAAAAAAAAAAAAAAAAAAAAAAAAAAAAAAAAAAAAAAAAAACGCCTCAGATTCTACAAGCATGAAATCGTTGCCTTTAAAAGATTCACATTAATGGCATAAATTTTCTGACTAACTAAAGGAAAGTTCAATAACTTATTTGAATTTGTTACTCCTCAGCTGATGAGAAGTATATTCCATGAAAGATCAAACAAGAATTTACCTTGCTTTAACTGCAAGCATGAAGTTTTTGGAGTATTTGTTCATAGTTCCTCACAACACAATGTCTACCTTTTTGCCGGATGTTTCTTAGTCGTTTACAATTCCTTGGCCCCTTTTATCAAGATAAGTTTTATTTGTTTACCTTATTTACTTGAGATATATTATTGTAGGTTAATTGAAGTCACACATTAGTATAAAAAACTTATCGTGGTTTATCAATATTTTTTACATGTTCAGTTTTCGTATTTGCATTAAGAAACAAGTAGGCATAATTAACATAAACATGGTCCATAAACGTATAAAATCACTTTTAACATGTTCAGAATCACCCGTTGGGTAGAGTCGATAGTCGTCTTTAACTGCCGTCTTCATTTCGGTAAACATTCTTAACTTTTTTCCTCAGGTGTTCCTCAACAGAAATGGTGAATCCAGTTTATTTAATTTCTGCCAATCACCTACTAAAACTTTTCGTCCACGTAATCTTCTTTATGTAGTTAGCGTTATTTGTGTACCACATTCCTTCATATTTCCGATAAACATTTTAAAAACTCAACATTTTCTTTCCTGACCATTTGGACACATTTTCTTTCCGGTTTTCCACGATGAAAAAAAAAAAAACGAGCGTACAAACCAAAAAACGCGTTTTCTGACAGCAAAAAAAACGACTAGCGAATGAATCGTTTCAGACAACAACAGAGGCGACGCGGTGACTTGGTCACATGACCGCCACACTCGCACTCTACTTGCTATTAGAAATGAATAGTAGTAAGTTAATTAGTAAGAAGAAATACTAGCAGACATGACATAATAAACAACTTATTTAGTTCATAGCTAGCTTCTAATATTTATTTGTATCTTTTGATGATTTTATGTACTTAATTACCAGACAAATTCATTTCTAAATCGGAATCGAACGAAAATATGATTGAAATTTTTCTTTTTTTCTGTTTTGTTCAACTTTTTCTATTTCCGCAGGTTCTTGTTATATTTCCTGTGCATTCTTCTTAGTTAATTCGTGGTTTTAACTGTAGTTGGTGCTATTTATTTCACTGAACGTGCTGTTAGAATAATTAAATGAAATGATAGTCATATTCCTTGAACAGTTTAAATCAATTTTAATGAACTTCACCACGTTAATTACAAAATCGAACTTCTGATATACAAATTCTCTATATGGCTCTTGTTATTTTCATTATCACGATATAATTAGACCACAGTTTCTGTCAACCAACCTAGGCAACCCTGTCATTAATTAACGTTGCTATTGAAACTTTCCAAGAGTAAACCAACTGGCCTTTGCCAATGAACCCCAAAATTTAAAGATATATTAAAATATGTAATGTCATTCTAGGATAATCTGTCAGTTATCCTACAGCCCCCCCTCCCTAAGTTCACCATACAATTTTACAGCGAAGCAATCATAAATGGTAATAGTGGACTATAGATTGGACAGCTAACTTTTTTTTTTCTAAATGTTCTTTTAGTACCATCCAAGAAATGAGAACCTTTCAAGTAAGGAGAGTTTGCATTTTAAGATTGCTTAACAAACATTAAACAATATTTAAAAGTTTATATTTATCACTTTTTTATAACAAACCAAATGCCTTGGTGATATTTTTTTATTTTATTATTTTCAGTTGAGTTCCAATGATCACCAACTGATTAACACGGCATATTGTCTGCAACACCTATCGATACACCCAGTTACTACCCTTATCACTTAATAATGATAAAAAAGGATAAAAATATGTCCGTATATTACAGTTTGCAACATCTACATACCGAATAGATGTGGTAAACATAGCTTTACCCCTCGACAAAAAAAAAAACATTTTTTCTGTATCTCCAATTCAATTTTTCCCAGTTATCCATCCAAAATAACTGTCTGTTTGTAGCTAATCTTACTTTACTAGAACAGTACAATTGCAAACAAACTTAAAAATATGCATAGAACCCTGTGAATGTTCAACACAATTAATCTTAAACTGCCGTGATCCATAAACAACATTTGACTCAATTTGGACAACTTTGTTACAGCCTCTTGTATTTCATTATCCTTCAAAATCATCAAATTACCTACTTCATTCACCTTCACTAAATTCTGTTCCATCTTATTTACATGAAAAAGTTACCGTTTACTTCAATTTCTCTTGCATCAAAAAAATTCATTGACTCTCAACCCTTTTCTACTGATTCAGCTGTTTTCTCTTTACTTTTGTTCTTAAACTCATCATTTAAGAAAAAATCTTCTTTGTCAATTAGCCTATCATATACAGGATTTACATCAACATTAATTGTGATATCACTTATCCCATATTCTTTACTTATTGTATTACTACCTTTACCTTCAATTATATTATCCAAAGATTCACAATGAGTTGTATTTATAATTTGTTCAACCCCTATAGTTACCAGATTGTTATCTTTAATAGTATCTTCTATAGGTTTCTGGTTACCTATCTTAATTTCCTCTTTTAACATTTTGTAATGCTCTTCAGCCCTCTCTACATACTTACTTATCTTTACTTGTAATCCATCATAAGATTCTTGCATAACTGTCTCTAATTTGTTTAGACGATCATCTAAAGCGTTAATAGATGCTTTATTAGAAATTTATAATGATTTAACAGAGCATTTTATTTCTTCACTTAATTTTGATTGTGTTGTAAGTTTTGTGGCAAGTTGAGCTGAAAATCGAAACAGTATGTTTTCAGTGCATGTAAGGTAATAAGTACATGTTTTTATGTCCAACAGAAACTTCTAAGTCTGTAGCATTGGTTTCTTGAGATACCCCAGTAATTTTCTCTGTTAGTGAAAAGTTTTCTGTGCATGTAGATTGTAATTCCGGGACTAGCAACGAAAGATCATCATCTGTCACGTTTTGCTGACGTACAGAGTCCCTATCCGCAAAAATTTTGTCACTCTCCTTATTGAAAATCATAAATTAATGTAGTAACTTGCTATATATTGGTCAGACCATTGCTCGAATATGGTAGTGTAGTATGGGACCCTCATTTTACGTATCAAATACAGGAGTTGGAGAGGGTGCAAAGAAGGGCTGCTAGATTTGTTTCTGGAAATTATCGCAGAATGCAATCAGTGACGGATATGATAAAGGAGCTGGAATGGGATTCATTGCAAGACAGGAGGAGGATGAGGAGGGTCATGGGAGTGTACAGGGCATATACTGGTGATGAGGCATGGAAAGATATTGCAATAGGTATGAAAAGTAGTGCATGGAAGGGAAAAGATGACCATGACCACAAGCTGGCACTCGATTTCAGGCACAAGGGTGTGGGAAGATTCTCTTTTTTAGGTAAGGGTGTCAGGGATTGGAATGAGTTACCAAGAGAAATGATGAATAATTTACCGAAAACTTTGAAGGAATTTAAAGATAAAATTTGTAGAGGGCAAATGTAGGTGGGTGCAGGATAGGGGGAAGATGGGTGTGTAGGGAAATTGCCACCGGAGCCTGTGCTCCATTGCAATTAAAATTAAATAAATAAAAAAATAAATACAATTATTGTAGAATCTCTAACGTTATGTTGTAAGCGTCAGTTTTCCAGTTGATCAACCACAAAAAGGGAAATGATAATCAGAAATGAATAATCCCTTAAACTCTTTAACCTAAGTTACTAGATTCAGATAAAAGGTTCCTATCCACGTAAATTAGGTCTTTACTATACTAAAGGTTACATCAGTCGATATCTTCAGTATATGAAATCGGCGACCATAATTGCTTGCATAAAAAAAACAGTGTCTAGAAAAGTCACTTATCTTTCGCCTTACTTTCGTTGTCGGAGGGTTCACTTTCTCCTTAGTCAGCTGTTTGTTGTGTCTGCGTCGAATAATTTCGTATAATAACTAGTTCACGCTACGCCACTAGTCGCGCTGTAGGTTCCCAAAGAGTATTCTTTTTTCATCTCTTGATCTTTGGCTTCTGGTAATCAATCAGTTTGTCAGTTTACATAGGAAATTCCTTTTTTTATAATACTTAAGGTACTGTCACTGTCGCCATGTTGTATTTCCGAAAATTCTTTTTATATTTCCCGTGCTTTTATTCTTCTTAATTAATTCGTGGTTTTAACTGCGGTTGGTGCTATTTATTTCACTGAACGTTCTGTTAGAATAATTAAATGGAAATGATAGTCATATTCCTTGCACAGTTTAAATCAATTTTAATGAACTCCAACACGATATCACGTTATTACAAAATCGAACTTCTGATATGCAAGTTCTTCTTATGGCTTTTGTTATCACGAAATAATTAGACGATTGATTTCTTCAGTTTCTATCTGTCAACCAACCTAAGCAACCCACTCGTTAATTAGCGTTACTATGGTAACTTTCCAAGAGTAAATCAACTGGCCTTTTCCAAGGAACCCCAAAATTCAAAGATATATTATACGTTAAAATATATAATGTCATTTCTAGGATATTCTGTCAGTTATCCTAGAAATTCTACTTGTACAGCAAGCAGTGGGCTTTTCTCTGTTCTTCCATTGTGTATAGAAATAGGAACAATAGTACCCGGCACAACACATCATTGGAAATAGGTTTTTCGAATTTATGAACGGAGATGACCCTGCCGTAATAATTAAACGATATGTCTCGCTTACTCAGTATTTCTGCTGAATCACATATATTACCCTGATCGAACAGGAGCTACTATAACTTGAAATATTTGGCAACTTTGTTTTTATTTCATTTGATATGATTATTTAGGGTGTCTGAGTTTAAATCACGGTTATCAGTTTTAGAACTGTAGCCCAAAAGGGTTAAGTTAAAGCACTTCTGGCATATAATGAAACTGAACCAGTAATTAATAATCATTATATATTCTGTACTTACTACTTTATTAGATGGATTATTTTCGATTCAACTAGCTGTTAAGTAATAATGTAACATATAACCTGGACAGAAAAACCGTAACCAAGTGAATTTAATAGCGAACCCTGAAGACGAAATGCACCAGATCCCGAGATTGGTTTTTAAGAAACTATTCGTCAATTTTTATTATATGTTAAAAAGGCATAAGAGCTTTAAGCTCCAATCAGCTCCTGGAGACCTGCATAACTAAAAACTTAGATCCTTAGCAGCCCTCTGAATCTAGATAAATAAGTTAATTTCAGTCTGGAACAAATAGATGAGCTCCAAGATGTACTTAGGACGAAATATCAAATCCCGCCACTGACCTACCGTTCATCTCGTCTTGTTTCCTTTTTTTCACCTCACATATACACGTTTCACAAACAGAATTACTCAATAGAGAACAGCTCAAAGCTTTCACCATTTACAATACTGATTGTACTGGTCAATTTGACAGATGGGTTAGATCGCTTAGGAATAGGGATGAGACGCATTAGAATTATTTATTAAATAACACAAGCAGAGACAACCAATGAAATCATGATGTATTAATTGGCACAATAGCACTAAAAAACTGTATGATTTTCATGAATGAGAAATAAACTTTTATATCATGCGATGTGTGTTATCAACATTAATAAAAGTGCACAATAGTCATCATGTCATATCATGTGTAATACTGTGACGTCACGCATGCGACCTTCTTCGGCGGGCCAGTAACGGTCACAAATTTTTCCGCTCTCTATCCATAGATAATACAGTCAAAGCAACCTAAGTTGCTTTCTTTAAAGTTTCAACAGGTTGCTTAATTGATAAACAGACACATTACCCAAGTGTGTTAATTTTTTGCTTCCCTCAGGTACTCGTCCAACATGCGGCGGCTGTCTGCAGTGTTCCGCGAGCACCAGGCGGAGTCTCTGCCCAGGGCCGTCTGGTGGGTGGAGTACGTGATCCGACACAGTGGAGCCCGCCACCTGCGCAGCGCAGCGCTCGACCTCGCCTGGTGGCAGCTCCTGCTTCTCGACATGCTGCTCGCTGTCGCCGTAGCGATCACCACCATCCTCATCGCCCTGTACGCTGTCTCCAGGCTGCTGCTTCGTCGCCTAGGATTCCTCAGCAGAACCAAGGACAAGCAGCAATGAGTGTCGATGGAAGGCCACGAATAATATTTCTTAACCGATATTTTCGGAAGAGAGTCAGTATAAAAATGTGCAAAAACTTATAACACTGCAGGTATTCAAACTTCTCTTGCAATTTGATATTTCCTTTCTTGAGTACATCTTTTTGCTGATCTCTGTTACATGAATCAAGCAGTATATTTGATGTTTTGTATATTACATGAGACTAGATACGTTCGGTTTGATCCTATTTGAGGATTGTCTCCGGAATATGAATGACATATTATATGTAATTATAAGAAATCAATAATAAGCCCTGTTACTGATTACCTTTTACTTACTTAACACCCCATTAGGATGTTCAGTTTCCAACGTTATCTGCGGATGCATATCATCCCACGTCAGTTACTATTTAGGAAAGTTATTTTCAGTTACTATAATTATTTGATAAATTTGTGAACAATTTCAATAAAAAGAAAATCACACTCCATTTCAGTGTTTATTATAACTTTGTGTCCTTCCATACCCTGGAAACATTTAGTATCATCTTTAGTTACCAAATTTCAAGACGACGAATATTTCACACAGTAAAATTGATTCTTAAGCAAAAACGTTTTCTGTATAGATTTAAAGCTGTTAGATTTTTATAGATAATTTAATTTATAACCTGTGCTAGAACACTGACTAAAGAGGCTTTAAAGAATATTATTCCTGTTAATTTTTTGAATGTTATATTTATTCGTAGTATTATAACTATGTACATCAGTACTGATATTACAATGTTCAGTATGTACTACTACAAGAGATAGTAGAGAGTTAATGTATTGTGGTGAGTTTGTAAGTATACCAAAGTTTCTAAGTTGACTACTGCAAGATGTCTATGGGCATGTTGCGCAAAAAATTCTCAGGGCAAGATTTGTGACTTAAACACCTATGCATGTAAACATTTTTTTTTTATCTTTTATTCTCTCTGCTGAAGTTCTTTTCAGCCAGGTGGGTTACATTTTATTTTTGTTTTCCTTTATTTGATACATTTCCTTACTACTAACTTAAAAACTAAAAACTCAATTTCTTAAATTGGGGCTGCAAGATTTTTAGTGTTTGAGTGGGTCCTTTGGACTTTACGTCCTTGTTTTTATTTTTAATCGATTCATTTTATCATGGTAGAAATAAGTTGTGTTAACAGCTGCAATATCTTGGTCAGGGTCAGCTGTTCTTGGCTTCTGTCCTTGTCGTGAGGGAGTGGTTGGCTGGAGCACCTCGCACAGCCGTTGTCTTGATCGCGGTGTTGGCGTTGGATATCTTGGCGGCTTCTTTCCGACGTTGCTTGTTTCTGACTTGCCCTATCTGTCGGCCAGCGGTGATTGTGTGCGTCGTGAGGGGCTGGCTGCCTGAGGCCTGCATGGCTCTGCTGATACGGTTTACTAGCTTTCGGCACGTGGACTGTCTTGGCGCTAGGGTGAGGCAGGTTTTTGACAGTTGCTTTCCACAGATTACGCCTTACAGGACAGCCTTCGTATGAAGCTGCGTGCGTACCGCGACAGTTGGCACATGTTGGTTGTGCATCACGCGGTCGGCTGCATTTCTTGACGTTGTGCTTCTCTCCGCAGCGAACACAGCGCTCCTGAGCATCGCAGTCTTTGGCAAGGTGCAGAAACTTCTGGCACCTGTAGCACTGCTGGATGCCTGCGATTTTCTTCCTTCTTTTCTTTCGTTGGTGTTGGCTTGGAGCTTCATCTGGTTTTGTGGCTGTCGATGACGCATGGGGTCGCTGGTGCACCTGCAGACGCGGTGCCTCTGGCTGTTTTTCCTGGTACAGGATCCCTGCGTCCTGCAGCAATCTGATTGCAGCTTCTATGTCACCTCTCCGGATATACAGGGCGCCCCACTTGCTCATGTCTTGGTTGGTATTTTTTCTAACAAGTTTATGAGATAAGTGAGCAGGGAATGGAAATAACTAAAATATTCAACCTTCTTTTTTCTGCATCAACTGCTCTAGCTATTATCTTCAATGAAAATGTTGCAGAATTAAAATTTACGAAATCGGTGTGTATGTTGCTTTTAGTTCAACTGGTTTCACTATATAATCTACGATTTTTTTAAAAAATGCTTTTTTAGCATCAAACATCACATTACAGCTATACTTTTTTTAAATTTTGTAACAAATTGAAGTAACCGTATCTTTTCTATGTTAAGTAGCCTACTAAATTATTTGTAATTAATTAAATGATTATTTTGTTTTTAGTATAATTTTTCATGTTTTCAACATTTTGTAGTGTTGTGCCTGTTAATATCATGTACAAAAAGCGTCATATTTATATTAATTGTGTTTTGGTCGTAATTACCTGGTTCACAGGGTGTTTATGGCTGCGGAATTTGCCCCTATAGAAGCCGGCTTATTTTTACCTGGTAATCCTGCCAGGTATTGAGGACGTACAGTTTAATGTGGAATCCAAACCACGCAAACGTTTAATTGATTTTTGTTTGCTTATTTCTCGTTCTTTAAACAGATATAAAATTATTTTGAGAGCCTGACTGCTAGGTAAATCTTATTCGAAGTTGGTTGTCATCAAAATATATTTCAGAAAACGCTTTAGTTATTTCTGAGTGATTTTAATAAACAAGTAAATGTATGACTAGCCTGTACAAGAAATATTAATGCACGTTAACACTTAAAATTTCAACCTGCATAACGCTACAAATCGCAGAAATACAGACTATTTTATATAAAACTAGACTCAGACCAACAAATCAATGACTTTCTGAGAAAGTCACAGGAGACATTTTGCACCAATCTTCTTCAACTTTCATACTGTTTATACACTAGACAATATTATTCAGTGAGTAGTCACGATTGGCTTCCGATTTCTACACAGTTATTGCACTAGATTTAAAATAAAAATTTCAAAGAAATGTTAAAGATGCCAGAAAAAACAATTCTTCTAAAAATAGGACAAGTCTCGTGCTCGTGTAGTGGCAAAAAGTTATGAGACCTTCCTCTGAGCCAAGTCTGCGCTTAACAGTGTGTATTCACTTCAATTTCTGAAACAGAATGGTTTCATACATTTATTTAGAATAAAAAAATTAAAAAAATTGGTGCCTATGTGATTCTGCATGCAATATAAATACCTTAAATAAATTGCTTTATCAAACGTGCAAATACAAAATAAGCAAGATTTCCCTCGTTCTTTTACGAGTTTTACAAGTGTGTATTATGCCTTTCATGTCACTGAAAATTATGACATGCATAATAGCTAAGTAAACATAATTTTTTAAATTCTAAATAAAATCAATAAAACCGAGAGAAACCATTTGGTTTCACAGATTGAAGTGAATACACACTGTAAAGCGTAGACTTGTCGCAGAAGAAGATCTCATAAATTTTTGCTTCTACACGAGCACGAGACTTGGCATATTTTTACAAGAATTGTTTTTCTGGGATCTCATTTCTTTTCGTAAGTTGATCGCTTACTGTGAATCGTCGCTCCAATGTAATGATTCCATTCGAAAATTGGTGAATATAAACATTTCAGAACTGGAAGACATCAATTTACATTACCAACAATCTCAAAGCTTAGGGCTGTAACGGAGTTCATTTTTGTGAATGCGGATGCTGATGCAAATGTCCAGTGCTTGACATCCAAGGATAAGGATGTTTTGCGGAAGCGGAAGCGGAAGTGAAAAAATAAATTTATAATTATTTAGATTTTAATATTTTATCAAAAATAAACTTAAAATTCAGATAACTATATTTTTACGCCAAATTCCACATTTTTCATAAATAAATTCTAGTTCCGTATAATATTGCCATATTGATTTAATTTTTGCCTCCTCCTTCAACAAGAAAAAACGTGGGATGATTAAATAAGTGAATTAAATCATTTACATAACTATGTACGCATCTAAAAAACAATCTTTGACATACGAACTTTGCGGAGTTCGCAGCTTCACTAATTCAAGCACAAGGCCGCTCTACCGTACATCTCCATGCCAGCCACTCGGTTTTCAACTGCTCTAGCGGCCCATTCACAGTCCAACTGGAAGAACCAACGATGATCCAATTTTCGATAAAGGACTCATGATGGGCCGTGAAAGGAGTTACAGGACTGCATATAGGACTTATTGGAAGTTGTTAGACAACCAACACGGGTCTTTGCTGTCCAACAAACAATGGCGTTGGATCATGATTAGAGGGAACATCCTACGAGTATGCGACAAAGTTACTGGTGCGCAGCTAGAAATTATAAGTGGAAACGATAGCTTGGAACATTTTGTTGGCCCCCTTCTAGTAGCGTGAATGGGTAACGGCATCATACGGAAGTTTTACACTTATGTCCTATAATTTGGACCGTGAATAGGCCGCTTTACTTTACATGCGAGATCGAAGTTGTAAATTCGTCGATTAGGTAATAACACCGTCGAGTCCATTGTTGCTTTTATTGCAAGATCGCCAGAAAAAACAATCACGTTGTTATTACCTAAGCGACGTTGGTCAGAATCTCGTATAAAGAGTAAGGAATAATATATATCGCAATATAAACAAAACATCTGCTATACATCAATATCATTAAAAATTGCGGAAGCGGATGTAGGATTTCACGCATAAGTTCCGCACTTAGGGACGCAGATATCCGTTACATCCCTACCACAGCCCCACTCTTTGAAATCAATGGGTGTGCGCCGTAGCCGAGCAATGCGGATTGCTGCACCATAGTAAACAGCGAGTAAATTCCAAAATAACATGCTGATCTCTATGCATTAAAGAATTCTGAGGCATATAATCTCATCTGTGGCAGAGCAACTGAGTTTCACATATGTGCCAGAATTTTCATATTTGGGATTGTAATTAAATAAATACGGGGAAGAACAACAATACTAGACTTTCCATATGATTTTGGGTTGACATCATTTATGTGTACCAAATTACTTGTTTCTAGGATTATTGGAAGTACAGTGGAATTTTGATATCGGGGGTCTTATTGAAATAAAATTTTAAATTTCACTAACTTCTAAAGTAAGGAAAGAAGTAAAATTTAATACATTTGTTAAACTCAGGAAGTTCACTCTAGAATCAAAATCTAAGATACATAAAGTTATTATGGTTGAAAGCGATTACACTTTAGGGGTAAGTAAGGAGTACATACATGCATATATACGAGTTTCAGATTTTTCTTATAATATGTGGGTAAAATTTTATGTGTCTACCAATTTTCAGCTTTCTCCAATTACGGTAAACACTTTAGAGTTTTTGATTAGTGAGACAAAATTGCTGAAATTTGCGTTTTAATGACATCCGAACTATGAACAGTAAAGAATTAAAATTTAGTATTTTTCCTACGATTACTGATAGCTATACATAAAAGGAATTTGAGACGTGTAGCATCAATACGACCTAAGAAACTGAGAAGTAAAAATGGCCTGAAACAGATTACTGGGCAGCGCTCTCCCTCTCGGTAGGCTCTTAGATTTAAATTCACTTTGAGTGTAATAGATAAGTTTCCAAAACAGCTAAATAGTGAAACAGTGTGAGAACTGAATAATATTTGCTTATGGTATACTTCTCATCAATGTTGAAGTCATTAAAGATGGCAATGAATGAGGGAAACGAACGGGAAGGTATTCTGCCACTTCCTTTAGATGGTACTATCCGGGCGTTTCGGGAAGCATGGAAAACCGAAATCTGGATAGCCGGATGGGTATTCGAAACCGCGTTCTCTCAAGTGCAGGTCCAGAGCTTCGTCTAAATAAAGTTAACGACTATAGTACTTCCAAATAAATAACTTATTTATCTGATGTAATGATTGCTTTAAACAATCTAAAAACAACCAACCAGTTTTAAGGAGCAGTATAACCTACCTCCAATACTGAGCTAGTCAATAACTTGGTCAATGGCGAAATTCGTTCTTAATATTTTATCTCCATCTATATTGCCTGGGTATACGAAAATTTAGTTTAACTCAAATACAATTTTAAATGTTTCAGAAGTGAATTATTGTTAACTAAAACATATTTCCACCATGGAATAAAATATCGTCAAAAAAATAAACAAATTCAGGTAATCGTTTTTTGTATTCTGTTAAAATCAAGATCATTCTATATCCTTGCCATCGGATACATACGTGTCCCTTTGGAACTGAACAGCTGTTGCACTTTTAAGCTAAGCCAAGAAATGTTTATGTAATGAGTGAGAGTGACTTCATTGGATCGCAAAGTACTGTCTGGTTCGATTTTCAGCATCTGCATAACCGTATCTATATCTAAAAACGAAAACCGGACATATTGGTCGTATAAAAACTCGGAAACTACGGGGCAGATTTCGATGGAGTTTCACCGTTTTAAAGCTTAGAATCTTAATTCACTTATCTGGCATGTCTTATGTTTCAACGTTAAATAATGTAGGAGCATTAAATGAAATTCTGAACGTATGGTGTGAAATTCCACAGGAGGAATCACTAGATGCCGCATACTCCGCGTTAAACACACAACACAATGTCTCTGACCATACCCTTTAATTAAAGCAATAAGATAACATAGTAATAACTATTTTGCACACTAAACAAAACTTTACGTATTCTTTCTTTTAATTCCATATATTCAATTTTTAAAAGCCATAGCTTGAAGTATTCTTTCCTTTAATTCGGGATATCAGTTTTTAAACGACATAGATAGCCGTAAAAATAAAAGAGATTTTCTTTAAGCCCGATCTCTGGACAATATCTCTGGTCTTCAGCATTAGTCTTCTGCTTACTATAATATTATTCCGGATTCACTTTTGATATTTTATCTGCAGAGTTAAAGGATCTGGCGTTTCGAGCCACAAGTATATCCATTCACTTCGCAATTGAATCAAACGTGAGTTTTTAACATAATCTAGGGTTGTTCAGTAATGTAGTAATGAAATTTCTTAGCCAAATTATCGAAGCTTGATACGTGCAAATAAACTTCAGCCCACCAGTTTCTTGGTAGGGGGCGGGTGAATGTAAGTTTGCTTTAATTAAGAAAAGTTGGGGCGTATTTTATGAAACTTTGTACAAATATTTTGAAGGAATAAAAATAGGGTACGGTTAAATCTACGCCAACTATACCGGGCAACTCCGCTAGTTCTTCATAAATGCAACTGCGACAGTTGTATAGAAGAAAGCTGTTCCAGCCCAATATAAGAGGCCTGTTGGAGGCTACAAACAGACTTTAATTCAATATAAGTCTTAACTATCGTTCTTTGCGAATTTTTAAAAGTGTAATATTACTCAATAATACGTTTGTATGGACAAAAAATGTCTAATATTTTAGTTAAAGAAACGAGGTATAAATACGAATGAAATGACTGAACAGCCAATTAGAGATTTGGCTTTAGTTTCTCATTAAAAAGAACGTTTAATAAGATAGAACAGAAAGACATTTTTTTATGAGACTACCTATTACAACGTGGATACTTTTAAACAGTAAATGGTATGTCATGTAACACGGTTTTAATTCATTTCCGAATAGCGTATTTGTATTTTTCTCCTGAAACGCATACTATACTGTCGTATAGTAAAATACGCATCACTTGATCTGTGGTGATACAGTTAAGTAGGATACCGCTCCACGAACAATAAAAGTAAGTAGTAGAAATGTTTCGGGAGAAAATTGAATTGAATTATTTCTTGTCATTGTGCGTTTCAAGAGGGAATTGTACAAAAATTACTTCTGTAATACTGGGAAATGGGATATGAAAGTTATGTGAGAACTAGGGTTGAGTGTACTGTCAGACTACTGGAGATGATGAAGAAAGATTTCTGAACGACTGTTGTAGATCGTACTAACATTACTTGATACAGAGAAAATTTTTGTAGAAAGTAATTTGATGAAATGGATGCGTTCTGTTTCTGATTGTAATGAAATGAAGCTCTGAGAAATTTTTGCAGCTCTTGAAAATGGAAAAATATTATTATAAAGGATTATTTCTGCATATTCCTGTTCTTAGTATACAGAAAACGTGGTGTTTTGTTTACCATGTACGTAAAACACTTATCGCCAGAATCATATTTATGAGACTATTAAAACGTTTAGATGTATTACAACATATCATTCCCGAGTCGACAGACGTATGGAGGACGGCAGTGTAATAGTAGATAAGTGAATCTGATGTGTCACTGTAAAATCAGCAAGTAATGTCCTTCATCAGAGAAGACCTCCAGCCTAATCAGTCTGCTCAAGTTCTTCAGCGGAGCAGCAGTGAACCAAAGTTTTAAGCTTGAGAATTTGTTGCTGGTGTTTTTATCTAAAACATTTTGTACCAGCTGGACACAGCTATATCAGCGATCACTTAAACCGTCGATATCTTTAATCTAGTGGTTGCAACACGTCTGTAAGTAACTACTGAAAAGCTCTACCTAGGTGTTACACTAGTTTAAGTATAACTGTATCAGGAGAAATGGAATGTTTCAGAGATTTACAAGCACTTGTTACTAAATTGCTGGATGTAGCCAACACAAGGTTTATTTATTTTAATTTTATTTTTTGACAAAAAATATCCAATGTTTGCAGTTACTTTTTAATTTGTTCCTGCTGTTGCTTTATTCATTTTAAACGTTAATTTTGTTATTGAAGGAAGTTACTTATACAGCATTGTACATATTCATAACTAAAGAATGTAAAGAACTTTGTACAAAAATGCATTCTCAATTGAATTTACAAATGCAAGTTTGCTTATGTCTTTAACCATTGCTGCATCTAAATTCTTTCGCCTAATCACTTACGATTCTATTTGTACTAGGAAACAGGAAGTATTATTTCTATTTCAAAGACTTTCGCGTTTTGAACTCCAGTGAAATGGGTGTGTTCACTAGCGTCTTGAGTTGGCCGTGTATGAGATTTTTTTGTTTTCCAACTTATGGTTGTACCCCTCGATTACGTCGAGGTCATTAGAGGAGGGATGGGACTGGGGCTAGGAACGTGATGGAATTCAGCCATGGCCTCTTGAAGTAAGAATCCCGGCATTCGCCTGGAATTATTTGGAGAAACCATGGAAAACCCAAATCTGGATGCCCGGACAGGCATTCGAACTGTCATCCTCCCTAATGCGAGGTCAGGGCGTTAATAGCTCACACCCCACACTTGGTGAATTATTTTTATGTTCATGAAACGATGAGCATGTTTGGCTTCTAGTATTTCTTTATGTATCAGAATATTTACCCAACCGGAAAATCAATCCAAACTTTACTGCTAATCCGTCCTTAGAGTCCATTACTTAATAGATAATTAGTTTCATAACACAAGGAGTAGGGTGATTAACCTGAAGTCTGAGTGAGTCTGTGTTTGCTGAATATACTGCAAATGGAAGATAAAACACAATTTTAAATGTAAGTAATAAGGTTAACAAAATTAATGGATTAGCTGTAATGAAGCAATGTTAAAAATGTGTTGAAAGTATAGTCAGTCCCTCGTACCTTAAAAAGAATCATGATTACAGTTCATTTTTCTCGTTTTTTTCAATGTATCTTAAACTAAAGACCGGAGATCTCCTCTCATTACAGGAAGCGTAGGAGCAATGGTTAAATGTAATGTAGCACCAAAAGTACGCTAGGCACATATTAGAAGAAAGTGCACGAGTATATGATGGGTTATCATATTTGTTCGTTTAAAGCTTGCATTAGGAATAAATAACTATTCAAAAGTAATGAAGACAGCTTCATTCCGGCTCACCGGCCAAAAGAAACTGCTACAAACTTGCACAATTGGTTTCTAAAATCGTAATTTATTGCACTTTAAAAATTTGAAGCTTCTGAAATACTTTTCCCTATTATTCTCTTAGTTACAAGCATATTAAACAGTCGTTATCGTGCTGCATTGTACTTTAGCGTATGATGGGAACAAGTATTTAAACACCCTATAAAAATGCTGTATGTTGGGCTGGTGCCATAAACTGTTTAGTCAAGTTGGTTTCTATTCTATAAACGTTTAATACTCTAAAACTGTTAAGATAATCTGCCACTCCAACGACGAGACCATAACCAAGTTTGTGCAACTGCAGTAATCCGGAATAAGTGATTCCAAAACGCCTGCCACGGAGAAACTTTGAATTGTTCAAATGTTTCAACTTTCTTAGTCTCCTGCCTCTTAAGTGTTAAAACCAATTTCGTTAGGCAAAAGTTACGTTAAAAAAGTAAATTGTATTTAAAAAGTAAAATTATTTAAATTGAATAATGTTACTATTAAGAATGAAGAACACATTTCTGTATATTACTGATAATTCAAAAACCTATTTTTACTTATCAGGATCGGCTGGTAGAGGCTCTCTCTATTCCAAGATATGACGATATGATAGTTGAACAGACTGCCTCACGGTGAAAGCGCAATCAAGGAGTTTTAGACGACAGATGAGATCCGTAGTTCGAAATTCTCTTTATAGTTTTTGCCACTCAATTTGTCTGGCCAGCATAACTGTTAATTAATTTCACACTTTTTATTTCTATATTATCACTAGCAAGTAGCGAAACAAGTGTTGAACACTTCTACAAGTAACTGATATCATCTAGAAGATACGCCGTAAGTTGTTTGATAAAGTGTGTAGATCTGTCACACTGAACAGGTGTGGACCAAGTATTGCAGAATCACCACAATCAGTTGGTCTTTGCTGTTACAAGGAAAGAAAATAGTAGTAAAACAACGTGATGTCTAATTTTTTTTTTTTTTTTTTTTGAAAAGCTTTTCACTGCGGAATTTGTCTCTGGAAACAATGTTATTCGACATGGTTACTGATCATCACGAGTGTCGTTTTATCAGCCGGGCTAGGTCCGTCCTATACGCTATCTTGTATGTTATTTATGGGAAGGAAAGCTTTCGTGACAAAACCAACGATATGTGGCAACTAATGGACTTCTCCAAGAATCTCAGCAGCTGCCGGTCTGGTGGCTAAATAGAGAGGGAGAGAGTATTTTCTATAAATTACGCGAAGCTACTGGTCTCGCCCACAAGTGGCAAAAATCCAGCGAATAGAATGAAGTTTAATAACAGAATGTTCCGGTATGAGATGTTAGCACGAGTCTGGCAATTGATCTTGTAGCACAGTGATATTCGAGCGTAGTTGGGTGAGGCGTTTTTCCAATACAGTTGAAGGCGCCTCTGCTCAAGGACAACGACCGAGCGTGGTGGTGTAACGGATAGCGTTCTGGCCTCGCATTCGGGAGGACGGCGGTTCGAATCCCCGTCCGGGCATCCAGATTTGGGTTTTCCATGGTTTCCCAAATCACTCCAGGCAAATGCCGGGATGCTTCCTTAAAAAGGCCATGGCCGAATTCCTTCCCATTCCTTGCCCCCATCCTTTCCCGTCTCTAAAGACCTCGCTGTTGAGAGACGTAAAGCAATTAAAAAAAAAAAGTAATGCCGCAAACTGGTGATGGATTATTATGTAACGCGATGAGACAAATAAAACATGAAGAATAAAAGTTTTTGATATTTTGCTTAGTTTTCGAGATATTCTGTCTCAAAAGTGAGGTGTCTTGAGTTGAAATGCAGAAGAAACATTTCCGCAAAACTCAAATTTGATGATGGATTCTTATGTAACACGACGAGAAAAATCGAAAATAAAGAATAAAATTTTTCGATATCGTGCTTAGTTTTCGGGATATACTGTCTCCAAATTGAGGGGATCGGGTTGGGATGCGGCCTGAAACAAAAATTAATTCTGCCAAAGCTACAATGAATTACATGGTGGACATGCAGAATGGATATTTCAGTTTTTTTACTACCACTTGTGGTTAGGTAGAAATACAGTCTAGACCAGAATAAAAATAGTTATCTTGTTTCCATACATCGTAAGCTTAATTGGGATTACCTGGAAGTAGTTTATAACGCGATAAACGTTTTGTCACTAACTTGGTTCTCATGAAATTACTAACAATAATAGATAAATTCTTTGTCCCTTATGGAACAACAAAACCATTCTGGTACAGACTGCATTTAGACCTAACCACAATCTCCATTAAATTGCCGCTACAGAATCAAACTATGTAGACACACCCACACACGCGTATTTGAATCGCAAACTGTATTTGCGGTAACAACATCGTTTGCTTCATCAAGATTCCTAGATTGCATAGCATAATTTAACACATTTAATTTCATCATACACTGTCAATATAAACTGCAACGTGACGAAAGAAAGCGCAGTACTAAATTCACTGAATCGCGATGTAAAACACACCCCTTTAAATCTCATTTTCAACACTCGTTAAAAAGTAATGCAAGTCTATAATGTGCAAAATAGCAAGGTATGCTGTTTTTCTACACTGTACCAACAAAAATTCGAGAACAAAGTCTTCCCATTGAGTGCTATGACTAAATATTTATAGACAGGCATCGAAGTTTGCAATTTCTACTGCCCACTTCAACAACGATAATTAGAATTCAACTTACTTATGAAATGATATTCCAGGTTCTTTCCTCTCTTGCCTATTTGTGCAACCATATAGAACACAAGATGGCATTATAAAACACTTATGCACATTACAAAATGAAATAATGACAGCATCTAACACAATGTGCTTCCAGGTATATATCTGAATGACAACTTGTGTATCAAACTTGTTTAATTATATTTTATTCGACTTTCTCTGTTCTCTTTTTTCCTGAAGAATGATATTAAACAAAAGTTTGGCCGACCGATATGAAACTTTGCACATACTGGATGTTTGTAGGTGCTAATATTATTGTAAAATCTCATCTATATCTGCAAGCTCGATTTTACGAGGCAACTTTGGCCACAACCCGGAGTTCTTCCTCTTCGCTTCTCATTAGATTTTGGATACGTTATCATATTTCCAAACATGATGTCGTCCCAAGCGCTTTCGATTTCTCTTCTTCAGACAACACGAATTATCATGCCAACATTGTATTGATGTTAGACTACTAAAACGACTTTTTCCGTGAACGAACCTACAGGCCTGCCATTCTAACAGGCTTCGAACGAAAGGTATCCCGTTAAAGCACCTACAGCCAAAGTTTGACAAACCAAGGCCCTTGACTTCAACCAAGAAATTTTGGGATCGGGCGCATGAATATAATGAAATGGAGTAGTGTGATTTATGCACACGCTATTGACTGTCACCGTATAAGATGTTGTCTGATGTAATTGTGGTGGACGCTAGCCGCTCACTTTGGTTGCTGTCCAGTACGAAAAACACCTACACACAGCAGTCAAGAAAGCACGAGATGTGGTCACCATACCACGACAACTATGGCTGATCGTTTCATGGATGCTGCCTGTCGAGTTATCGTAGCAAAAGCGGAAACACTAACAATGATGATGATGATGCTAATAGATAGGTATTTCTTATCGATCATCGCTTCAGCTGTTTTCAGAAAACAAATATTGATCTTTAGTAGTATTTCAGTGGTTTCCACCTGTAATTAGAAGTTAAGTTTGTCTGCGCAAGATACTTAAATTATTGTTGCAATATATGGCCATATATCATTGAGATCAAACTTCTATACCAGAAAGACGTAGCCTTAAATCAACAAGTTAGCACTAAGTAACGTTCTATACGTCGCTGTAAAAAAAATCTCCTTGTCCACCACATATTTAGTCGTTGCGTACGTGTTAATGATATAAAATTATTTTCAGTGCACTGTCACGTATGAGCCAAGGTTTGAACGTGACTACCGTACACTATTAAACTTTTCACGAACCGCAATAAATTTAAAACAAAAACTATTATGAACCTATAGTGCTAATGGGCGAGGCATCGTAGTATTCAAAACAAATCATTGTCGATTAGTTCCTAGGTTGCGATAGACTATTTGACTGTACTGAAAATACGAGTATATTACAAAATATTGTTATGCGCATAGACTTCTGCTTTATGAAGTTATATTTTATAGAAAGTATTGATTATTTATAATACAAGCATAAAAGTAAATTGATTTATTTCTTGTCTTTGGTCACGTGGCAGAAAACACTCTACGATTGGTAGACGCTTTAGTGACATCATGTGCCTGTAAACCCTACGGCTGGTAATGAATTGTCCCCTATTATTCATGTTTCCAGCTTTTTTATTGTTTGTTAGGTTATTAATGTGATTTCGTTCTAAGCACAAAATGGAGAACAATTTTATAGAAGTCTATAACGGAAAAATATCGAAAATAGGCGCGTTATTTGCTGAGTTTACTAAAGGAAACAACACCTGAACTTCATTCTGTGGAGCTTAGAAATAAAACAACTTCGTTTTAAGAATTACTTAAAATGGAAGTAAGTGATCAACTGAAATCATTCATACGAATATTCAGAACTATAGTTGTTTTACGGTGTATTGACGAGCGAAATACAAGCTGGAATGTACGCATAAAGTAATAAATGGATATTGTGGCCCATTTTTTAACTGCAAATAAAAAATTATAAATAATTTACAAAAATTGTCAACGAAACTAAATTTATAGCTTATTTAATTTCCGACCGCGTATCACTTGATCTCACAGGAAGAATCTGTGATATTTTAAGTATTTACTTTTAACTGGTAGAGAAGCAACTACGTCATTGTCTGGGTAGCTGCGTGGTTAAATAGTGCTGAATTCACAAGGCCATAGGTTCGAACCTTGGTTAGAATAATATATTTATTTCGTTTATATTTGATGTTTCTTGTATAACAGAAGTCATTTTCAAAAATTCATCAAAATACTGAATTGATTTATTCTAAGAATTCAAAAATCTGAAGTCTTCTCGGTTATACTTCAAATGTTTATCAAGCCTTCGAAGAAAAACAAATAATAATTTCTGTGGACTTTCGAGAAATAAAATGTATATGCGATGCTGCCAATAGAAACAACTATAGAAAGAAAATGCACACAGAAAAAAAAAAAAAAAAAAAAAAAAAAAACATATTCCGAAGCGATTAGCAAACCTAAGGATCCTAACATAACTGATATCTGCCTTAAATCACGTGACTATTGATATTAGGATGAATCATAAGAGGTGTCATACACTAAACATCAGTCTTTTTCGTTCTCGGATGCCGATTTCCGCATTGAAGTTCGTATTGTTAGAAGCAACATCAGATTTTTTTAACCGTTTACACGTCACTATTTTCTTTTCGTAATACACTTAACTCCCAGAAATTAGTCTGGTCTTCATAGGAAATCATATGTGAATTAGTCGCAATATCGTATGGGTTTATTCGAGCAAGTTGCAGTGACTTTTTTCAGCATTTCAGTTACTTTGGGAACATTTATTTTTTCATTATTTTGGTTGAACATTGATGTACTACACACCATTTATAATCCATATTTCCAACAATTTATACACGAATTCAGATAAAACAAATCAGTCGTTACTTAGTTAGGGAAAACACTTGCTGGCAGGTAACGTCACGCGCGTCGTTCTCTCGCACAAGATAGTAAAGGAACGCTTTGGCGGGCTTTTAAACACTTTTAAACTTTAAGGCCCGGTCAAACAGATCGCCGGCAGCGGGCGCGTGCAGGAAAGTCTGCACGCAGCGGGCACTGTATTACGTTGTATTGCATTAATCCTGTCAAACAGCGGGTAGCGATCAGGTTTTGGTAGCGATCAGGTTTTGAGTGCACACAGATATCGCGCGATCACGTCGAGGTGGCGAATGTCGAAATAGAGAAATTAATTAATTTGGTTAACGAAAAAGGTTAATTATGTGATTTACGCAACCCCGACTACAAAAACAACAAGAATAGTGAAGACTCGATTGAGATTACGCGGAAAACGAAAAAACCTTCAATTTTTAATTGAATTTCTATTTATTGATTTTAAGGCATTTTATTTCGTTTATCATTTAAATTATATTATTTATTTGATACATTTATTTAGTTGCAACTTATTATTATTACTTTCAAGTTTGACATATAATTCTGTTTATTTAAGTAAGCAGGAATTTAGTAAACACATATATTTACAATACGTTTAAATATCAATTAAAATAATGAAAGTAAGTGACGAATTGATCTCTCACTTGAACTCGATTTGTTGTCGTTGTATTTGAGAACGCCGTTCTGGAGAGGTCTGGACCATCTTATATTTCATCATTTAAAAAAAAAATAATAATAAAAAAAAAAAAATTAAAAATTTAAAATTTTTTAAAAAAATAAAAAAAAATAAAGAAAAAAAAACACGCCACTTCAGGACTAATATGCCAAAACCATTTTCAACGACACGTGACGCTCTACTAAGCCATTTATTAAATATTTTATTTGAACGTCTGCCGCAAAAGGGAGCATTAAACAAGTCAGCAGTGCGAAACCTTCGTCGCCTACAAATATATGAGGGAAGGGGGTGTCCATAACAGGAAATGGTTTCGAAGATACTATAGTTTTACAGTGAATGAATTCACAGTAAAAGGAGCAACTTTGAATGATGCTACTGCCGCTGTGCCGGCCATAACTGTCAACTGTCAATATCATCTGTACAAGGAACTTTAAATCTGGATCAACAAAAGCCAGTAGAACTATAGAGAAAAAATGTAACAAAAATGGCTTGAGCCATTGTTGTTAGGAAATTTTATTTTCACATGTTTTCCGTCTACATTTCCAATTGCAATTCGGAAAGTTCCAAGGTTCTCTGAACCCTCATCAGAGTTTCTCACACGCCATCGGTCGGAAAAAGGTAAACATTCAGGCTTTAAAACGTTCCAGTTACTTATTTCACTATGTTGGAGACAGTATGATTGACCCGGAAGGAGAAAGCGTGGTCGTTTCGCGTAACGTTTGTTCTCCACAATAGATCGCCGCGAACAGCCCGCGCTGTGTTTCACATCACCAGAACGCGGCGGGCATCCCTTGCCACGAAAGGCGCATTCCCACGATCCCTTGTAGGCGAGGCGAGGTGGGACGGAACCTCATTAGCCGAAGTGTAGGGACGACCGCGGGCCGCAGGTTACTCCTAGCTTACCTTGCCGCCACCTCCCCACCACGTTGTCCTAGTGTCGTTTGGCACAGAGCACTTTACAGCAACAGAAGGGGTGCGCACCGCTGCTGCAAACCGATGGCAACAGCGCACCGCTACACACGCCTGTGATGCTTACCGACTCAGTGTGGGTAGCTGCGTTTCGTCTCCGCTAGCAGAGGCGGCCCTATTCCCATGGTGTCCCGTCCCGTCCCGTCCCATCCCGTCCAGTCTCGCCTCCGTTTACAAGGGATCGTGGGAATGCTCCTGAACGCGCACGCTGCCCGCGCTCTGTTTGACCGGACCTTTAACGTTGAATTTTACGTAAAATAAGCACTTTCGTCAAAAATAAATGTGTATCAATAAACAATATAAAACAATTTGCCAAAAATGGTCAAATAGCCTATTGGTTCAACTGCAATATACTAGCCTTCAAAAAAGGCAGTTTATTGAAATAGTTTGGCCTGAATAAATTTAGTTGAATACAGAACTTATAAATAAACAAACATAGTTTTCTGAAGTACCGATAGGATTTAAATAAGGTATCAAAAGCCAGGTAAACGAATTTTAGTGACGGGATTTGGTGACCCCGAGACTGCTGTACTCAGCAACCGAGTCAATGGCGTAACTTGTTCTTACTTAATATCAAGACATTTCGTCTCCTTTGCTGAATTGCCATCGTCTAAGAAAGATATATTTGACTCAAATGAAACAGTAAATATTTAAGAAATGAATTACAGGGAATAAAATAAAATTATGGACATGAAATTAAAAAAATCGTCTAAGAGATAAAGAAAAACTGAGGTAGGCTTTTTTCTTCCATTCTCATAAGATAAAGGTCATCCTATATTGTGGTCGAAGACTTCATAATAGGTCTTTTACAAGCTGTGTTGCTGTCCAGAAATATTGCACTTGAAAATTAAGCCAGGAAATGCTTAAGCTGTGACTAATAACACTTCATCGGGCTACGAAGTACCGACTGTTAGACTTTCTGGAACCGCGCAAATGAAGCTGCACTAGTTATACATCAGAAAGCATTTCTAATATAATACAAGGGACCTCCTGTGGAGAATTCTAACAACATTAAATTCGATGGCTACCTTAACTGACATTAAAAGAGCATTCTTACTCAGCATTATGTATAGGCAAAAAATGCGAAATATTTTCATGGAAGAAACGAGATGCAAATAACGATGACCGACCAGACGATTGGTGGAGGGATTCCACTTTAAATTTAAGATGGAACAGAAAACTAGTTTTGTGACAACGTATTACAGCGTGAAGAAGAAAAACTTTATGGTGGATGTTTCAATTTTTGATTGGAATTGTGCTATACCATTTGCCACCATGTTGCTTCTTTTCTGAACGCCATGCTTTCTCCTGAAATAGAAATTCACTGTCGAACACCGGAGTATGGTGTACTACAAGATCTTAGTTGATTTTGCCGTTTAGCTTCACGAACAATAGAATTAAGTGATAAGAAAATATTTAATGGAATAATTTCTTGTAATTTTGCGTTTCAAGACAGAAATGTAAAATAAATGTGACAGGGAAACCAGGAAGTGGCATATAAAACTCATGTAAGAACCAGCTTCGAGCACAGTGTAGATTAGGAAGAAAGCTAGGTCTTTCCGATAAGGTTGTTGTAGCTCATAATAGCTTTAGTTACTTGCTGCAAATATATACATGTAGAAGGTGTTTTCTGGATTTCTGTTTTTCATTAGTGTATAGAAAGGGTGCGGAGCACTTTATCAACGACGTAAAACATATTTCACCATCCTCAAATTTGTGACTTGTAGAATACCAACGCATTTTTTTCCGGGTCGTTAGATAGCCAGCTATAGCTAATGGGTATGACGTATCAGAAGAGTAAATGTAGATAAGTGAGTATGTTCCCCTCTTCAATCGGAAACCACGTGCTTCATCAGAGACGTCCTCAAATCTAATCAGTCTGTGTAAGTGCTTCGCCCGGATAGCAGTGAGTGTAACCTATAGAGATAACATTTGCTACAGTTGCTTTTATCTAAACACATATTCTCCAGCTCGGTATAGCTATACCATGGACAGCTGTTTCGTAACTGTCGATGACTTCAATCGACAACTGATAACAACAGTTAGACAACTTGCAACCGTAGGCTTCCGCGGCCACAAACACGTTGCTACACGTAGTCTAACTGTTTCTTGGCTGTCCGGATGATGCGTCATGATGTGTGCAGTTCTGCCCTATAAAGGTACGCGCACACTACAGCAGGCCGCATCGCATCGCATCGGGTCGCATCGCATTGAGCGAAAATGCTGCAACGCACATCTGGACGCAGCGAGTCGCATTTCTTTTATTGTCACCGCCTTCGGTTCTCGATGATTATACAGCCGCTTCTGTACTGCAAATGGACACAGCAGACTAAGGGCTCTTATTTTTATATATTCATTGAAGAAGAAGAAAATTAAGCAGAAAAGGCAGTGGGTTTAATTTAAAAAGGAATTTTTCGCATTTCTTAGGCACATTAGATCACAAACTTGATATAACAGTTCTACCGAATTGCGGTTCTCTTTAGTTTTAATGCAGAAAAATGAATGTTTTTCATGGTTTTAATAGCTGTGTTATGTCGGTGTTATATAATAAGATAAATGCTGTATTCATAACCTTTTGATTAACGATATTTGAATTGGGTTGCAGAAGGTAAGAACGACAATGACAACAAAGAAATTTCAATATTTGACTTACACAGGTTTCTAGGTAATATCAGAAATCATTAAGATTTGGAATAATTTCACAAAATATGTTTAAACAATTTGGTTAATTGGTAACACGAAGCTTTACAAGCGGCATTCAAAGAAAGTGATAGAAATTTATAATACACACGTAAAATAAACAAAAAATAAAATACGAAACATGACATTATACCTGGTTGTTGTAACTAGTTTCCTGTTTCCTTCCTAATATATATATATATATATATATATTTTTGTTATTATATTTTGCGTCTTGTAAATTATAAAACTCTTTGAAAGTCATTACTAATGAGATGCAGTGGTCTTTATCCATTACGTTTGAATAGTTTACGTTAAAACATACAAGCAAAGAACAAGTGAGCATGAGCTAGAAATTTTATAATTTTTTCATCTTTATTAAAGTTCTTAAAGTAATTAAATGTTCAGATTGTAATTACTTTTTTTTTTTTTTCAAAATCATCCACCATCCTGCGTGCAAATATGCAGCCAATTTTGTTGAAGTAATGCAGTTAATTCACAGAAATAAGAACATACAAGTTACAAAAGTCAGTACTGTTGGAGCTCCTATCGCAAACCTTGTCGCGACTGAGCGCATCGAGGCGCACAGGCGGAAAAATACGCCTGGCCAAGCGATACGGCCGTGCTACGCGACGCGGCCCGCCCCGCCCCGACTCGACCCGCCTGTGGTGTGCGTTACCACATTAGGATCAGTGTTAAGCGATTGCTGACGCATTTCTGCGATGCGATGCGACGCGATGAGGCCCACCCTAGTGAGCGCGTGCCTTAAGATGGCCCCAGAAGGACTGTCGAAACGTCGGTTGCACACATCATGACGCGGCGTCACCCGGACAGCCAAGAAACAGTTAAACAACTTGTTGAAACATGTTTGTGAGTTTTTACTGTTAATCTTTACTCAGGTATTACGCTACTTTAGTATAATTATGTCAGCAGATGTCAGATGGTTCAGAAATTTACAAAAACCTGTTATGAAATTGATGGAGATAATCAACTGAAAGTGTTTTTAGATCTTTACAGTGACCAATTATCTAAAGTATGCAGTTACTTTTAGGTTTATACCTGTTTTTCCTTTATTCATCGGAATAATATTTTTGCACGGTAACTTTGTTACCAAAGGAAGTTAGTTTAATAGCATCGTACAAATTCGCATATAATTTCTATGTAATTTGGTACCCATATAAAATTCTCAACTACGTTCGTAAATGCATACGTCCTTCTGTCCTTAACCATTCTTGCATCATCTTATCGTTTATGCACTAGAACATAAGATGTATTCTTTCATATCGAAGATTATTCTGACGACATGGAATACTCTGAAATTGGTACGTTCACCACCACCGCGATATCAAAGTGTCTGCGAACGATTTACATTTTCCTGAAGCGATAAGCTTGTTCTCTTATATGCACTTTGGCTACTTCTCAACATTCATACTTTTGTTTTCTTATATTTCTATTTTTAAAACCATTATTTTTTTCAGGAAATTTAACTCTACGAAAAGTTTTTCCAAACTTTGTTCTAACGGTAACTTAGTCATGATCTCTCACGATTAATGCAACTTTAGAGTGAGATCTAAATCATTAGGCCCACAGCAAATAATCCGTTTTAACATACTAACGAGAAGAGCGGTTAAGCTGATTGAGACTAAGTAGTCCAAAAATACTGCTATGGTAGCAATGAGGTTAACAAAACTGTTAGATTGGCTGCAAACAAGCGATGTTAAAAATGTTACAAAATGGTTAGTTTCTTATGTATTAAAAACAATGTTGATTACAGAATAATTTTTAGCAGTGATGTCATAATTGTTGCTTAAAAAAATCTTAAGTTTATCCAATAAGCCGAGATCTGGTGTCAGTACAGGCAGCGAAGTAAAGTGAGGCTTACGATCGAAAGTATGCCTCAGATATCACACTGTTGCAGAGTCGAAGAAATTGTGCTAGTGTACGTTATTATGTTATATATGCTGATGTAAAGATTGCTACGCACTAGGAATAAAAGGCTGTACGGAAATGAATGAGTAACGTACATTCCACCTCATCGGCCGAAAGAAACTGCTAGAAACTTCCACAGCCTCAGGTTATTACGCTCTGGAAATGTGAAACTTCTATGTCACATCCCTGTAAAGTAGTTTTTGCCTGGTATTCTCACGCTTGCAAGAGTGTGAAAGTGTTGTGTCATGACTGAAATGTAGTGATTGAATATGAGACAATGTGTTCAGCCATAAAGGTGTGGCACCACATGTTTGTAACCCGTGATTAGACCCTCGCTGAAAAAAATGATATATGTTGGAGTTTTGCGATAATATGTTTTATTCAGTCTAGTTAGCATGCTGTAAACCGCTTAGTACAGCTCAGAAGAGTCCAAACTGCCAATGATGCCACCGATATTAATCTTTGTAAAGAAGTATTAATCAGGGACCACTAATTCGAAAAGGCCTGCCATCGAGATACTCTAAAATGTTCAGATGCTTCAGCTTTCATATTCCCAAGAGTTTTCAATGTTAAAGCCAGTTAGTGTGATAAAAAATGACGCTAAAGAAACAAAAATAAAAATGTAGTTGAAATTTAAAATTATATTATTTAGTGTTAAAGAGGTCACAGTTAAGAACCTTCTACTAAAAGTAAAAAGAAAGCATTCAATTAATAATGCAAATTCCGAAGCCATTTTTTTACTTATCACTGTACTGATGTGTTATGTGTATGTTGTTACAGGCTGTCCACTCCTCCAAACTTAAACGAAAAAAATGGGAACACTGAGAGCGTATCAACACCTTAAGAGATTGGGTACACTAGATGAGACGGTTTCATGATTCTCTTCAGATCCGTTCCCACTCAGTTTGTCTGGGAAGCACTGCGGTAACTGCTAATCCTACACATAATAGTCATAAGGAACGAAATCAGCATAGAAATGAAATATGGAGCAGGTGCAACTGAAAATATCTACAAACTACTCCTTAAGTCGTTTACTAAGTTGGGTAAACCTCTCATAGTAACCAATATAGACTCTGTGTTGTAGCATTATCATTAACGGAAATTGATTTTTGTCACAAGGGAGCTATAAACTGTAAAACGTAAGGATTTACAAAGCTTCTTGCCTGCAAACCATTCACCTAAGAAACTGTTCCTGAGAAACTACTGTCATATGACATGGTTACATTCTAATTTAAAACGCTGCGGATCGAGTACGGCAGCTGGTTGGCTAACGTCCAGCCGATACCGCTTACCTCGGTTCTTTCTATATCTTTATCTTCGCCAGATACCCAGGCGGATAGGATCATCTCAGTGTCACTTTCAGTTCCATCAGATAAGAATGAAGGATTGTTTGTCATTACTATCTCATATGCAGAAACTGAGAAGCGTGGTTCTCCGAGATACGTGAGACTAGTACTTATCTTTCAGTCGCCAAAACAGCTTCAAAAGCATATGAGCAATTACTAGCACAGGAAACTGCCATCATATTCTTTACAGCCCAGTTAAGAAGCGTACAGGTAACGCCTGCAGTTATGCTTAGGACACATTAGTTTAGTCCAGTGCACTTTCATTTTAGCTTAAGACAAATTAGTTTAGTCCAGTACAGTTTCATTTTAGCTGATTTAGCTGGGACTAGATAACTGACGAGCAGTCTGATAGCTCAGTGCTTAGGGCGCATGTTCGTCCGGTTTCGAGATAAAATAACGGCGGGGCCAGGAATTAAAAAAAAGAAGAGTTGTATGTGCTATTATGAGCTAAGCCAGGTCGTTCCATGGTTCGGATTTCACGTAACCACACGGCCCAGAGAGAACGAACTGGCCATCCTATCTCTGTCACAATGGTTTAGTATGCCTCCTTCGGTGGGATACAGCTCACCTTTTAGTTGTGCAGGTTTTTTTTCCCCTTAGTTAAATGGCACTGTCTAAAAGAGTTCACCACGTCAGCAGCCGTTGCTCCTCAAAAATTAGTTAATATTAATTTTCCACTGACTACTGTAAAATTCACATCTAGTACAATCATTATCAATGGCTTTGTCTAGCTCTCTCGCGTTGATTGCCGGCTGTGAATTTTAATTTCTTGATGCGGCACTTGTCATTCTCTCACAGAGGATGGTTATATCGCTAAATTGCCACGATTTCTCCCTCGCAGATAAGTTAATTGCTTGTATTTTCCTAAATATATAGATTTATCCAAAATTTGTTTAATTTCTCACTGTAGGCATCATCAGACTTTAAACTTCTCAAGTAAATGATAAAATTGGAACCAGTAGTTATATTAAGTTCGTGCCTAGACATTTTTAAATATGGACGCCATCGATTAGCATATCACAACAACCACAATTATGTTGATAGCATGCAACATTGCTACTTCAAGTGCTCGTCGCTATTATTACCTACTAGCTGTTGCCCGCAACTTTGTTTACGTGGGATGCTGATGTACCGAATGTCACAATTAAGACATCGCCAGCGAGAAAGAAAGTAACTTAAATCCTCAGAATAAAAAGGTGCTGTTCTTACGCTGAAACCACGATATGCATATCGACTGCGAAAATTAATTAAATGCATCCAATAGTCCTTGCATGAATCGCGTTCGACAGATAAAAGGATTACCAGTTTGTGGATATTTTAATTTTTTACTAAAAAAATAAATATAACAATTTGAAAAACTTTTAAAAATCGTTTAGGATCGCATGTGAAAAAGTCTGCTTTTTCAGTTGGGACAACAGTCTAGAAGAATTAAAGAATTTGTAGTGTCTATGTTGCTAGACCCGTTTCACTCACATAAAGTGTGTACGGAAAGTCTCACAACACCACCTGGGTGCACTATAGAGCTCAGTTTTAACGAATTGCTCCCAACAAACGCAGTAATCACTTAACACGCATACAAAACAACAAAAGACATTGGCACCACACAAGGATCATTATCACACATCGACTATCACCGAAACTTATTCGTACAACCGCTAGCAGTCAAACACGCACAACCGACACTGACAGACATAACCTAACAAGCATTCCAACATTAAGTAATATACATATTTACACATTCATTAGCATTCGTACAGATATTAAAACATGACTCCGCAGACGTCTTCATGCGCACCGGTTGTTAATTTTAGAAAAAATGAATAAATATAAAAAAAAAATACCACGAAAATTGGTAAAAACTTTTAAAATATCGTGAAAATTGTGTAAATCCCCCACGAGAAGATGTCATCTGGAAAACTATTCCGAATAACATGGTATGCAAAGGGTGAATACTACACTTGTTTTGTAAGATAAAGCTCAATATTATCTACAAGAATCGTCCACTCCCTAAACGAGCTACAGAACAGCGCGGTATGAGAGACATTTCCTATCGTCACACATACAAAATGTCACCAGAAGTTACAGTGTTTTAGGTTGGTCTATATTGATTTCAGATATTGCGTTTTAAGCCAAGTTATCGCGCGATGTTACCCTGCCTAACATGCGCAACCAAAAACCCCTGTCATCGGCATATTAACGGATCTCTGCGTAACGCTGAACTACGTTCAACGTCCAACTGTTGACCATCAGTAATTGATGTCGTCCCAGCCGGACAGACCGAGACGAAATAGCATCTTGTTATCACCATAATGACACTGTTTAGCAGGTTTTCACTCATCATTGGTGGTGGGGAAACAAGCCACCAACTGCAAGTTTTTGCCTTTAAATCTTGCTTCCCTATGAGCCACATAAAATATATGATACATATATATGTCGGATCAGGAGTATGGGAGTATGAACATACAGGCAGCAGTTACATCAGCTCTAGCTGCAACCACCAGCACTACCCAAGAACATAATGGATAGAGCTCCTCATAAACATGGAATCGCGTTTTGTGTGTGGAAAGCAAATGGTATCTACAACCAGTCAAGTGAGTTCAGACAGTTTATACATGAACAAGGAGTGGACATCTGCTTGGTGTCTGAGACCCATCTGAAACCAGGGATACGAGTAAAAATACCAAATTACCACTGCTACCACTATGACCGACCAATAGCTGGCGGTGGCGTAGCTATATATATTAAACGGGGACTCCCACACAACCAAGTGCCTCTCCCGCCAATGAACCAACTTGAAGTGGTAGGAGTCGAAGTAGCCACCGCGAATGGAAAAATCACTGTAGTATCAGCCTATCGTCCACCACGAGCGCAGTTACAAGATGAAGACATTAACAACCTGGCCAGCATAAGGGGCAGGCTGATCATAGGCGGGGACTTGAACTGTAAACACACTATTTGGAACAGTCAAGCGTGTAACAGTTCAAGAAGACAGCTAAGGAGACTGGCAGAAAGGCTAAACATGAATGTAACTGCCCCCGAAGAGCCTACTCACTACCCGGCGAATGGAAGACGTCGCGACGTTTTGGATACTTGCATCAGTAGAGGCATCACAGGATACCTAGCGGCCAGCACCATCAACCGGCTGTCGTCCGATCATTGTCCTGTACTTTTCGAGATAGCAGTAGGACCATGGTAGCTTGAACAGCAAACTGTTCCGGATTACGAACACGCCAACTGGGACAGATACCGACAGATCATCGCCCACGCCTTCGAAACAAGACATCACGAAAATGTGGAGGAGAGCCTAAAGTTCTTTGAAGCAACCGTGAAGGAAGCATCGGGAGCCGCCATCCCTTCGAAACAAACCAACAACCATGCAATGCTACAGCTTCCACCTCAGCTTATGGCCATGATCCGGGACAAGAACAGGGTCATGAAAGATTGGAAGCAAACGAGAAATCGAAACACCAAAAGCCTGCTTAATAGACTTCAAAAGGAATTAAAAGCAGCCCTCACAGAACATAGAAATAAGGAATAGGAGGCCAGAGTTTCAATGATACGGCCCAATGAGGACTCCCTGTGGATACAGACAAGTAGAGTTACGAAGCGGAAGCAAAGACTTCCTCCGCTCCACGGAGAAAGAAGGTTAGTCTACCTTCCCGCAGGAGAAGACGGATGTTCTCACAGACAAATTTGATAAGCATTTCTCCCCCTTAGATATGGACATAGACGAAGAGCAGCTGACTGAAATTAGGCGGAGACTGAGAACCTACAAGGAGGCAGCCGCCACCGACGATGCACAGCACATCCCAGAAGTTGACGTCTCAGAAAACAAAAACTGCATCAAGAGACTTCATCCCGAATAAAGCACCAGGAATAGATGGAATAAATAACACCCTCATACAGCACCTACCGTTGGAAGCTCTTTCATACTTGCTGAAGTTTTCAACACCATTCTCAGAACGAGGACCTTCCCAAAATGCTGGAAGCAGGCAATAGTCGTTGGGATACACAAGTCCGGCAAGGACCTTGTATTTCCTCAGCACTGCCGTGCTATTGGCCTGCTTCCATAGGTTAGTAAAATATTCGAAAGAATACTGCTTATAAGGATGGAGAAGATCATCGATGAAGGGGATCTTATCCCAAACCATCAGATGGGGTTTCGCCGGGAGCACTCCACCACCCACCAACTCCTACGAGTGGTCGAGAAGGCGACTAATGCTTTCAGTTACCGGAACTTCTGTGGACTAGTGCTTCTTGACATAGCTAAGGCCTTCGACTCCTTATGGCACTCCGGGCTGCTATGCAAGCTGTTTGAGCTGGGATTCCCCGGGCCATACGTACAGCTGCTAGAATCTTACCTGCGGGGAAGATCGTTCAGGGTGAAGGTAAGGACAGCTCTCTCCTCGAGAAGAAAAACAAACGCCGGAGTGCCTCAAGCATCGGTTCTGGGACCGGTGTTATACTCATTGTATACATCGGATATCCCGGAAACGGCAGGTGTCAAAACAGCTCAGTATGCCGACGACACGGCAGTTTTCTCCAGCAGCCGAAAAAGGGAACTCGCCACACATCACCTGCAACAAGTGCTGGATAAGATTGAGGCCTGGGCAAGACGATGGCGTATAGCCATCAACCCAGAAAACACGCAGGCCCTCATGCTAGCACACCGACGAGGAAAGAGAAACGCAGTTCATCCGCAAGTTACGCTCCAGGGACAGCCCGTACCATGGAAAAATACCGCACGCTATCTCGGTGTAACGTTAGATGCCAAACTAACTTGGCGCACGCACATAGAAGAAATAAAGAGAAAAGCCAGCGCGAGACTGCAACAGCTGTATCCACTAATAAAACCGAGACGGTACTTTGGCGCCAGCGACTGGAGTAAAATTTTACTGCAGCTTAATAAGACCAGTCATTGAATATGCATGCCCAGTGTGGGGGTATGCTTCAAGGACAAATATCCATAAACTACAGGTCATACAAAACAGAGCCCTCAAAAGGGACCTACATCTGCCATCACAATTCCCAACACATGACCTCCATGAAGCAACAGGTCTCCAAACAATTCAGCAAAGGTTTCAAGCAAGCGCAGCCGCCTTCTACAGATCCGCATACAAAAACAACAATACACTCATCAGTAATCTAGGTACATATACAACAGAAATTGATTTCCATAAACGTCCATTGTCACTGATCCAATAAAATAGCCAACTAGACGACGCACCAATAGAAAAGAACTATCATAAACGATGAGAAGGAAATGTCGAGAGACAACAACCTTCAATACCCCATAGCCCAAACGAACGGGCAAATAATGGCGAATAGGAGGAAGCACACGAAGCTCTCTTCATGCCTGACCTTCGAAGCAATATCACTCTGCTATCTGTCATTGTGTATTGTGAGCCTGAGTCTAATAAACCGGATCCTTGTATCAGCTGTGCTCTCGTAGTTACTCTCCACTGTCCGAGGGATATCCACAGCCTACCTTCGCTAATGAGCCATCTACCTCGAGCAGGAACGCCATTAGACCCACCCGACTCCTGATCTTTCCCGAATGGATTCGACATATATATCCTGCGTACAGATACCACATCTGTGATCAGCGCATAACTTTTGCTTCTTTTTGATGACTTCTCGTCACTAGGGAAAAACATTCGTATGAAGATGGTCACATTCTGTAGTTAATGTTACCATTATAAATATTTGTATCCAATTGGTCGTTTGTACTGGGATATTCTCCACACTCCGAATGTCTATCATCGTAAACGCTGAAAGGCTTTTGCTGTCGTTTCCGCTTAGCCGTGAGCATCAGGCGTCTGGTTACACCTGGAAATCCGCTCTCTTTTATCGTCGCCACCAGTGTGTTACATTTTCTCAATTACTATATCTATTTCAATTTTTTGTATCCTTGTAAAAGATGCCGCTTTTAATACAAGAAATTCTCTGTTCAAGTTGCATGACGACATTGCTATGAAGATTCACACGGCTGCCCAGATGTTGCTGCTTATAGTGGCGTTATTCTTGTCTTGTGGCCACACCGCCCGCATCCTCGGTGTTGTTCCTTCAGCGTCCATCAGTCATCAACTGCCTTTCCGGCTGATCGCACTGGAGTTGGCACGAAGAGGACACGACGTCACTATAATCACCACCGACCCCATCAGGGTAATACATTCTTATTTAACTATTTAAAAAAATACAGTAGAATAGAAAAGTTATACAAAGTATACATTTTGAGACTGTTCTAACATAGCAGAGTCTATTACCACAGCCTCTCCTTGTGAACATCCACGGATCGAGTATAGAATTTGAAATTCGTGATTTCATTTCAGTATTCTGTTGGAATTGTTGTTCATTCTGAGTTAAATATTATAGTGTAGGAATATGTTTAGACCTATAGGGAATTCAATTACAAACACTTAGAGCTGGTTTACATACCATGAAGTTCAAAGCAGCTCCCATTAATATATATATATATAACTCATTTCTAATGTAGGGGGAGGATGTTTTTTTCTTTTTTAATCATTGAAAGCAGCAGTGTAAGATTAATAATAAACAGTCATACGGTTGTTTCGTTTTGACATGTTACATTAATGACAGTTGATAAAAGCGTTGCTCAAACTTGATGACTCGGATAAAAATAATAATACAAATTTAATAAAATTATATACACAATTATTTTAATGTTATTAATATCATGGGTTCATGTGTGTAAATTAAGGTCAGAGTGCTATAACCTTTTATCGGTTTATCTAATAAGCCTAAAACCATACTCAATCTAAAAAGAGCACTTAGGTTTTGTGATCAGTGTAAATTGCTACCGTAACTATACAAAGAAAGTGAATAGTAATACAACTGAGGTTGTATATGTTGTGATCGCTCACGGCAGCGTTCTCTACTCAGCCATAGTTAACTTACCAAAAGAGCTGTTATTATAGTCAGTAATAGGAAATTTTCTGATTTAGCTATGTCGGTAACAGATTCATCAACCTACATGCATGCATTGGAATCGAAGTGGGAGCGAATGATCCACTTTGGTAATATGTTGCAGTATTTTTTCCCATTCTTAATGTAATAACTATCTGGAAAAAAATTAATTATTTCTGGCTTTGGTAAATCAAAGGGAGTAATAACTTTGCTATAGTAAGTAATTAAATCGAGAAACATCAAAGCAAACATTATAATATTGATAAGTATAAGAACTTTATATGTTACAAGAATGGGAAGTATAATAGATAATCATTTGATAGTATTGAAAAAAATATGAGAATATAAATTTTTTAAAAAAAGAGTATAATCATTGACTGAGTGATAAGTCAGAAGAAACAAGGACTGTATGGTCTATACAAGGAAAAGAAGAATGAAGCGTTAAGGAAAATACAGCTAGCTAGAAATGAAACATTGGAAAGAGCATGTGTAATTGTTAATTGTAAACTGGAGTTTGGGAAATCACAAGAAGCATGATCTGTATTAAAAGGACTACGACAAAGAATAAAAGCCAAAAGTATTCTCCATTTGATAAAACTAAGGGTATGTTAAGAATATTTTTTTAAAAATTATTGAATATCTGTAGAGAAGAATACTTAGAAGAAGGAGATGAAAATAAGCAGAAAGGTAATGAATCTAATGATATTCAAATTTCAGAAGACTAAGTGCTTGAGGCATTAACAACAAGAAAGAAACGAAACCCCCGTCCCCCCGTCAGCCGGGATCAATTTGGAAATTTTGTGACAACAAAGTTGTAAAACTTATAACAAAATTGATATAGAAAGGACGTTAGGTTATAGTACTACCATATTCAAGGAAGGAGATCGCAAAGAACCTTCAATTTGTCGTGGGATTTGTGTTATGAGTTTAAAATTGAAAATCTTTGGTAAACTAATAAAAAATAGTTTAGAAACTTATTTTAAGACTCAAGAAGAACAATGTGGATTTACTGCAGGTAGATGATGTATATATCACATTTTCACATTACGTCAGATTCTGGAAAAATACAATAAAAAAAATCGAAAAATGTAGGAATAATTTTTATAGATTTAGAGAAAATCCTATAGAAAGCCTACGGAAAGCATTACATATGTCACATATAGATAACTCCTTAATTAAAAAATACAATAAATGTAGATATTAACACAGGTCAAATAAAAACTGGTTGTAAATTATCACAAAATATAACAGAAGTAAAGGTCTGCTGCAAGGGTACAGTATATCACCATCCATATTTATATAGGTGTCAGTTTGAGAAAATGGTCTCGAAATTGTAGTAGGATGTATTTAGAAATAAGATATCTACATAATTTTTTTACCGGTCATCAAATAATCGTAGCATAATATAGCGAGGATGCAAATTACTTATATAATAAACTATCAGCAGAATGTAAATTGGTGCTTGAAGATTAACGATAAAAATCATAATATCTAGCTAATGATCTGGACCAACTGCATATTGATAGAATATAAATTAAAAAGGCAAATAATTTTTGTTATTTGGTATCAACTTTAGAAAGAGAAAGAAAATTTAACATATAAATTAATAAAATTATTACTAATGGTCGGAAAGTAATCGGAATGCTGCATTCAATCTTAGGGAGCTAGAATGTTTTGAATGAAAAAAAAAATAATTATATTAAAGTCATTATTGGAGAGTATAGTTTGATATGGATCAGGAACTTGGACAAATGATCAAAAACATAGTAAGAATATGAAGCATTAGAAATGCATTTTTGGTAAATATCAGCAAGAATTTCAAGTAAAGAAAAAGTAAGGATTACCGAAATAATAAAGTTAATGGAAGTGAAAGAAGAAATGTATGAAGTCATAGAACGAAAAAGATTGGAATGGTAAGGTTACATAAGAAGAATGTAAGATACTAAAATATCAAAACTTGTACAGGACTTGGAAGTTGAAAGAAGGAAAAAAAAAGAGGACGACGCATGTTTACCTGTTCCAAATTGTACAAACGGTAATAATAATATTTGGTGCAGAAGAGGAAGATACCCAAGACCGAAGTAACTGGAGAAAAATTTTGAGAAGTCGAATTCTGCGTTCCGAGTTTTTACTGCCATGTTGGACACCACGCAAACCTCTTTAGTGATGAAAAATCTCTTAAAAATAATGCAATGACATATTCAACTTCGAGAGGTTGATGATTACTATACAGTTTCTCTTATATGAAACTTGAATATTGCTGCAATTTTCCATCATTTCGCGTGTGATACTATTAAAGGTTATCATACTAAAACATCTGTGGCAGCGGTGGAGCTGGCAGTAGTAATGAAGTGCACGGTATGACGTTTGTTAAGGATGTGGAAGATCCAGTAACTTATTGGGATTTAGACAACTCTTCTGCAAAGGCAATCGAAGGTAGAAGTCATAACTACTGATGCAACGGAAGTGTCATAACGGAAGTGGAAACGGAAACAAATGTCAAAAGAAAATTTTAGCGGAAATGAAAGCAGAAGCGGAAGTGTAAGTACAAAGAAGAAAAAATGCAATTTTTAACAAGAATTATTTTTTGATAAATTTTTATTCAGAATTAAGTAGCAGTAAGTTATCCATTTTCGATAGAACTTTACACGAGTCTACTTTAGAGCAAATAGAAAAATACTGTCTATATTTGGTTTACAAGAACTCAGTCCCTCTCCGCCTTTATCTAACCTAATTTTTTGCCAATATTCCCTATACCAACACACAATTTTAACCCGATTAGGATACAAGTTTCCATACGTATACTTTTAAATAATGATTAAAGCACTGCCTACGTTTGATTTGCAAAAGTCCACCCCTGTCTACCTTTTACGACAGAAAGTCGAACGGGTGTGGACATAGCTTTTTATCTTTTCCCACTTAATTTCGAATATTATTTGTAGAAACCCGCAGTTTTTATTCGATTTCGATGAAACTTTGCACAAATATTCTTTAAAACAGAGAAAAAGATACTATATTCATTTGTTTTTAACCGACTTCAAAAAAGGAGGAGGTTCTCAATTCGTCTGTATTTTTTTTTTTTTTTTTTTGTATGTATGTTCAGCCATATCTTCGACAATTTTGAACCCCTCCGCCCCCTAATTTTTATACAAATCCACATTTTTTATTCGATCTCGTTGAAACTTTGGACATATATAGCCAAAAATAAAGAGAAAAATACTGTCAACTTTTGGTTTAAAAAAATTGAACCCCTCTCCCCCTATCCACCCCCTTAATTTTTGCCAATTTTCTTTATTCAAAGCTACAGTCGACACCATTTAACTGATCTCCATTAAAGTTGGCAATTACATGTAGGGTATACTCCAAAGTGGTCCCATATGAATTTCTTTCAGAAACCACCCCTTCTGCCCCCCTCCGCCCCCTAATTTTTATACAAATCCACATTTTTTATTCGATCTCGATGAAACTTTGGACATATATAGCCAAAAATAAAGAGAAAAATACTGTCAACTTTTGTTTTAAAAAAAATTGAACCCCTCTCCCCCTATCCACCCCCTTAACTTAATTTTTGCCAATTTTCTTTATTCAAATCTACAGTCGACACTATTTAACTGATCACCATTAAAGTTGGCAATTACATGTAGTTTTTCATGGAGAAGGATTCTGACCAAAAAAATCAAAATAAAAAAACCACCCTCTCCCATTTACACCCCTTAATTTTATAGAAACCTACATTTCTTATCTGATTTTTACTGAACTTTGCCCATGTATACTTTAAAACAAAGAGAAAAATTCTGTCAATATTTAGTCTTCCAAAGTTCAACCCCCACCCCCTTCCTCCACCCCTTTAATTATTGTCAATGTTCTTCATACAAAGCTACACTCAACACCGTTTGACCAATTATCATCAAAATTGGCATATACATGTAATTTTTCATGGAGTAACTGACCAAAAAATAAATTAAAAAAACCACCCCTCTCCCCTTTACAACCCTTAATTTTTATACAAACCCAAATTTTTATCAGATTTCGATGAAACCTTGGACATGTATAGTAAAAAATAAAGAGAAAAATACTGTCAACTTTTGGTTTGATAAAACTGAAGCCCTCTCCCCCTATCCACCCCCTAAATTTTTACCAATGTTCTTTATACAATGCTAGTCGACACATTTAACTGGTCTCCATTAAGGTTGGCATATACATGTAATTTTTCATGGAGAAGGTTTCTGACCAAAAAAAATTAAATAAACCACCCCATGTATCCCTTTACACCCCTTAATTCTATGGAAATCTACATTTCTTATCTGATTTTTATTGAACTTGGCCCATGTATACTTTAAAACAAAGAGAAAAATCCTGTCAATGTTTGGTTTGCCAATGCACAACCCCTTTCCTCCTTCAACCCCATTAACTTTTGTCAATGTTCTTTATAAAAAGCTACAGTCACAATCGTTTGACCGATTACCATGAAAGTTGATGCTTATATGAATTATTTTTACGAAGAAGGTGTCTGACCAAAAGATCTAAAAACCACCCCCTCTCCCCATTAAACTGCTTAATTTTTATACACAACCTCAGTTTTTATCCAGTTTAGACAGAACTTAGCAAATTTTTACTATAAAACAAAGAGAAAAATGATGCCAACTCTTGGTTTGCAAAAAATGAACCCCTCTCCCCTTTTCCACACCCTCGATTTTTGTCAATTTCTTTTTAGAAAGCTACAGTCGACACCATTTGACCGATCTTTATTAAAGTTGGCACATATATATGTAATTTTTTTATGGATAAGATCTCTGACGAAAAAATAAAAAAAAACTACCCTAGCTCCCCATCCCTTAATATTTATATAAAACCCACATTTTGATTCGAATCGGTGGAACTTCGCATGTGTATACTTTAAAACAAATAGAAAAAGAAAATTACTGTCCACATAACTTTCACAAAAATTCAAACCCTATCCCCCTTTCTACCCCATTAATTACTGTTCTTTATACAAAACTACCGTTTCTTTCTGATTTTGAAGGAAGTATGCACATGTATACTGCAAAACAAACAGAAATATACTGTCTACATTTGGTTTCGAGAGTCCAAACACCGCTCCTTCCTTTCCATCATTTAATCTACAGTTTCTTTCCGATTCTGAAGGAAATTTGCACACATATACTTTAAAACATACAGAACAATTTTGTTTAAATTAGGTTGCTTAATTGTTTTTTTTTTATACATACCTACAGATTTATCTGATATCAATAGAAATTTACACATGTATACTTTAAATCAATCAGATAAGGCAGTCTACATTTGGTATACAAAAGCTCAATCCCTCTTCCCCTTTACCATCACCCCTTTTAATTTCCAATGTTCTTTACAAAAAATCCACAGTTTTAAATTCCGTCAAAATCAATTAAGCTATTTTTAAGTCATGGCTTAATATTTATAAAATAAATGTGTCGTAATGTCTCAACATGTACTTCAGATTTCAACTTTGATCCCAAGCTTTCACCAATTAAAAATCTATATTTTTTGTGTGATGCCGGAGCAAATAGATATATTCCAGAGATATTTCTGTATGTGGTATGTATTAATGCCCAGATGTTACATGTTTCGGTTATCGAGCAGCAGCTTTAACAGATGTTATGATAAGATCGAAACATAGCATGACATTCCTTAACAGAACGCCCAATTCACCCCGTTCTGGAAGTGGTTGTGGTATATAAAGACATAATTCTTCTTTGAAGGCAAGTGCTTTGATCTCTGAGCTACCAGGAAGTTCGCAAAATGGGAACTGCTGCGGCATATTTAAAATACTAAACGAAGTATAATACCACTAAAAATTTAAAAACAAAATAATTGTTTAAAAAAACATAAAAACCGCCTTCAAAAAAAGCACTAAAAATTTTAAAATAACTTTATACCTTGCTTAGGAAAAAGTACATCTAAATAGACAACATTTTACATTACTTTCATTGAAATTTTGACATTAATTAGTTATTTTTGGAGTCGGTGCCAGCGAAAGCAAGAAAAACAAAAAGATAAAAACAATAAGGAAAAACAATAATACTTAAAAAATCATGTTACTGCTTACCTACAATTAATGCTAGAAACATGTTTCAACAAAACTGAAACAGACAGATGATACGCCGATATTATACTCTGTAAATCGTTTACTTCATGATGCAATCTACCAACTGACACTGTAGCGCCAGAGATATTCCTGGATGACCAATAAGGCCAAGCCACAGATTAAAATACTATTAATTTGTTTCCCTAAGATGTCTCCCACCGTAATACAATCTGCCTCACAACATGCTGTAAAATATTGGTAATTTTTGTTCGTACTACCCGTTTCGCCTCTAACGCCAAAAAAGAAGTTCAGTAATTAGATCTTCGCGATGTGACAGCTGGCACCGACTCCAAAAATAACTAATTAATGTCAAAATTTCAATGAAAGTAATGTAAAATGTTGTCTATTTAGATGAACTTTTTCCTAAGCAAGGTATAAAGTTATTTTAAAATTTTTAGTGCTTTTTTTGAAGGCGGTTTTTATGTTTTTTTAAACAATTATTTTATACAAAAACCCACTCAATCTTCCCCATTTCCCTACTTAACCAAAATTACACTTGAACCAATCAGCTTTTTGCAACTATTTCGAAAACAGTAGCGAAATCGACCATAGTTGATTGTGATATTCTGAGAGTCCATAAAATTTCCTATTACATGGAGTTGGACCGATTCCGATAGAACAATTGCTCATCAAGAAATTCGAACTTGAAATTTAAAACCTTTTTTAATGTTTTGTAGGGACACAAATGTTCAGTTTTTATCCGATATAGAAGGAACTTTGCACGCTTAAGCTTTAAAATTGTACCCGCTCTCCATCCTGATCCCACTTAAGACAAATTTACACGTGCAACTTTTCAGTGTTTTGCATATATCTCCAAAGGGGTAGGAAAATCTGTGAAAGTGGATCGTGATGCAAAATGTTTATTACAATTCCATCAAACATAAAACATCAGATCGTTCATATCCAGCCCGCGAGCAATTCTGAGTACTCTGTTTTTGCAAAAGACAGAAAGGCCGAAAGTATTGAACATCCCAAAGCACTAGAATAAACTTTCAAATTTAATTTACCCACAAAAAAAATATTTTTCACTTATTTTGTACATGCTAATGTGTCTGCTATATATATGTGTACCCACTTTAAAAAAATAGGCATGCCGGGCAAAGCTTGCACTTTATACATATATAAAAAAGTAGTTTGTTTACTGGCTACGCTGCTGGAAGTGGGAGGGCTAGTAAAAACGGGGGCACTATTGGCAAAAGACGATGGTATTTGTGTGCATTTGATTTCCATCACATAAGTGTTTTCTCATGTAGAGGTAATCGCTTATCCTTTTAACACTACCGAAGGTCTGAATGCAACTCCAAAAGTAGACTGTCACTATCGTCAGTTGTAGTCGATACTTGCAGTCTTCATTCATATTTAACATAGATTCCAACATTTGTGATCATGATGACGGATGCTTGTAAACCTACGATTAAATTTCCGTTATAATATTTGCGGAAGCGGAAGCAAAAACGGATGCAAAATGCTTGCGGTACTTCGCAGTTACGGGAGCAGAAGCAGAGGTCCGTTTCATCATTAGTCTTCATAACCCTCTGCGAGCGTTGAAGTATCCAAGAGAGATAATGGATTCAGGAAGCTGATGAATAAGTGAAGATAATCCCTTACAGGTGAACGTAAAATGCATGGTCCCGAGGTATCGGTCATACCACCTGACCACCGCACAAAGTCAATAGCACACCATGAAGAGGCCGAAACTGGTGCGAAAGTGATATCGTTCGGGAATGGGCAGTTGGAAGGACGTGGATGGAATCCCCGGCCCAGCCATCCAGATTTCGGCTTTCCATGCATTCCCGCAACTACTCCAAGGCGAATGCCGGGATGGGTGATTTATAAGTTACACAACCGAATTCCTTACAGTCCCTGGTTCGCAATAAAGAAGCAAGTACAGTGTCCGCTAGACAAAAACAATTGCCCCCGCCATCCCGAAGAGGATTGTAATAAAGTGATGGCTAGCAATTAGGGATATAACGTATATCAGCATCCACATCCGAAAGTGCGGAACTTTCGCGTGAAATCCTACATACGCTTTCGCATGCGCAATTTTTAATGCGGATGGTTTGTTTACATTGCAATATATATTATCCTTTTTTCTTTATTCGAGATTCTGCCCATCGTCGCTTAGCTAACAAAAAATGGTTGTTATCTGACGATGTTGCAATAAAAGAAACAACAAACTAAACGTAGTTATTGCCTAAGTGATGAATTTACACACCGAGCGTGGTGGTGTAACGGTTACCGTTCTGGCCTCGCATTCGGGAGGACGGCGCGGCGGATCGAATCCCCGTCCGGGCATCCAGATTTGGGTTTTCCATGGTTTCCTAAATCACTCCAGGCAAATGCCGGGATGCTTCCTTTAAAAGGCCATGGCCGAATTCCTTCCCATTCCTTGCCCCCCCCCCCCAATCCTTTACCGACTCTAAAGACCTCACTGCTAAGAGACGTTAAGCAGTTAAAAAAAAAAGAAACTAATTTACAAATGAACTTGCATGTGCTTGCGTAGTTATGTAAATAATTTAAATCACTTGAGAAATCATCCCTCATTCTTTGTTGTTGAAAGATGAGGTAAAAATAAGTCAGTATGGCAGTATTATATGGAAATAGTATTTACTTATGAAAAAATATTGATTTTAAATTTATTTTTGATAAAATATTAAAATCTAAACGATTATAAATTTATTTTTCCACATCCACATCCGCTTCCGCAAAACATCTGCTTCGTGGATGTCAAGCACTGAACATCCGCTTCCGCTTCCGCAAAGATGACATCCGCAACAACCCTACTAGCAATATTAAGGAATCCTGCCGCGTTGTCTGTTAGCCGTGGCACCGTGATGGGGTCCAGTGCTGATAATGGTTAGCTGATTCAAGCTCTAGTGCTGGAAGAAATTTTCGTCACCTCGACTTGACCAGATTAATCACCAGATTATGCAGTAAAGTCCTGGGTTAAATCCCAAACCTGTCCTCAGTGCATATGGAGTGAAGGCGTATGGAACTATTGACGGTATTTTTTGTCCTTCGTATAGTGACGTTAAGCCAGCCATACATGCACGTCATTTTATTTACACGTAAAAATTTCAGCTGACACCGGCATTCGAACCAGATAATCCTCGATCTCCAGACCGGTGACAGAGAATGGAAATTTAACCTAGTGAGATCCTTCTGGTAAAGCTCAGCGGGCAGTCGGAAGAGAATAGTACCTTTTGTTTATGCCTGCTGTGTCTCTTCAACTGTATGTCACATTCAGTGATATGTGTCTCCTCAATTCTGATAAGGTAAGACCTGATCTTGGCGGCTTTTTTTCATAAACGTACAGAAATTTTTACTTCTTCTTCTTCACCACCTTTTCCCAACATTTTAGATTGCCTTTGATGAGTTTTATTCATCGTTGGCATGGTCAAGTTTGGAGCTATTGTTTTACGACCGCATGTCCATGCTGACACCAAGGATTTGATACCTTCTGCATAATGGAAGAAGTGAAGTATTTTCACCTGTCGGTGAAACCATGTTCGGTACGTGATAAGTGGATTTTTTGTTTGTGAAATGTGTAGTTTATATGGCGAAGATTGGGGAAGTCCCGGCATTTCCCTTGATGGCTTCCGAAAACTGCCTAATCCGCAGTCAGTACAGCCGATACGCGGAGTCCTGGGCTCATTGCCCAGTCCGTGGTACCTACCCAGTCCACTGTGTGACACCTTTGTGTATCGACCCACACTGGCGGGTATACAAAAAAAATTAGTCGGACCTTTTACCCAAACGTGTTTTATGAGCAATATTGTGAGTTGGTTACCTACATAGCAGCTACTCAATTTAATGCTTGGTTTATAGTGGTTTTGAAGTGAATGTTTTCTCACCTGGACCTCAGACAAAAAACTTTTGATGTCTCTTGGTCACTATAACCTGTTATAAAAGTATTAATTTAAAATGTTTGTCCGATATATTTCTTTCTATTTTCAATGCTGTTCGTTCTTGCAGGGATATTTTACTATTGCTCATTTTTAATGTATATATCAATACAGTCTGTTTTAATTGTCGATATATAAATTAAGACCTTGCTGACGGAGTTATCGAAATTTAAAAAAATATTAAAACAGACCATCTGCCAACTAGCGATAGAGAGTTATCCATTAATCAGACTCGATATTTCGTTAAAATAAAAAATAATAATTACGCAATAAATACCTCAACAAACGTACAGGCAAGTGTTTAACTTAATTGCACTCAATTAGTAAATTTAAACCCCTTCGAGTCCAGGCATTGATAAGATTAACTAACTAAAGAAACGGATCCTGGAAATATCTTTTGCTGCATAGTTGGAGGAAAATGTAAATTACGGCGTGTCGTTTCCATTATTATTGTGAAGTAAAGAAGGGTATTATAATTTTTCCAACTTAAATGAGCGTACAAGTTGAAAACCAACTATTGAGGATATTTTTGTTATTTTCTTGAACTATAAATTTACATTTAGGCAGCATGATTGTTAAGAGCAATGTTCTATTATTTAAAATTCTTGAGCTTCCAACAGTGTCGAAATGTCACACTTCTGGAACGTTTCGATTTCATTCTCAGGCTACGTTGGTTAAAAATGACGAGAATTGAACCTACAAAAGGTCCAAGAAGTGAGACACGGCTGGAAACTGGGAAGTTTTTATAAATGCACTATTTTGTGAAGCCGTTCGATTTATCAGAATGGTTTGCGTTTCTTTGTAATTTTACTCATTTCTTGTTTTTTATGTTCCATAGCAAGAAATGATGGCTGGTTAAAACACTTTTTTATTAGATAGTTTATAACTTGCTATGACTTAAAGAAAATATTACGTTATTATAATTACCCTTTTTTATGTTTTACGTTTGTTGCAGAAACAAGTCACAAATTATACTGAAATTGATATGTCCTTTGTGTATGAATATACACGTTCCAATTTTGGAGGAATATCAATGGTCGACTGGTCTGCGAAGGATTTTATTGACATCATGTATGATGCATCCCTAGTTGTTTGTGAGATGCAATTAGGATCTCAACAAATAAAGGATTTATTGAAGTAAGTGTTTTTCGTTACTGTACATAGTTTCTAAATTTTTTAAAAATATACGTGTCAGATAATACAGGTGTCAACATATGTAGATATTTTAATGATAAGTATTTGATTTTATTTAATCTATTTTAATTGCGATGGGGTTTATGCTCCAGTAGCAATGTCCTTACACATTTATTTTCCTATTTCTTGTATTTATCTTCAAAGTTTTAAGTGCAGTTTTTGTACAAGAATGCATAAACATTAATAAAAAAATTTCTGGTGAAAAGAAGTTAGGTAAACATCTGAAAAGAAAGAAATACGCAGCACGTCAAATAGCTATATCATCTGTTTAAAATCAGTAAACATTAACAACACTTCCCCACGTAAGTTGTTAACGAGGAAACAGAATACAACTGTTAAAAAACTTATAACACTACTGATTTGTTTTTTGTTGTTGTTTTTTGATATTTGGTTTTATATACACTTTTTTATCTAAAGTAATGGATAAGAAAGGGTAAACCAGAATTTGCTTCGAGTATTTGTACTTTACCTGTCGGCATTACACGCAAACATTGCCTTTCGGTCTGTTAATTTTGCCGACATACGACTGCAATTTTTGTTGCGTTAATAATACTCTAACACGGTTCTTAATATTAAAGAACTTATTATATACTAGCTGACCCGGTCACGCGTTGCTGTGACTTAGTAATTATAGTGTGTTGGATTAATGTTATTCTAAACTTCCTAAAGTAGACAAATTAATATTCACTAATGAAAACAAAAACATTTAGTCCATTTGGAAATTCAAATGTAATTGGTAAAGAGTTACGGAGAGTTGAAATTAAGGACAAACAATCATAAAAAAATTAATTTACATTTTATTACCAATTACTTAATTGAAAATATATGAAAAATTAATATTTATAAACATAAATAAATAAATTATTTTTTATTTATTTATATAAACTGAAATTTCAGTTTTATAAATGAGGCCTATGAAGTTTAATTTTAAACATTTTTAAAAGTTATTTTCATTATTTTAAATTTTTTAAATTTATAATTTTAATTTATCTAAGCACTAAATGGTGCACAATATTTTTGGTTAGCCTGTCTTTTGCTAATACAAATTGATTTTATGGTTTCCCTACACGTGAGCAGGCGACATATAGTTTCCCATGGGAGAAACACGTATTTTCCAAATTCAAGCCGCAAACGGACATTGTTTGGCCTTGTGACTTATTTATTGTCATAGCGAAAGCCAAACGAATCGGAATTTGAAGTCTTTTAAATGGTATTGAAGATTCTGACTGTATCATTGGAATACGTGGCAACAGGACGATTTCTCCTTTAAATATTCCAGTCAAAATAGTTGCTTCGAGAACATTTCCAGTCATCCTTTTGATGACCAAACGTGTACCGTTGCATAATCTAGGTGGATTCAAATTACGAATAATAATAATCGGTGAACCAATCTTTAACCGTAGATTGTGTGGTGGCATTCTTGTTGTATCCAAAGAGTTTAAAAACTCATTTGGAAAATTTACGGCTTCATTTTATTCTATAATAGCGTCTGTTGATTTAAAAGACATCAGATCACCTGGCAACAACTGTTGTATCTGGAAATTAATTTCGTTGAGATCAACATTTTTTTCTGCCAAAATAGCACGATTACTGATCCAATTATGATCTAAGTAATTATTTGATATATCCAGGAACAGTTCTTTTTTGAGTGAACAACAGTGCAGAGTTTGTCTGGAAATTTGATGTATTGTGTATTTCGATGCAATTCTATTTCACCTTTTCCAATATCCAGCAATTGCTTACAAAATACTTGTGCTGATGGATCAGTTTGCAACTGTACTCGCATGTTCATGGTCAATCGAAGTGTTTCGATATTCCGCCATAAAAACGATTGTTTTAAATATGCGTTAATCTCATCGGCAAAAGTAGAGCGAGGAATCACTTTTAATGTCTGTCGGAAGTCACCAGACAGTAGTAGGACAGTACCACCGAAAAGTTTATCGTTGCCTTTCAAATCTTGCACGGTTCTGTGAAATGCATCGAGTGAATGCTTATGAACCATAGCACACTCATCCCAAATTATAATATAACTCTTTTGCAACACTACAGCCATTCCACTTTTCTTTATGATGATTACACATTGCGTTTGGTTTGTTATGAATGTCTAGTGGCAGCTTAAATGCTGAAAGTGTGGTTCGCCCACCATCTAACAAAGTGGCAGCAATGCCTGACGATGCAATTGTCAATGCAATTTTCTGTTGAGACCGTACCTTCGCAAGGATCAACGATATTAAAAATGTCTTACCGGTCCCACCTGGTGCGTCCAAGAAAAAAAAATCGCCTTGTTCAGCATCAACAGTCATCATAATCTGATTATAATTATTTTTTTGTTCTGCTGTCAGTAATGGCTCATTATTCGCAATAATTGTTGGTCGATCAGGTGATGGCATACCATAATGATTAAGTGGCAAATCTTAAATTAAAATACGTAAATCTTCGATAATCATTAATGCTTTATTAATCATTATACATCTCTGGTGTGAAATCTAGATTTTGACATTGGTTTGTTTGTTTAACTCGGTGTAGTATATCTTCAGTAATACTGTTTTTATATTTTCCCCACAAAGTTGATGATTGTGTTGGATAACATGTTGTCAGAATAATTGCAAACAGTTTGACGAATACTATTCGGCGTAGATGTCAACGCTGCATCAGCAAGTGTCAGGTCCCACCAGCAATTGCAACTCGCGACATGCATCTTGACATGTACTGAACACTAGACCATTAACTGTTCGTAAAAATTCGAAAGAAGCTGGTCCGGGAACATTCACCAATAACAAACGCAGAAAGAAACATTCACGTTGTTTTGGATGCACTGTGTAAAGTCGTCCTAATGTCTTGGCTTTGAATATGCTTGCGATCGAAGGATGTCGTTCTCCTTGTTTACGTGGCTCCCATTTTTTACCTAATTTGTTCCATGAATATTAGCTTGGAACATCGGTATATAATAACGTTTTTGCGAATTGGCGGAACACATCACATTTTTGACACAATGTAAAAAATTCAGTTTGTTGTTTGTCGTTTTTGGTGGCTCAAGTAATTATTGGAAAATATTTTCTTCGGTGAAATATACACGTTGACAGTTTTCGAGATGTATTGAAAAATGCTGGATAGAAAGGGTCTCTTTCATGGATGCGAAAACTAAAAATATGCCAGATAGCTTCGTTGCTGCTGATGTGTCTAACATATTTGCAAATGTACTTAATGGATTTTACAGAACTGCAAAACTCGACATTAGCATGAGCCTTATACGTTTTTGAAAGCAATGGTGAGTATGGTACCACCCACTGATTGTCAATTTCAACTTGGTTTCTAGAATTTGACATTCGCATTGTAAATGTTTGGCCACCATTCTCAGCGTTTCTGCGGCAATACAACGGATAACCGTCAATATCCGTAATAGTATCATTCGTATATTCCTTTGGGAAACGCTTCTTCCAATTTCCACCTTCCATGCATGACGATGTCATGTTAAAAGCATGATCCGTGTATTATGTGACTGGTAATTACTATCAAACAATTCTTGATCAATTAATGGATCCGGAATTTCGGCTGAAATTGTTTGATCAATTTCTTCTGGACGGCACCGAGCGTGGTGGTGTAACGGATAGCGTTCTGGCCTCGCATTCGGGAGGATGGTGGTTCGAATCCCCGTCCGAGTATCCAGATTTGGTTTTTCCATGGTTTCCCAAATCACTCCAGGCAAATGCTGGGATGCTTCCTTACAAAGGCCATGGCCGAATTCCTTCCCATTCCTTTCCCCCATCCTCTCCCGTCTCTAAAGACCTCGCTGTTGAAAGACGTAAAGCAGATAAAAAAATCTTCTGGACGGATTTTAACTTCAAGCCAAATAAAAATGTGAGAATGAGGCAAACCTCGCTTTTGCCACACAATCAAATACAGATAGCAACGTGTGTTACCGAAAACCGAATGTTTTACGATTAAATCAATCAATGATTTTAATTTTTGTTTGGACACACGTGCCGTGTCATCATGACGATGCATTAATTGTTGGCCTGGTAATAGCAAAGTTTGTATTTCTTCCCAATTCGGATTACATGTAATTGTAATAAAAAAATCTGGACGACCGTAATGACGTACGTAAGTCATTGCATCATGTATATATTCCTGCATGTTTCGTGGACTGCCGATGTAGCTTGAAGGTAAAATAAATGCGTTACCGATATCATTGGCGTTTAAATTTTCATAAATACTGCCGATAACAGCATCTTGTAAGTGGATGTATTCCTCCGATCGTAATTTAGCCTGGTTGTATCGAATAAATCGCAAATGTACGTTTTCAATCCTGGAGTACATATCCACGACGTATTGATGTCACAGTTAACGATATCGAAGGATATAGTTATCCTAATTACGTCTAATCATTAATCGGGGGGCCTAGTACATCATTGAAGTAACTTATTTATTTGTTTCATTACCTGAAAAAATAATAAATTAAATAGTAAAAAAAAGAATAAGAAATCAATGTAATGGGCCCGCTGTAATTCGGCCCCTGGTCGGAATACCGCGGGTCTACTGTACTAATAAAATAACGAATTAAATATTTGAATATTAAATTTACCAGTAACTGGATCACGCTGTTTGATGTTGATGTGATATTCATCCTGCCCTTGCCAGAATATCAGTGGATACTGTAGTGGGTCATAAGAACGGTGTAGATCCGAAGTAATGCTAACAGTGCTATTTCGACGTGTGATTTTAATCAACTGAGTCACCAACCATAAATACTGCAACTTAATCTACGGTTGGTGCGTTGAACCTGCCAGCGTATTCTCCTGATGGTAAATTGTCAGCTTTGATGACAATTTGATAGTTGTCATTTTTTAATTGTGGCGACACTCTTTTAAACAGTTGAATAAGTTGATTATTATTTTACAAAAATTATTCCAACAATACCACAATTGCTCTCTTTTCTGCTTGTTCGATGAAATTATACTGGCACCTAGTTTTCACGCGTTCCTCAAAATTTCCAATAGATTCAGGAGAAACTTCGGGTCATCGTTTGGTATCGGTATAAACAACCCAATCTTATGGTACACCTGGCCTTGTATTTTGGATGTAGTTTCAAAATGACGTCCATCAGATGTGAGATCGTAAATTTTTGCTGCCCCAAAAGACGTCATCTGGAAGCAAGAATTGAATTTGCGTGTCTTGCGCAGAAACAATTTCGAATCGTTTGATTCGCCATCAAGAAGTGAGTGCAAAGGTATTGGGGGAGTGGGAAGTGGTAATAATACAATTTTTCCTGATGCACAACACATGCCGGCTGCTTCATTGCGGAATTTCAACGACTGACAGTATTGGCATACTTTGTCCATTGCATCCGATTGCAATTTTAGAATGTGCAGAGTAATCAATGTCTGGTGCATATTCGAACGCAAGACGAACAAATGATACACGTGTTAAAGCACGGCTGATTTGCTGTCTCTCTCCTTCTCTTTCTCTAAATGTAGCTATGTGCTGTTCTCGTGCCGCTCTTGTTCTCGATGTATTCTGTCACAGACGTTTATCACGCTGTTCTTGAGATTCTTGCATACGACGCTCAGCTTTCCTGATTCTTTGAACTTCCTTACTTGCCGCGATTTGTGTTGCTGATTGATGAGCCCTCTCAACACGTTTGCGTCGTGCCACTCTGCTACACGCATTGTCGAGGTTAGATTTTTTTGGCGACATTTCACTGAAAAATATTTGAATTATAACAAAAAGTGCCTTTCTGAAAGCATTAAAATAAGACACTATAATACAGTTGAGAAACCGGAATTTTCGGGTACATTGAAAAATACAGTAAAATGGAAGTTAAGAACTAATGAGGAAATATATCATAACATTAAAAAATAACAGAATCAATCAGAAAAAGAAGACTGCTATTTTTTCGATACATTTATACTATGGATGGCACCAGGCTTTCAAGAGGTTTAGAAAGATTTGAAACGAAATAATATCAGCGAAAGCAGACTTCGAATATGGCAGGATTCCAAGGAAGAGAGGAGTGCAATAATGAAGGAGTACTGGGGAGGAACAAAGAAAAAACAACAGGAGAGGAACTGAAATTGACACGTGGTCCCTAGCTGACCATAACGAAAAGAAGAAGAAAAATGATAAGCTAGCGAGAAATATTTACACGATTTGAATTTATCGTAACGTTTTCTTCAATGTTATATTCATGTGTGTAATTACTTTGTCGTTAGGTATAATAACACACAAACGACGAACAACAATACAGTATAACTATAACACAATATACAGCACAATTAAAAATCAAGAAACACACACTTATGGCGTGGAATAGACTGTAGCATAAATAAATCGAAACGTAACGCTATCTACTGGATGGTTCGATAAATTAACACACCGCCATCTGTTAGGAATAAACTGTAGCATAAATAAATTGAAACATAACGTGATCTACTGGATGATTACCCAACCTAGATAACCAAGTGTTGTATCGATAAATTAACACATCACCATCTGGTAGAAACTTATGGAACTATAATAATAATTCCGTGTGGTCGTAATGACCTGGTGACATGGTTTCTACTGGCTGGGCATTCCGTCCCTGTCGTAGCCGCCTTTACCTAGCCCGCCCATCCTGCCGGGTACAGGGGACCTACATTTTAACGTCGAATTCGAACCACAGTACCGTCCTGCCCTATTTCACCTTACACAGCACGCTGCGCCGGAGGTTAATGTCGGGTTAGTTCCTATAAAAATCCCCGCCGTGACAGGGATTCGAACCGAGGACCTTTCCATCTCCAGTAAGAGGCTAAGATGCTCTAACCACTGAGCCAGCAGACCGCTTAGGCTTGGATACCTTACAAATAATTACAAACCATTGTCCTATGACAAACATTTAATGAAAATTTAATTCGCAAATAATAAATATTGAGGTCTATAATCCAGATAAAAACTATCCTATCTTTTAAGTTGGACTAAATTACACACAGTAAGCCAAATTTGATCTAAATCGGTTATGTAGTTTCGGAGTTCATCCCGGACAAACATCGTGACACGAGATTTTTATATACAGGGTGTTACAAAAAGGTACGGCCAAACCTTCAGGAAACATTCCTCACACACAAACAAAGAAAATATGTTATGTGGACATGTGTCCGGAAACGCTTACTTTCCATGTTAGAGCTCATTTTAGATTGGTAGAGGCGGACCAATTCCATGGCCCCCACGCTCTCCTGACCTCAACCCTCTTGACTTCCATTTATGGGGGCATTTGAAAGCCCTTGTCTACGCAACCCCGGTACCAAATGTAGAGACTCTTCGTGCTCGTATTGTGGACGGCTGTGATACAATACGCCATTCTCCAGGGCTGCATCAGCGCATCAGGGACGGAGGGTGGATACATGTATCCTCGCTAACGGAGGACATTTTGAACATTTCCTGTAACAAAGTGTTTGAAGTCACGCTGGTACTTTCTGTTGCTGTGTGTTTCCATTCCATGTTTAATGTGATTTGAAGAGAAGTAATAAAATGGGCTCTAACATGGAAAGTGAGCGTTTCCGGACACATGTCCACATGACATATTTTCTTTGTTTGTGTGTGAGGAATGTTTCCTGAAAGTTTGGCCGTACCTTTTTTGTAACACCCTGTATATAAAGATAATACACAGACGGAAAAAAAAATCCCAACACCAAGAAAAAATTATTGTAGAGTAATGAAATTTGGACAATGCATTTGTCAAGTTAACATGTTTAATTGATTAAATTTTCAAGATCACAGGTTAATTTAAGCTCAAGAAAATGCATTTCAAATGTGAAATACTGTTAAATTAATAGCCGGTGTAACCTCCAGAATTTTGAATGCAAGCCTGCAAACGTGAATGCATTGTGTCATACAGGTTTCGAATGTCACTTTGTGGTATGGAGTTCCATGCTTGTTGTACTTGTGCTGTCAATACTGGGACGGTCAGTGCTGGCTGTGGATGATGCTGGAGTTGTCGTCCAATGATATCCCATACGTGTTCAATTGGAGACAGATCTGGTGATCTCGCAGGCCAAGGTAACATGTCGACACTCTGTAGAGCACGTTGCGAGACAACAGCGGTATGAGGGCGAGCGTTATCCTGTTGAAAAACTCCCCCTTGAATGCTGTTCATGAATGGCAGCACTACAGAAATTCGAGCTGCAGTTGGTACCACAGTGACACAACGAACTGTTAGAAATCGGTTACTTCAAGGACAGCTCCGAGCCAGGCGCCCTGTAGCGTGCATTCCACTGACTACAAGCCATCGCCGTTTGCGACTCCAGTGGTGTCAAGCCAGAGCTCATTGGAGGACGGAGTGGAGATCTGTTGTGTTTTCTGATGAAAGCAGGTTCTGCCTTGGTGCCAGTGATGGTCGAGTGTTGGTCAGAAGGAGGCCAGGGGAACGCCTGCAACCAAACTGTCTGCGGCCTAGACACACTGGACCTACACCTGGAGTCATGGTCTGGGGAGCAATTTCCTATGACAGCAGGAGCACTCTTGTGGTTATACCAAACACACTGACTGAAAATTTGTACGTCAGTCTGGTAATTCAACCTGTAGTGCTGCCATTCATGAACAGCATTCAAGGGGGAGTTTTTCAACAGGATAACGCTCGCCCTCATACCGCTGTTGTCTCGCAACGTGCTCTACAGAGTGTCGACATGTTACCTTGGCCTGCGAGATCACCAGATCTGTCTCCAATTGAACACGTATGGGATATCATTGGACGACAACTCCAGCATCATCCACAGCCAGCACTGACCGTCCCAGTATTGACAGCACAAGTACAACAAGCATGGAACTCCATACCACAAAGTGACATTCGAAACCTGTATGACACAATGCATTCACGTTTGCAGGCTTGCATTCAAAATTCTGGAGGTTACACCGGCTATTAATTTAACAGTATTTCACATTTGAAATGCATTTTCTTGAGCTTAAATTAACCTGTGATCTTGAAAATTTAATCAATTAAACATGTTAACTTGACAAATGCATTGTCCAAATTTCATTACTCTACAATAATTTTTTCTTGGTGTTGGGATTTTTTTTTCCGTCTGTGTATTAAACTTTTTTCTTAGTGTTCAGATTACATAATGTGTCAAGAGTATAAAATGATTCTAAATTTTATCATTACAGATGGTTTCCAATCTTTCTTAGAACAGGGATGATATAGCTTTTGTAGAGGCACTTCACAAGATGTATTCCTGCCGTTGCGATTGATAGTGGCTATCATCAGGCTTTCACGGTCTGATGCAACACGTTATCTCCGTGTTATGAGATAATTTTTTTTTTCATGACAATATAACTATTGAATTCCATTATTAGCTTCGTATATTCTGATCTTATTGGACATCCCCTATTTTCCCCTTCGATTGTTCCTTCCACTAAAGAATTACAAAATTCCGCGTATATTAAAATGTGACCAACTATCCTGCATTTTTTTGTAAGATTTATTTACAACATCCTTCTCGAAGATCACATTTCACGTGCTTAAATTTCGTTTCTTTCTGGCGAACTTCCGTAAGGGAGTGTCCATAAACCACGTAGCTTCATTTTGGCAACCTGTGAACCCTCCCTCACCCCACGTAGTTCAACGTGTCTTTTGCCTAACCTCCCCTCCCTCAACGTAGCACGTAGCTTTTTTCCCTATTGATTCCAGAAGATATTTTGTACTATTTTCTTTTGTCAGACTCTCGTAAATTACATACGGAGATAGTTAAATGATAGAAATAAGTATTCGCACGCTGTTGTGTGTTCTGTAACTAATTTTAACTGTGACAAATCATATGAATAAGAAGCTACGTGGCTTAGCTTGAAAATCCCTCTTCCCCCAAGTAGCTCAGCGTAGCTTCCCATCCAACCCCTCCCCCCCCCCCCCCCGATAGAGCCACGTAGTTTAGTTTATGATTATGAACGCTTCCTAAGTGCTGTTATCCGTAAGTATAATTTGAGGAACTTCTTTCAAAACACTTTTTCAGTGTTTTAAACTGAAAGATTTTTTTTTTTTACTTCTTCCTTGACAGAATTTTTTGTTTCTTTAACTAAACATGATGTGCTGGTATTTAATACACTGACCTTGTTATTTATACGTGTTTGCAATACATTACTTCTGTCTTTATTTAATTTATATTTAATCCAGTTCAATTTCACAAAGTGTTTAAAAAAATTGTGACAGAAGATTCTCAGTATCCTCATTCTCATGTGCCAACAGAACCGCAAGCAAATCGCAGCTTGCTGATTGTTATTTTTAAGCTTTCATGTGTCACAAAATTATCCAATTCTTTACTTTCGATGATTCATTCCTCTGCACGCAAGTTGGATAGTAATGATGTTAGACTACAGTCTTATCGTGTACCTTTTATCACTGAAACTTGTGTATCATGATTATCTGCTTCTTAAAGCCACCTGTACTTATTATATAATTACAAGCCACAAAGCCCGTCGGGATTGAATGTGTGTTCTGCAAATAATTTCTTTTTAGTTGCTTACCTAAACAGAATTGTTATAAAATAAAGCTCAATGTGGTGTAATTTCTCGTCCCTTGTGATGTAGCAAAAAGTTTCAGTTGTCAACTTGATGCAAGTCACATTTCAGTCTAACCACAATCTTCGCTAATATTGCCGCTAGAAAACCAAAGCTTCTATCACATGCGAATTGAAATATTCCCTGTGTAGTATTTTAGCATCATCATGAATCGCGATATTAACATGTTACAAATTCTTCACGTTTTCTTACATCTTTATTTTGTATTATCTATGATGAAGCTCGATGTATTAACATAGTTTACATGCAGTTGAAATAATGACTACAGTGAATAAGAAGGATGCTAAATTAAATCATAACAACTTATGTTATCCCACATAATATTAGTTTTAACTGTGGCTTTGCCCGCATAGGTCACGATCAATTTAGAACTTCTTTAATTCAAACCAAGTAATGATTTCATAAAAAAAATCAAGTGATAATTAACATGCCAATTTAAACAAAATACATATGTTTCTTTCAGTGTTCTGGCAAATCATTTCTTAGCAATTGCTTAAATAAACACAAAAATAAATCATAATGTAATTCCTATTGCCTTACGCAGTAACAAAATGTTTCTCCTACTATCCTGGTCCAGGAGGCATTTCAGTCTAACCACAGGCAGTTCAGTCATTACCGTGGCACCACAATCTGATGATGAATTCTTGTAGAATTCGATGAAACAAATACATAAAATAATTGTTTTAAAAAACATAAAAACCGCCTTCAAAAGAAAAAGTACTAAAATTTTTTAAATAATTTTATACCTTGCTTAGGAAAAAGTAAATCTAAATAGACAACATTTTACATTACTTTCATTGAAATTTTGACATTAATTAGTTATTTTTGGTGTCGGTGCCAGCTTTCACATCGCGAAGATCGAATTACTGAACTTCTTTTGGCGTTAGAGGCGAAACGGGTAGTAGGAACAAAAATTCCCAATATTTTACAGTATGTCGTGAAGCAGATAGTGTTATTGTGGGAGACAGCTTAGGGAAACAAATTAACAATATTTTAATCTGTGCCTTGGCCTTATTGGTCATCCAGGCATATCTCTGGCGCTACAGTGTCAATTGGTAGGTTGCATCATGCAGTAAACGATTTACAGAGTATAATATCGGTGTATCATCTGTATGTTCCAGTTTTGTTGAAACATGTTTCTAGCATTAATTATAGATAAGCAGTAACATGATTTTTTATGTATTATTGTTATTTCATATTGTTTTTATCTTTTTGTTTTTCTTGCTTTCGCTGGCACCGACTCCAAAAATAAGTAATTAATGTCAAAATTTCAATGAAATTAATGTAAAATGTTGTCTATTTAGATTTACTTTTTCCTAAGCAAGGTATAAAATTATTTTAAAATTTTTAGTGCTTTTCTTTGAAGACGGTTTTTATGTTTTTTAAAACAATTATTTTATTTTTAAATTTATAGTGGTATTATACTTCGTTTAGTATTTTAAATATGTCGCAGCAATTCCCATTTTGCGAACTTCCTGGTAGCTCAGAGATTAAAGCGCTTACTTTCAAAGAAGAATTCTGTCTTTATATACCACAACCACTTTCAGAACGGGGTGAATTGGGCGTTGTGTTAAGGAATGTCAGGGTATGTTTCGATCTTATCATAACATCTGTTAAAGCTGCTGCTCGATAACCGAAACATGTAACATCTGGGCATTAATACATACCACATACAGAAATATCTCTGGAATATATCTGTTTGCTCCGGCATCACACAAAAAATATATATTTTTAATTGGTTTTCACAACGTGAAAGCTTGGGATCAAAGTTGAAATCTGAAGTACATGTTGAGACATTACGACACATTTATTTTATAAATATTATGCCATGACTTAAAAATAGCTTAACTGATTTTGACGGGATTAAAACTGTGGATTTTTGGAAAGAACATTGTAAATTAAAAGGGGTAAGGGTAAAGGGGTAGAGGGATTGAGCTTTTGTATACCAAATGTAGACTGCCTTTTCTGATTGATTTAAAGTATACGTGTGTAAATTTCTATTGATATCAGATAAAACTGTAGGTATGTATAAAAAAACAATTAAGGGGTGTGGAGATGAAGAGTACTTTGGTTTTTGTAAAGCTAGTGTGGGCAGTATTTTTCTCTTTGTTTTAAAGTATACATGTGCAAATTTTCGTCGAAACGTGATAAAAACTGTAGCTTTGTGTAAAGAACATTTGCCAAAATTAAATGGTGTAAGGGAGTGAGTGGTAGGGTTTTGTAAACAGAATGTAGACAATATTTTTTTTTTTTTTTTTAAAGTATACATGTGCAGTAGTCCTTGGAAATCTGATAAAACTGCGGGTATCTATAAAGAAAATTGGAAATTAGGAGGGGTTGGGGTAGAAGGAAAGATGTGTTGGGCTTCAGCAACCTAATTTAAACACAATTGTTCTGTATGTTTTAAAGTATACATGTACAAATTTCCTTCAGAATCGGATAGAAACTGAAGATTAAAGGATTTAAAGGAAGTAGCGGAGTTTGGACTCTCGAAACCAAATGTAGACAGTATATTTCTGTTTGTTTTGTAGTATACATGTGCATACTTCCTTCAAAATCAGAAAGAAACGGTAGTTTTGTATAAAGAACAGTAATTAATGGGGTAGAAAGGGGGATAGGGTTTGCATTTTTGTGAAAGTTATGTGGACAGTATTTTTTTTTCTGTTTGTTTTAAAGTATACGCATGCGAAGTTCCACCGAATCGAATCAAAATGTGGGGTTTGTACAAATATTAAGGGAAAGGGAGCTAGGGTAGTTTTTTAATTTTTTGGTCAGAGATGTAATCCATAAAAAATTACATATATATGTACCAACTATAATAAAGTTCGGTCAGATGGTGTCGACTGTATCTTTGTAAAAAGAAATTAACAAAAATCAAGGGTGTGGAAAAGGGGAGAGGGGTTCATTTTTTGCAAACCAAGAGTTGGCATCATTTTTCTCTTTGTTTTATAGTAAAAATTTGCTAACTTCTGTCTAAACCGGATAAAAACTGTGGTTGTGTATAAAAATTAAGCAGTTTAATGGGGAGAGGGGGTGGTTTTTAGATCTTTTGGTCAGACACCTTCTTCGTGAAAAAAATACATATAAGCACCAACTTTCATGGTAATCGGTCAAACGATTGTGACTGTAGCTTTTTATAAAGAACATTGACAAAAGTTAATGGGGTTGAAGGAGGAAAGGGGTTGAGCATTGGCAAACCAAATATTGACAGGATTTTTCTCTTTGTTTTAAAGTATACATGGGCAAAGTTAATTAAAAATCAGATAAGAAATGTAGATTTCTATAAAATTAAGGGGTTTAAAGGGAGACATGGGGTGGTTTATTAATTCATTTAATTTTTTTTTTTTGTCAGAAACCTTCTCCATGAAAAATTACATGTATATGGCAACTTTAATGGAGACCAGTTAAATGTGTTGACTGTAGCTTTGTATAAAGAACATTGGTAAAAATTTAGGGGGTGGATAGGGGGAATGGATTCAGTTTTTTCAAACCAAAAGTTGCCAGTATTTTTCTCTTTATTTTTTAGTATACATGTCCACAGTTTCATCGAAATCGGATAAAAAATGTGGGTTTGTATAAAAATTAAGGGGTGTAAAGGAGAGAGGGGTGGTTTTTTATTTATTTATTTTTTGGTCAGATTCTCCATGAAAAATTACATGTATATGCCAACTTTCATTATAATCGGTCAAATGGTGTCGAGTGTAGCTTCTTATGAAGAACATTGACAATAATTAAAGGGGTGGAAGGAGGGAGGGGGTTGAGCTTTGGCAAACCAAATATTGACAGGATTTTTCTTTTTGTTTTAAAGTATACACTTGCAAAGTTCAATCAAAATCAGATAATAAATGTAGGTTTCCATAAAATTAGGGTTATTAAGGAGAGAGGGGTGGTTTTTTATTTTTATTTTTTTTGGTCAGAAACCTTCTCCAGAAAAATTTAATTATTCTAATTATATTTGACTAACTAATAGAAAAAATTAATATTTTTAAACCAATAAAAAAACATAAATAATTTAAAGATAAAGGTAAAAAACTTATCCAAGCTAAATATATTAACTTATCATAACGAAAACGAGGCAAAGTTCCACGAACCAAAATAAATAAGAAAGCAACTGAAACTAACTTATAAAAAATATTAAAGTATAATAATCACCACCCAAAAAAATTAGTGTAAGTATTATTCTTATAAAAAGAATACTTGTATATTCAGCAAGAAATAATAGAGTAAATCCACCAGAGCCATATCAATAAACTGGTGTCGATTGTAGCTTTGTATTAAGAAAATTGGTAAAAATTAAGGGGGTGGATAGGGGGAGAGGGGTTCAGTTTTTTAAACCAAAAGTTGACAGTATTTTTCTCTTTATTTTTTGCTATATATGTCCAAATTTTCATAGAGATCGAATAAAAAATGTGGATTTGTATAAAAATTAGGCGGCGGAGGGGGGTAGAAGGGGTGGTTTCTCAATGAAATTCATATGGGACCACTTTGGAGGTATACCTTATATACTAAAAAAATTTAATTTAAATCAGTTCAAAATTGGTGAAGATATCGCTGGTCATTCATACAAAAAAAAAAAAAAAAAAAAAAAAAAAAAAAAAAAAAAAAAAAAATTACAGACTAATTGAGAACCTCCTCCTTTTTTGTAGTCGGTTAAAAATAAAGAATATTTTTTTTTATATCTTTCTTGGTTTTCGAGAAATATTGTGAGTAGTGCGACGTTATGGATTGACGTCTTAGCGTGACAGGTGACGTCATGCTGTGATGACTCTTGCCTATTATATTAATAGATTCTTTGCCTTCATTTTTATATGCGACTTTTTACAATTTTGATCATCTTTTCCCATGTAACATAGGCCGGCATTACACTGTAAAGATCCCGTGTAATGGGACATATAAAAGATTTCTTTTTTAAAATGTAATACGTTGGTATTACATTTTATAAAAGATTTCAAAGTAAACAAAGAAATGGCACAAGAAAAGTTACCGAAGTTTGTTAGTACTGCAGAATTCACGAAAATCTCGATTTCCGATTATAAACAGAAGAATATGTTGTACAATCAGAAATATAGACTACATGAATAGGAATAAAAAGGTGGACACTTACGCAAAGATTACCAAGGTAATTAGTTCTATGAAAGAAGGCTGAGCCATCGATGACGCGAAAAAAAATAATTAATGAAGTAAGATGCTAATACTTAGTTCGTTTTAAGCGTTTGGCTTTCATTTGATTGGTACAGGGAGCCCGATATTTGAACCTAGAGCCATTATATCTCTCCGATTCAGCGTACTGACACCTTGACGCCTGCAACCACACTGGCTGTTTCTCTCACTGAATAGTGTGTATGAAGAAAAATTCCTGTTACAGCGAACACACTCGATATTCTGGGCTCAGCATTATTAAATTTTCTGAGCCTATATACCTGTACTACTCTTAGGTGATCGTTGATTGAGGTTATAAGAGTTACATCAGTGCTTTTCTAATAAGACAAAAAGAGGGAAATGACACCAGCTGGCGAGACCAACAAAAATCTCATGGTAGCATTTTACGTGAGATGCAAGCGCAGGGAACAAAAAATATTAGGATATAGTGTTGTCCTGAAAATAAAACGTTCAGGATGCACAATACTGGAGACAAATACCTTATGGCTTTACGCCTCGTCGACGTCGAGGTCATTAGAGGAGGGATGGGACTGGGGACAAGGAACGGGAAAGGAATTCGGCCATGCCCATTTGAAGGAAGCATCCCGGCATTTGCCTGTAGTGATTTGGAGAAACCATGGAAAACCTATGGTTCATTTATTGATAATTTCATTGCTCCGTGATTTTGACATTATTAATTCAGTAGAAGTTCCATATGTATCGCTGTGTAAACTACAATCGAAATATGTACAAATTACAAAATAAGGTTATGAGCATTACATAACAACAATTCTATCTATTTAGACAACCGAAAACAAATAAATTACCAGAATATTCCTTTCACCCGTCATTTTTGACGGGCTTAGAGGCTGGTACAATTATAATTAACAAGCTCAACTGCCACATCCTAGGAGGAATATTTTTCATGTGCACAACAGTACTGTACCGAACGGGTTCTACAGAAGGGATGGTACCGAATATGAAATATTGTGAACTCATAGATTTAACCCCGTCCAAATATCGCCTAGCGCGCTTATGCTAGTTTTCACTTACCTGGTTGTTATATCATTCAGGGGGTGAAAGGGTTTGGGAGACGCTATACTAACCTTTTCCAACCAAATGTCAACCTCTCCTTCACGTGGTGCACCCTGTTTGCACGGACGAGGCTCTGGTGACTGAAAGGTTCCCGGTATAAGGAGTCACCCACTGCTTGCCAACGGCCTCCGAAAGGAGAGCGGAAGAGTGGGGAGTGGTTCAGGACACCCTCTTGCCCTTGGGGTTGGAAA